>JAXRJS010000091.1:362500-962500 GCA_037127375.1 Dione juno | reverse complement strand
AACACGCACATGTTTAAAAAATAAAAAGCAAACTGTGTCACATTTCCAATCCTCAGACTACTCGACAAGTAAACTGACGTTCTCTTGTAAAAAATTAATCTCCTTTAGCTTATATTTTGTTAGTCTCCTAAATGTAATATGACCTACGTACGTATCATTAATTTTGTTTTAAACTAGAACCAGATCCTACGGCCAGGATCGATTCGCGGCAACTTAGTTTACTACTAATATTACATAGAGCTAAATAAGGGCGTCACAGGACATCAATGCTACCGATAGAAAACCCTAACCGCAAACCTAACAGCTACCTACTGTTTTTAAGCCTTTGTGTAGACATGTATTACATGTTCACTCATAGGGCTCATAGGGCTTATTTAGAAGTTGTATACATTATTACTTAATACCTATAGGTATATATTACAGGTACTGGTGTTAGATTTAACTAGGGTCGAGACACTATTGTCTCCGTCTTTCGCCATTTCAGATATTTACAAATATGTTATAAATAATAATATACATTTCGAAGCGAGCTTTCAACCCACAAGAAACTCGTTTAATCCGATATATCACCTCGCGCCACGATGCCGCCAATACTAATTATTTCTAAAGTAAAAATAAAATCAATAAGGTTTTCAAGCTTATTGCAAATAAAAAATTAAAAAAGTAAAGGACGTTTGATTTTTTTACGATATTTGATAATCAATATAACACTACCGGTATTTTCTGACCCAGAACCACAGTTCGGGTAGGAACAAGATTATTTTTAAATTATGCAAAAGCAAAACTATATAAGGTCTTGAACGAATGTTGTATAATATAACCTTTTTTTACTGTACAATAAAATTTTTACATTTAAAAAAAAAGTTCCAAGCAACGTTAATTTACTTGTTTGGGAAGCGAAATTAACACAAAGAATAAAATGACATTCACATACATACATACATACAAAGATTATCATTTCTTTTTTATATTTAAATTATTAATTATTTATGCTATATAAACTTATTGTTACTATAAAATATATTGACTTAAAGCATATTGATAAAACTTTTGTAACCCATTAAAATTACTGATTATTAATTATTATTTATGTAGCTAGTTAATAGAAAAACCAGTTCCTTGGTTTAGTAGTTCAATACACACTAGATTAAAACGTTTGCCATATTTGCTACTATGACTGCGGAGGAGTCAGGCGGAGGCCATGGTTTCTATGGCAGTTAAACATGTTTATTTTGTTATTTCAACCTTACGCTTTACGCTTTATAGTATAGTAGGATAGCCAGAGAGCTACTGTCAAGACACTCCTCTCTCCACTTTTCCCACGGATACGAGACACTGTGTGTTGATTGGCGAAAACTAATATGGCGATTTGTCTTGACCCGGGAAATAAGTAATAATAGATCCACCGAGAGGAAATCGAATTCACAACAATCGTGTTTACGGTTTAACCATTTCGCATCAATGGTATTTATTTAGATATTTTAATTTATTATTATATTTTAATATATATATATATATATATATATATATATATATATATATATATATATATATATATATATATATATATATATATATATATATATATATATATATATATATATATGAAAGTTTTCTTAAATAACCTGTATCGACACTATTACAAAAGCGTTGTTCTGTATAAGATCGGATAGCCTGGCGCTTAAATTATCTAAAGAATGAAAGCGAATATTTTAGGTATAAAGGTCTACAATATGCCACGATGCGCCAAGATAACATACATTAGTTATATATCTCAACAACATACAACTTAATAACATGTAGATATATATATATTTTTATATATATATATATATATATATATATATATATATATATATATATATATATATATATATATGTAGATATATATATATTTTTATTACATATTTATTGCATTTAACAAACTATATGTCCATTGTGATCAAAGTAAAGTAATATGTAGTATTATTATGCACATTGCACTTGCACATATACATATGAAACATCGTGGTAGTATTTTAAAACCACTTTTTAGTAAATAAAAAATGTAATAAGCCACGTTTGTATGCAGCTACAGAACTTAAAGTATTCCTTAAACTTAAGTTACAGAACTTATAGACCTTAAGTCCAAAAACGAACGGTACTGATCGTTAATAGTTTTATATAAAAATATTTTATTTCTTTATGTAAAGCTGTTTAAGGAACCAATCGTATACGTTCTCTTGGATGTTCAATACTAGTTTTACAACTATAGCATGCATTATTATTTATTTATAGACGACTATCGATTTGTAAAACCAAGAGAAAGTGCACAAATGTGTTGACAACAAATTTCAGGCTTTTAACACATATTTATTAGCATTAAATAACTTAAGTAACTTTTATATCAATGGCAATATTTTGATTTTTTTTAAATACAACAATAAAATAACTACAAATTAAATACCCAATTCAGTTGCAATTTAACATGGCATTAAATATTCGTATCTCAACTAAAATAACAACTACCTACCTTCACCAATTTTAGCAATGTCAGGTATATTACCTGTTTACATTTATCGAGACGCACACGAGACCGTTTATACCGTGGACTGCATTATAGAATGCAGCCCGCAATTGCATTTACGTGGACTACAAGTCGTAAGATACCGATCCCATTCCCGTTTTTTTCCATTATTTTATTCCATTATTTTATTTCCATTATTTTATTTTATTCCATCAATATTAATTTTTTATGTTTTTTATACACCGCCATTCTTTGACTAGTCCTGACAAATGTACACTCCTTTTTCTTCTTTAACATCGCCTATGTAATCGTATCTAACGTATTCAATTGAATAAGGATTAATAGTGTATTGTTCACAATAGGTTCGTAAATAATCCACAATTTTATTGTAATACGTTAAAGCAAACACTGCAACCCATGTAAAAATAAGCAATTTTTGCTTTTACTTGAATGGAAGATAGATATTAAAGAGGTACAATTGTTCTGTTATAACTCCAAATGGTTTTGGCAGCGCTTTCTAGGAAAGCTCTCGATCGATTTAATTTTTTCCGACATGTTGAACTAATATCATCGTAATATCGTCAGTTTGCACAATACCTAAACTAACCTAATACATGAATACCTTCCTACGGGACCTCTCTCACTGTTGTGAAAAACTGTATAAAAATTCGTCCAGTACTTTTTGAGTTTATTGCGAACAGACAGACAGACATGGCGCCGGTAGACTTTGTTTTATAATATGCAGTGATATAAAAACTAAAGCTACATAATGTGAAATAATTACTTATCTCAGATTGACCACAGTAATATTGAATACTTAATGATAAGATTTTTTACACTCCCACCCATACAATGATGGTGATTGAACGGTTTGACAATTGACCATAAAATTTGCTTACAAAAAAATCTACCATTTCAAATCTTGCCATTTAGTTGCTATATAATCTGCCTTCCCTTCCCTTGGTCATTTAATCATCACGTTATCTCAACTCACAGGGTTTTTACGAGTTTCAAGCTTAGTATAAAGTTAAATAGGTTTTGGTTTAAAGACTTGTTCTCATAGTGACATATTGGTACATCACTTACATTGAATTAAAAAAAAAACACTTAAATACAAGAAACAGGGGATGTCGACGATGGCTTTAACATTCTCAGACAGATATTTTCGTTTCTATGTAATGAGATAGACGTTTTTTTAAATACGTTGAACGAATTGTAAATAATACATAAATAAATTATAATACCTGAAAAGGTGAACAAATATCGGAATTGTAATTGATAAAAAAATAATAATGATACAAAAATTATATATTATAAAATTAAAATGAAAAGAAAATGCGATACAAACGAACGATAGTATAAAATTTAATATGATAACGATCTACTCGTACTAAATGTATCCAGATGGATAAAGCAATACAAAAAGACTGTTTGTTAACTACAACAGACGTCAAAAATTAAATATAGTAAGCCCGATCGTGTCCTTGACCTATCACACAGTTTATAAAAATTATTATTTATGGAAATATATATTTCGAAACTGCTGACAAGTATTTTAAAAATTTTAATTACGAGTATTTAGAGGGCGGCGTTGAGTTCGGCCACTCAACACGCAATGCCGAATAGCGGAAAGTGGGGAACGGAGTGTCTTAACAGGTTTTTTCAACCTACCGTTCCATATAACCTTACCTACCTAACCTACCGTTAAATATAAATATAATATAATTATTTAGAGGTACTTTAGATATTTTATTAAACATACATATATATATATATATATATATATATATATATATATATATATATATATATATATATATATATATATATATATATATATATATATATATATATATATATATATATATATATATATATATAACCGGCTTCTTAAGACGCTAACTGACTGGAGGCGGAAATAAGAATAATGTGACTTAGCAACACAAACATCGCGGATTAATTTATGGATACTGAATAAATTATTCATATATATCGATTATTTAGTTAATCTTTTAATCTTAATTATACATTTCTTTTATACTTACAGTAAAATCAAAGAATTATAAATAGAGCTTACAATCCTAGTTTTGAGTAACATATGGCAATAAATATTTAACCTGTAACCTGCATATAGCAGGATAGGCAGAAAGTGCCTTGTATCAAAAGTCTCTACTTTCGCTTAAAATCGAGATATTAACTCTCATGCATCGAGATAAGAACTAAATGCTTAACTTCGTCTCCTCAAAGCAAGAAAATGAAAATAATTCACCATTGTGTGTGGAAATCGAAATCAGAACCATCGAGTTTACAGTCAGACGTCCCACTGCGCCAGATGGCCTCGGCCTCTAAGATACTACGTTTATTAAGAATCAAATTAAGACCTACAAATTTTGATACAAACATATTAAAAACTCGACTTGGAAATATTCTACAGAATCCAAAGAGATTCTGTTGCATTTACCTACGGACACATTTTTCGACTTGACAATGTCAAATAACATGCTAAAACTTCAGGACCCATACAAATATAGTAAATTATATTTTGAAGTTGTGACATTGTCCGAAACTTAAGAACTCTCTCTCTATATAGAATATCATATCCTTCCTTTTAATTTTCCACGTCCGGTTAACGTTAAATGTACCTTAAGTTTAGCTTTAAGTCCTTTTATTAGATTGTTCGCTAAGTTTGTAGTTGATTTTGTTTATTGCCAGTGTATATAAGGAATATACAATGTGTCTAATGTGTGTAATGGACAATGTGTAACTCTAATTGTTTTTTTACTGTCTTTATTCGTAATATAAATTTAAAATATTAATTTAAAATTTTATTCTTGTAATAATATATTTATTTATTTGTTTAGTGTTTGGTCCAGATTCCAGGCAGATACTCCACATTCTTGTTTTCTCTACTATAGTGTCAAGCACTGGCAGAATATTATGCGTCTGTCTACACAAAATCGGGCTATTCCAATTTTAAAAAATAAAAATTAAAAAAAATTGTTAATTATTTAGTTGTTTATCTCTATAGAGCAACTGTAATTATTATGATTTTTAGTGTATTATGACATGACATGACAGACACACCTGCAACGCGTTATACGGTAACGTTGCGTTAAATAATTAATAATATTGCGCCGATAGTTTGTGGTCGGAAGAGATATTGTTGGTCATATCTAATTACGTCTTCGATTACATACATTATTTACTAAGCGTTGAATTTATTTCCTTGTTTGCAACATTTCCAAATGGTTGGAAAGCGGAGAACGGAGTGTACATACAATAAAAAGGTATCCAATATAGACGATAGAGCTGTGTGCCGACATTTTGATGGAGAGAGAGAGAGAGAGATTTAAGGATATGTAAAAGCCCTGGTAGAAAAGGATAATATATTTATTATATCGTAGCTTCTTGTCGCCTATTCGATGCCCCCGTGGACAGGGCCCTGGGAACTGAAGTACCCCAGCACTTCAGATCTATCTTTACCGTAAATTATACTGTTTATTCCAAAATTGAAACAAAGCGTAAAAATAAAATAAATGTTTAACAGAACCTCTTTTTAAATTGCCTCAAGCTAAATTAATTCACAGCCTCGAAGATGCGAAGTTGTATATACCGTTATAAGTATTGCGCCATAATGGTTCCAATCTATACAATAATGATGTTGCAAAAAGCATGTTTGTAACATAACATGTATAGATAGTGCAACCATTATTAAGTGTATAGAAAAATATTTCAATAATCTTAAAATTTGTTTACAAGGGAAGCAAGTGCATATACCGTTTTCAATTTTAGCATTTATATAGCTAGCTATTTATTATATATTTCATTCTGCATCATGTCTTATAGTTTTGAAACCTTACAGGGTGTATCTTGTCACCAACTTTTCAGAAATTGTGGGTGAATGTCTGCACACACTGCACTTGTCTTTGTAGTAGAGCGGGGAATTGAAGATAAAGAATACCCTGTGAGGTGTATTGAACCCAACTCTTCAGATATATAGTCTGGTGCAGTGCCACTGTGCCACAAAAGCTTCAATTAACAAAGATATAATTGTAAATATATTACAATATAATAGGAATGCTTCAATTAACAAAGATATAATTGTAAATATATTACAATATAATAGGAATTAATGTTACAAATTAGTGAAAATATAAAATTAAAAGCTAATTGCCTTCTATTAATGGTTTTTTAATTGAGCAGAGATATGTATGTTTAAATCTTTCATTTTATTTAAGGTATGGTGTACATTTGTTTTAGATCTACCGTGCATTGTTACTATAAATATTATATCAACAAATTAATAATGTGGTGTATAATATTTGCTATTAAATGTGTAATATTAAAATCAAACTTACCAATCTACAATAAGAGGAAGAGTTGCTCTTTTTCTTCTCATAAACTTTTGAAGAGTGTGATGATGATTTTCAGACTCTATATCATTTTCATATTTAACCCAATTTTCTCTTAACCGTTTATGGCGTGGTTTCTCATCAGATAAATGAATGTCTTTGAATTCTGCTTTTGACATGTCAGACAGTTTTGTTAGACCATACTTTGCTCGCTGCTGCTCCGGACCTCTGGATGCTGCATTTAATTTGTCTATTTCTTGCACTGAGGCCTATGACGAGTTATAGTTATAGATATTTTTATATAACCTATTATTTAAAAAATATTTATTGTAAATGTAAAGAGGGTGACTTAACTTTAAAGGAAAAAGTTATTAATCAAAATGCATTATCAAAATTGAACTTATTTCTCAGTATTTTTTTCCATAAACGATGTTGACCTTAAAAGTTATTACCTTCATTTACGTTTACAATATATTAATAATTCTCATATTTATCTCGCAAATTAATAATGAATAAATTAACTTACGACAAAATGCTCTAATCTGGTCTCATATTCTGCTGGATTACTTTTATAAGACTTATTAAACTGTTCTATGTACTTATCGAACATAGGTCGCAGTTGTTCCTTAGTAGCAGTTGGACTTGTGTTATACGTTAAAGGCACCGCAATAAATAAAAAACACACTAAAGCTATTATAAGAATCCAATTCCACCATTTTTGCATTGTTATTATTATATATTAAAACAAAAACAAAACATAAAGACGTCCGCCTCCCAAAACTACTTTAGTTCAAATATTATGACATTGACAATACTTGCAAAATGACATATTGTCAACTTGACATCAGTCCATAGATTTCTGTATTCTGTTATCCATAAGCAAGCCATATTTTAACGCCTATGAAGTTACAGTTTACAAATTCACAATATTTTTTTGTGAAACTATAATTATTTTTTCGCAAGCAGAATAAATAAAATCTACTTTTATGGAAACTTAATAGTTGTCAATCGATCAAAACATGCCCCGAATTTCGAGGAATAAAAGAGAATAGAGTTATATTAGCTAATGTAAAAGTAGGTTTTATTTATAGTTTTTGATAGCACAATTTAGATTCACAATTTCTCAAGCATCGGAGTAGACATAGAGAACCTAGTGTAGAGACTCGCCGATCACCAGTAATTCGAGATATTGCGCGTTGAACGGTAAAACTGAGAGCTGTCTTTATTGCCTTTAAATATAATATTCCTTGATAAAATATTTCCGATAGTGTGGTAATTGAATCACATAAATAGATTTCACTAAGTGTTTTTTCACTAAATATTTCACTAATTTATTTGAATATATATCACGAAGAAATAAGAACGCTTTCATATACATATAGGTAAAAGGAAAATAACTTATTGTTTCACATTTGCAGAACATAAAATACATATAGATATAATTAGAGTGACATTTTTCAAAAGAAGAACGATTTTTACTAATCATACAAGAGTTTTGACAATTCTCAACATTAAGAAATTATTTTAATTGTTATCAGTTCAAGTAAAAATTATTTAATCGAATTCATTAACATTGTAAATACTGTAAGTGTTAGTCCACACTAAAGATTGAAAAATACATAAAGAAAACAAATTAAAATTTGAACGCAGCGGGATTCGAACCCGCGCCTCATGGAACTTAGGACGGTTTCCATGAGGCGCGGGTTCGAATCCCGCTGCGTTCATATTTTATATGTTTTCTTTAAGTATTGTTAATACTTAACAATAATCTTTGAAGGGAAAAGAGATTACAAAATTTAACTAATGATATTATCATTATTAATGAAAATATTTTAAATAATGCAATGGTTATGATTTTCTTCTTGTGTATAAGAAGAGTATTTGAAAAAAAAATATAAAGCAGTACATTAAAACAATCTTATACTATTACACAAACCATTTATTCACAAAAAATGTCTCATTAAATATCATGTTTACTATTTTTAATTGTATCGAAAGATATAAATGTCCATTTACTTTCCATAGAGGCGCCAAAACCTCTTGTGGAACAATTAAAGATATTTTTATATTTCTGTAAAGTCGATAGTAGAGCTGTCTCAGACGTATCCGGCAGCATTGAGCTCACATATGAAACAAGATAGTCTATAGATGCACCTAAGGGATGTACTAAAAGGAACGCTGTTAATATACTGATGAGCATTGCCTCTGAGGCAGACGGCAGCTCAGTCAGTTGTGCCATCACATTTGGTGGGTTAATTGTTGTAGAAGATGGTTGAGGAGGAAAAATCTGTAATTTAATTTGTTTTTTTAGGAATTATTCCGCTTTCAATTTTATTTTACAGTTTTGGTATTTTCACTAAACTTTTCCACTGTCAAGGTTCTTAATAATGGTATAAAAATAAATAGCATACATAAATACTTTTCAGTTTTCCATGTTAGCAATCTAAATTTTTTAAGTATAATTCTCACTTAGAAAGAAAAGTATTTGGGAACGTATAAAAAAATGTTACGTATCGGGACTCAAACCCGCACCACCTCTATACCATCCAAGTACTCAATTTAGCCCTACTATTTTTATCGAGCTATGTATGTAGGAATTTCCCTGAAAGATTACTTTTAGATAGATAGATAAATAATATAATATAAATATATATATATATATATATATATAAACATATATATGTAATAATGGACCTGATTTTGCAGCGCCTGTTGAGCAATATAATGTGCCTTGAACTTCTCGAATTTTCTCTCCGCTTCATCTTTGGCTAGATGGGCCTTATTCTTGTACTCCTCCAATTCACATGATAATGACTCATTATCTTTCTAAAATATTAACAAATTAAAATTATCATATGTAAAATATTACATAAAAGTAAGTAAGTATTTACCTTTAGTTGTTCATATTTATCCAATGGAACCATATTTTTGCCCAGTTTCAAATCGACATCCTGATCATCGAAGTTCGTGTAGAATTCCTCTTTTATATTCTCGACGTCCTATAAAAAGAGAATTGTTTATCAAAAATAATATACTTTGGCTTGTATATATAAAAGAATTAAATAAACCAATGTTATATTATTATGTTTTATCAGAATTGAAAATGAAAATAAATATATATAATATTTTGTTATGTTAGCTAAATAAAAAAATTAAAATACTTGTATAATAATTAACGACAGTTTCACACTCATAGTCAACAAAAATATTTAATGGATACATTTGTGCCTATATCCACATCCACAGTCCACGTCCACATTACCTTTTTTAGTTTAACGCTTTAATTCCATAGCAGGGTAGGCAGAAGGAACCTAGTGTTCAAGCACTCCGTTTCTCACATTTGACTTGCGGAACTCTCGAACCCCATTACCATAGTTTACAGTCCAGCCTATATCCACATCCACAGTCCACGTCCACATTACCTTTTTTAGTTTAACGCTTTAATTCCATAGCAGGGTAGGCAGAAGGAACCTAGTGTTCAAGCACTCCGTTTCTCACATTTGACTTGCGGAACTCTCGAACCTCACTACCATAGTTTACAGTCCGACCTTACTATACTGAGCCACGATGGTCTCAAATTATCTTACCCAAATTCGCTGCTTGTTGATATTAGGATTTTCTTTAAATATATTTTTTTTTAACTTAAGTTTAAATACTTCTCGTTCTCCACATTTCGCCTATTTTAGAGGTTAGCGCACTGCATTTTGGCTTACAAGGCCGGGAAATAAAAACAAATGAAATGTGCCACTTCAGCGGTGATGACAGTCAAATTAAGTCATCTTTGGTCAGATTAAGTCGTACTCATAGTTTATGTGGTTTAAATTAAAATAATGAAATTTATTGAAATTATTGAAAATTAAATAATGTACACATGTCCACAGTTATATTGTGTTGGTATTTGCATGTTGCAATTATTTTTCAAATCTAACCTAATAAAATAAAATTTAACCAAAACTAAAATACTTAAGTTTCTTTACATTAGCTTCGAGCAGATATTTTTGTGTTAAGGTTTTAAAAAAAAATTATTCTTTATTTTCAATTAGTAGGAAGTCTGTGATGAAAATGGTGTGCATGAGCCTATTCTGGGACGGGCAAGACCCATCCGAAATCCTCTTCGCCATTTATATCCATGTATATGCTTAACTTGTAGGTCGACTGTTCACCACTGAAGCGACGTAAACCTACCGGATAGGTACCCCGTACCTAAAGCGTCGTATCTTTAAGTCATACCCACAATTCGTCGTAATGTGTACATATACATACCTTGAATATACCAAATGGGTAGCTCTCTCGCGCAAGAGCAAGCACGACTTTATATTTTATCTTTACATATAATAGTACATATATGGCACATATTATCACCTTTTTCAATCACCATTTACTAATTTCATTTTTTTTAGTTTCCCGCATCTTTCTCATATATAAGTAGGGAAAAATAACCTAATATTAAATCATTTTATTTTCTAACTTTTGTTGTTTCTTACTAATTGCTTGATCACTCGATGTGAAAACGGTACTTTCATAAATCTGATGCCGTACTTTTTTTTGTAGTTTAAATAATATTTCAGTATATCTATAATCATTCTGGCAAGTTGGAATCGATCGAACAACATTATTATTACCAATATAAAAAAAAAAACGGTAAAAGTTAAATATTAATACTACAAAAAAAAATATAAGGGCCAAACGGGATAGTACAAAAAAGTATAAAAAATATATGTACATATAAAAATTATACATATTTGTCCTCGTACCTCGGTCATTTTGAGCCACATATCGATATTCCTTCTCTGCTGCTTAGAGAAATGATCGTAGGCACGTTGCTTTTTCGCCGCCGATAATATTCTCGCTACAAGCTCGACTGTTATAAGAAATGTTAGGATATATTTTTGTGCTGTTAGTAATTATAGTAAATTAAAGTCACCTTTTAGTCCCCCGTTTATGTTATATAAACCAAAAAGTTATATAGGTTTTGATCAATTTCAAACGCCACCCGGCCTCCTGTGTCTTAGATGGTTTTATTTGTGATTATATAATTACAATATATGAATATGATACAATGATAATGAAAAATAAATTTAAAATCCATTTTTTCAATGATCATTAATTGATGGTAAATGACATTAATGAGGCCTCTTATAAATAAATTTTGGAAAACATTAAACCTCTCACCTGCCTTCACTTTCCAACCAAAATGTCGCGCTTGTGTTGTCTCGTCAAAACGAAGTGAAGAAACTATCGAGCGGGATTCGAACCCATGGTTTTTTTTTTTATATTGGGAGTGTGGGACCTAATCTTCTTTTTTTTAAACTAAGATAGATCAAAGAGCGGATTTATTAAACCACTAAATAAATCATAGTCAATCTCGTATTCTACCTTGTGAATACAAAAGCTGCCTAAGCACTTTAAATTTAAAATAAAATCAACAGACAAAAATAAAGTTATTTGAAATAAGCCAAATATAAGCATTAAGTGTACTTAATTTTGAACGTACCAGGGAATTAGGGTACTGACGCTATTATGAACTAATATCCTTGACTCATGATAGATCTTATTAAATAAATTAAATTATTAAATCTTATTTTTACATAAGTATAGCACAAGATGACTGGAATGTTTTTATCAGGTTCCCGATTTATGTCGCCAGATTTATGGGTAGGGTAGCCTTAGACAGCCTAGTGCAAAACCGTTGCGTTCGTCGCTCTATAGGCTATATTATCGAATTAATCCTTTTAAAGTGTCATAATATGTCAGAATTGCTTCGAGCTTTTTCTTCACACATTTCCATTTGAGCATGCGGGTGAAGCGAAAGCGAGTGTAGAACAAAATTGAGCCATGAGATAAGCGAAAAGGGAATACCTCCTTAGGCTATTTTCATTCAACCTATAATTTTATTTTTACTGAGTATATAGATACGTTATCAAGTATTTATACAGTGGCTATACCACTACCACGTTTAAAGACATTAAAATTATACCCGTTCTTTCGATAAGGTTGAACAAAGCCTAGCGATGAGTTCCATCATTCAACAATCATTCTCTAAACCAGATAGAAAAATAGCACAGCCCTGTCTCAACACTACGTATATAAAAAGACGACAAAGTAAAGTACTTACCTTTTATACCAGCACGAACAAACGTCATATGTATATATATATATATATAATATATATATATATATATATATATATATATATATATATATATATATATATACACATATATCTACTTAAAAAATATCCAAATAGGCCCACTAAACAAACTGCTTACCAGAACACACAACACATCTCAACAACAACAAAAAAAAAAACAAAAAAAAAGAAAACATACATTGCTTCACGACATCCGAAAAATTATCTTTAATAGACGCCTTCATATTGAGCAACTTGTCGTCGAGTCGCATTTTCTCATTGAACAAACGCCGCAATTGATTGTTACTCGATTGTATAAGAGAATAGAATGTGTTAGCGAACTGTTTGGTACATTCCCCACGCTCCAACCATGACGCTAGAGTCTGGAAATATATCATTTTGGGTATACAAAACAATAATAAAAAACAATATTTTGTAAGGAGATTTAATATACAATGGTAACAACCTTTTCTTTTTTTTTTTTTTAATATAGCGTGATTCGAACCCACACCTCTTGGTCTCTCTTGACACAATGATTCTAACTAATTAAGCCATACATGTTAACGATTGACATTGAACTTCTTATAAGCTAAACTCATTAATTGAATCTTTAACCAATCAATATTTGCAATCGACATTATTAATACTTTAAGTATTAAAAAAAACATATAAAACTTTTGAAGGCAGCGGGATTTGAACCCCCGCCTCATGGAAACCTTCCAAGCGCTCTGACTACTCGCGCCATGCGTTCTAGCTCACGCTGCGTCGAAATTTTTATATGCTTTATACAACTTATTACGTTGTTAGCATCTCATGTTTAAGTCTAAGTCTTTAAGTATTTTTTCTTTCCTTAGTGTATATTAAGACCTTAAATATTATCAAAATATTTAATAAAAAAATTGCATTATCTCTTGCTAAATGACTGTTCTTTGCAATAATCTTTGGATATTTGTGAAAATCTCCCTACAGAGATGGTAACAACGTAATAAGTTGTATAAAGCATATAAGAATTTCGACGCAGCGTGAGGTAGAATACATGGCTTAGTGATCCGAGCGCTTGGACGGTTTCCATGAGACGCGGGTTTAAATCCCGCCGCGTTCAAATTTTTATATGTTTTCTTTAATTATATTTTCTAACCCCAATGTGGATTAACACTTTCAAAATTATCAACATAATTATTAATACATATCAAGATTATCATCTTGCCGTTAATATATTTAATTTCAGTTAGTTCCAAACATTCTTACTAATATCCATACGTTTCTTTTTCATACATTTTATATATTTTCATACATTATATTATTCCTCAAACTAGAATGTCAAAGTGCGGCATTGATTTCCGTCCGTTCCGGTTTCCGGTTGGGTTTGAGTAACCCAAAGCAAAAAACAGATTGCTTCCACATAAAGCTTTCTTTGCCTATCATGGTAAGGTAAGGTCGAAACACATTTATATATATATATATATATATATATATATATATATATATATATATATATATATATATATATATATATATATATATATATATATATTTTGTTAGATATGATTAATTGTTATTAACTATTTATTAATTTATTTATAAGATATACAAAAGTTAACCCGATGGAAATCGTGTTGTATGGACACTAAGCCACTGATATCCTCGCTCCCGCTTATGGAACAAAAGCACGTCGCTAACAAGAAAATATATAGACTTACCGTACCGCCTACAACAAATTCGGAATCACTTTTGATCATCTCGCTAACAGACGACAACGCTGACGGAGTAAACGCCTCCACTGCAGGCGGAGACATCTTGTGAAACTGCATCTCGTACTCCTCTTGATCTTTCCTGTTCTAGATAATAAATGGCGGATATGTTTATATACGAAATTGGTATTATAGAAGTGTGAATTAAATTAATTTATATAGATATGCACTATGTTGGTATGTAAAATAAATACCTTCACGCTATTTCACGTATATAGAGGGAACCAAGTGCTTAAACACTCTGGTCCCACTCATTGCTCATTGCAAGAGCGAGGAGAGATTAGAATAATCGATTCTATCCAACTGGGAATCAAACCCACGACCGTTGCGTTTACAGTCAAATATAACACTTTATTGCACATATAACATTTTATTGCACAGTTGTTCCAAAATCCACTAATAGATACTAATATAAGTATAAATTTGTTCTTGAATGAATGGAAAGGCAAGAATTTCTTGATGGTAAAAATATTGCTAAGTAATTTTTTTAACTGAGTTTGTATATATTTTATTATAAATGAATATTGAAAATATATTAATAATTATAAAATCTCACCAAAGCATAGTCAATAAACATTGTAGTCGCTTCATTGTCACTCTGGTTAAAAAATTTAAACCGATAACCGGTTAGAATGAATGAGAAGTCCACACTTTCTTCACGTTCAAAACGCACATAGTACAATCCACTTCTAGGTGACTTTATTTCACAGATCGACCCGAATCTGCTAAAAATTTCTTGCAGATTTTCTGTAGAAATAGTAGGCAATCCTCCGATAAAGATAGTTCGGCAGCCGTTCGGTCTTTCTTTCCTTTGAGGGGTCTGTACCCCTGGAATAGGGGGTAAGAGGGTGCTAGAGGACAATAAAATTGGCTGGTTGGTAGACTGGACCAGGTTCTGGTTCATGATCATCATGCTCTGATCCATCATGTTGGGCATCGTGGGATGGACCATGTGCATGTTCATATTATGTGGGCCCATCATGCCTTGCATTACTTGCGGGAATTGCATCATGGAATTCATGTCTAGAATAAATATGATTAAAATCTATGTACAAGTTTAACTTTTATAGTTTAGTGTTATTTTTGAAATCTATTAATACACAAGTTAAAAAGAATAATATGGTATAAAAATTAAAGACACTAAAAGTATGTTCACTTATTGTTCTTATACTAACAAGGACATCAGGTCCATACTGTGACATATTGAATTGCCATGAAGATGCAAATTGTGCAAATCTACAAGCATATCAATACAGCATCAGTGAAAAGAGTGTAAAATATACTAGATCCAGGTAAAAATTAAACTGATCAAACCATATTAAAAACCATATGCAGCAGAATAATATATAAATCATCTAAATTAGGCATTTATTTCAGCGAAACCTACCTAGCATGTATCTAATATAACAATTACAGTGTTACACTAACACAAATTTATATACAGAACTTAACGCCATACCACTTACCAGGTATCAACCCCATACCAAATCCATGGGGTGGTGCAAATTGAGGGACACCCATAAATGGACCTCTCATTTGTGGACCACCCGGAAACCGTCCTCCTGATGGACCTATAGGCCATCTATTCACATTTCTCCCTCTATTATAATTCTCTCCTTTTGCACCTCTAAAATAATTCCTGTCGTGATCCTTTCTACGACTATCTATTTTGTTGTATCTATCTTTCGCGATTGATCCATGACTACCTGTAATATAGATTTAAAAATATTATTTATTTTAGTTAATATTACAACTAAGATATTCTATGTATACTTATTATAATATTTGGTTCATACATATATACAAATTTATATTTAATTTGAAACAAGTGAAAATCGACATCATTAGCTTCATGTGTCTCTTCACGTGTGTAGGTAACCAAGTTGTTTGGTTTGTTATAATTCAAATAAAAGCAAATATGCCTTTACATTTTGTATTTAGATAGCAAATTAAATAATTACAGCATAATGTCAGCTTATTTGTCTTGTTTGTTTTTTCGCCATCAAGCTATATCCTGCATATAGCAGGGTAGAGAAACTATGTTAATAAAAGATATGAAATATAAATGTGAAAGATATTAAATATATATATACCACCAGTCAGTACATCATAATTGAGGATCCCAAGAAGTGGAAACCAAGAGAAAATCATACTGCAAGAAGCCATATTGATACGTAAAATGTGCACAAGGACACAAAACTTCAGAATGCCAGAAAATTCATCGCCGGACTCCAGCAGTATGCGACCTTTGTGATGGCGCGCACCCAGCTAACCCAGCTAGCTATATCACAAGGAAGTGTATAAAATTCACCAGGCGATCCTGCAGATAGTAAGTGTGCTACTTATGCAGAAAAGGCGAGAAAGAAAGTGGATGATTCTCTTTCTAAAATCAACAACAATGGAAAAATTGAGGAACTAATTCCAGAACAATCGATCACAAAAAAGATTGTTCATCCTTCAAAAAATGAGCACTCTACTGAGTCTCATCACAAACACTACTTGACAAATTCGACAAAAAATTACAACCCTAAGAATTTTAACATGAAATATCAATAATCTGGCTCCGCATAGATTCGAGTTAGAAGTACTAATTGAAAACAAAAATTGTTACACTACGTCACCTACGTCACTACGATATAAAATCTCGCATATAACAAGACCAATCCAGGCAATTACCATTTTGATAGAAAGCAAGAAAGGACCACTTTACATGTCTGCGGTCTACTGCCCGCCAACACATATGATAGACCGTTCAATGTACAGTGACTTCTCAAAATTAGCAGCCAATATTATCGCGGGAGGTGATTGGAACGCTAAGCATACATACTCTGGTGCTAGATTATCAACCACAAGAGGAAGACAACTTAAGAGCTGCGTCAACTCAAATAATTTATCACGATCTCCACCGGTGAACCCGCATAATGGTCTATCGAAATAAAGCGAAAACCTACTTACTTAATTTATTTATAGTAAAGTTTTGATATAACTAAATCTTCACGAAATCTTCGCAAAATATTTTGTAAATGTATTCAAGCCAAATAAGTTATTTTGTTGGGCACTATAAGGACTATGGACATTAGCAACAAGATCTCCAAGTATCGCTACCCCCAAAACCACTAACAAACAACATATACGGAGCTTAAAAAACAATAAAGCTCCTGGTTTCAATCTTCTTACCAAACAACTTCTCTTACAATTTCCCAAAAAGGCACTGGTATTGATTACTGCAACAGCATACTCAGGGTATAGTATTTTCCTAGCGCATGGAAAGTATCTGTTATAAGCATGATACATAAGCCAGGAAAAACTGCAGAAGATGTGACGTCATATAGACACTTTAGCCTTTAATATGGTTTATTTCGAACGACTGTAGGCCGTTTTGCGTTCTATCAACATATTCACCGAGGTTATGATGTGGTTTCTTAATGACTTGTATGTCAATAACAAATTTCCTTCCTTGCATCCAATGTCTACTGGTGTGCCGCAATGGAGTGTCTTCTCTCCTTTATTATTTTCCATTTTTATAAAAAACAATGTCCCAATCCCTTTCATCCTCCTATCATCTGTACGCAGACGATTTGCAAGTTTACGTTTCTGCCCTACCTTGGGATATAGACGGTGCTGTTGCAGAAAGTAATCGTAATCTACAAAGTATATGTGCCTGCTGCAATGTTGATGAGCTAAGTGTTAATCCTGCAAAGTCTAAGGTTACTTTAATTGGCAGCCCCCCGCAACTAGCTAAAATAAGTGCTTTACATCCTCCGCTTTGATAATTCTGTACTTACTTTCAGCATACTTCATTTAGTTTCACTTACTTTAAGAAACTTGGTCTCTTTACGGATAACTCCTTCTCCTGGTTCGTGCAAAGTTAGTAGGAGAACCTATACTTAATACGTTTATTAAAGCGCTGGAAACGTTCAAATATCAAGAAACAAAGAGACTAAAACATCGTTAGCCCATGCTCTTATACTTCCTGTTTTGGACTGTCTGCATAGTCCAGCTGCTATCAGAATGTGGCAGAAGATCAACTTTATAAGCTGGAAAGACTACAAAATATGTGCATTCAATTCATCTTCAGCTTATGTAAGTTTCAACGGTACTACGTCACAGCAAGGTACAGTACGGTAACTATACTTAAATATCAATGTGCATATCCTTTTACTTTTATATAATTTTTTTTATAATCCCTTCTCTCCCGACTATCTAAAGACTCGCTTAAAATTTATGGGAGCTGACACAACTTGCCAATTTCAACTTCACTCAACATCTGATAGCCGTTTAATGTTAATATGATATATGATTATATGATTAATAATATATATGATTATTAATATGATTCAAAAGTCATTCATTCAATTCAAGATTTAAAAGTCGTGAAAGTAATTATTTTCTTTCGTAGCGTTAATGATTTATATATTTTAATGTGTAGCTTTAAATATATTTATGTGTGTGCATGTATACGTATATGTATATATATATATATATATATATATATATATATATATATATATATATATATATCTATATATATATATATATATATATATATTATTCTATTCTATATTACAGTATATTTGCCAACTTCTCGCGTAAATTAATATGTAATTGATTTACAATTATATTATAAATATATATAGATGTAATTAAAATATCTCAATAAACGTAGATTCACTCTCTATTTACATCTTTTCAATTTTGTCCAAATTTCAATTTGAATACAGTAATTTTTCTATTTATCAATAATAAACAAAATTGTTGATTACTTTAAAGAGAGCTTAAACATAAATTATCACCTCTATTTGAATCTTTGGTAATTTTTTAAATTTCTAAGGGTTTTACTAAGAATACGTACGAATTTTCTTTGTAGCAGTCAAAACCGATTATTAAATAACTATTGTTATTTACTTTAAATAGTTATATTATGTTATTCTTTATACTATGCTTTATATATTGTTTTTCTTAACGCGTAGAATAACAATAGAAATTCAGCTACAATTTAGTATTCGCACAAGCCGTATCCGTTCCTTGTCTGTAAGAGAATTTGTATTAGCATAGACGCTTTGCACGCTCTTTTATTAGGGGATTGAGGGTTATTCACAACTAATTCTTCTTAGTTAGGCAGGCCACGTAGAATTAACAATAGAAATTATTATGCTCTATTAATATTAGTAATTCACACTAGCCCGTATCCGTTCCTTTGGTATGTCAGAGATATTAGTGCTATTAGCAATAAGACCGCCTTTGCACGCTCTTTATGATTATTTAGGGGGATTTGAGGGGTTATTTCACAACGTAAATTCTTCTTCGCTTCAGGCAGGGCCACTCGAATGTTGAACAGGGTAGTAGAGTACACTGGGTATGCTAACAAATACGTAGGTCGCTGGAACGGATAGAGTATTACTATGGTGTTTTCTTGAATATTCAGCAAGATCTGGTTTTAAAATAAAATAAAAATCACTTCTTCACAGCTATATCACTTATATACAGCTTCTTCTATATTTTGATGCATTCTTACTTGTCAAACCGTAAAAAAAATTGATCAAATGTGGAAAAATGGGGATACGTACACGTACGACATAAATGCAGAAGATCTCGTCAAGAGGCACCATAGGTCACTACGGCCTACCTTTACCAATGACAAGCATTCCACTGTTGATAAGCATTCCAGACCCTCAAACTGCAAATATCCTAGAAACAAGCCTCTTCAGAGTGGACGACAGGCTCAAGAAGTTAGCGGAATAAAGCGTCCAAATCAACCCAGATTACCTCATCCCTAAGAAAAGGTGACTCACCAGTAAAGCTACCTAAAAGTGATCCTATCTGATATCTTGGATTACACCATGACTGAAGACTAACACAGAAACATCACATCAAAACAAAATGCGATGAAACAAACATTCAATATGAGAACATTTACTGGCTCAGGTACATAACTGCAAGCTCTCATTAGACAATAAATTACTAATCTACAAAATTATCCTCAAGCCTGTGTGGATGTATGAGATCCAGTTATGGGGAAGTGTCTAAACTTTCATTCAGCATATCCATCATTGAAAGATAACAAAATTGTATTCCTAGCACATTGTCTGAGGTTCATGACAGAATACGAGGTGAGAGATCTAGCACTCTGTTCTCTCTGACATCCCTGCTAGGGATAAAGTGTGAAGTTATGTATGTATGTACAATAATTTGTTTTTGGTATGATTTAACCCAAACTTTTAGTGATGTAAAATATACTTATATTGATATCAAAATAAACTGTACAGTATAATATTATTTAATTTTAATATATAATCTGTTACCTATAGGTTGATTAGTTTGGTCGCTTTCTTCTGTTGTTTCTTTAGAAGGATTACTATCTGGAACTGTTGGTTCAGTTGTTGTAACCTCAGTTTCCATATTCAAATTGGCAATATAACTTAGCTATAAATAATGAATTAAAAAAGTAAATTAAAATTAATATATAAAAATAAATTTATAGATTTGTGTGGTACTTAATCTATCATTGGTATTGATTAATAACTTTTATGCATTACAATAATTGTTGTTCAAGTTACTCTCTCTTCATTTGAAAACAAGGGTTGCATATTACATTACAAAGAGAATAATGTTCGAAAAAACACATTTTGCTCTTACCTTAAAACTTTCGTGACATGACGTTTATAATAATTGAAAACTAAAGAGCAAGTATCATAATATTTATTTTTCTTCTCTTTAGTTAAGGCGTTACGAGCGTTGAGCACAATTCACTTCGCAAACGACACGTTGCACGGAGAATACACAAAGGAGATTGTAAGGTAAATAAGCTTAGGTAAGGTAAAAAAGGTTCAAAAGAGATCCAATTAAAATACAGCCATCACCTATAACAAAATAATCAATATACATAACATAGTAAGTTAGTAATGTACAATAATTTACATGTTAGTTTATAGTTTAATATTGTTATATTTAATATTTTTAATTAAAAAGTTATATAATGGACTAAATATAAACACACTGAACAGTAAGTGGACGAGGTACTTTGAGAGGAAGGATATCATACAAAGGACGATATCATAATACTCTAAAGAGTATTATTTTTTCCAATGTAGTTTTGAATTTGTACACACAAGTAACATTGACTTTGACATAACAGTAAATAAGATTAAAACGTTTCGTTACAAATTATTGTGAAGTAATTTTAATCGAACTAATATTTTTGTTAAAATAAATTATCCTGTTATACAAGTTAAATTATTCTGTAAGCTGTGTGTATTAATTCGTAAATTGTAAACATTAAATTTAAATGAAAACACTCGGGGTGCAGCGGCATAGCTGCATAGGTGATGGTTGTAAGCTCTATTCCGACTCGAGGAAATGAACAATTGTTTTAATGTTGCTCTGGTAACTTAAGGATTTGTAGTATGTATATATATATATACATATATATATATATATATATATATATATATATATATATATATATATATATATATATATATATATATATATATATATATATATATATATATATATATATATATATATATGTATATATTTTGAGTGGTGAAACTAATCATAGGTTATATTTTCTCAGTTTGAGGAAATGAAAGTAGAAAAAATTATATTATTAAATAAACATTTCAAACATCACAAAACTTTTTAACCATAAAGCAATTTATTTTTTATTAGTTTCTAGTCTCGCCCTAATTTCTCTAGTCTTTGGTCGTAACAAAGCGTATTTGACAGTTTTGCTTTGTTTTGTGAATAAAAAATTGGTGTAATTTATCATTATTGAATACTTGTTGATTTTAATGTAATAGTTTAGTGAAATAATACCTTCTAGAAGTTTCAAAACTGTAATGGTTGCATTTCTTCTTGATATTTATATGAATAAATAAATATACGATATGTGGTAACTTATAAACAATATATCATAATATTTTTAATGCTTATTAAAATTTTTGCATAAACATGTCATGTTTTGCTTTTAGTTCTGAAATGCCAAAAGAATTTCAGAAAACAACAGAAGTGTTACCTTTTACGAAATATGGAATATCCACAGTGGAAGAATTTAAAAAGGTTGAGAAAGATATTCAGCATTTAGAATGGTTGAAAAAGATAGGATTAACTAACGAAGAGATTAAATTGTATCAAGAAAATGAGGCTGGCCTCTTAGACCAACGCATGAAGATTGAATCAAATGTGTTAAAATCAAAATTGGAAGCACTATACAATAAAATTAATGATTTTCAAAATGCATCAGGAAGGTATATTTTCTTTTGAAATATTACTTATAATTATAGTATAATATAGTTATGTTTTTATTTACAATATAATATTTGACAATGGAATTTAATTTCTTTTTATTTAGCTCGCATGAAAGTAAAACTGGCCCAAGCTCATCAAGTGGCTCATCAGAAGATGATATAATTAACAGAATACACAAACATCCTTTAAAATTTTATCCAGAAGGTCATCCCATGAATGAGTTAAAGGAAATAGAGGATGATTTATTTGGGCACCTAAAAAATGATAATCTCCTACCAATCACTAAAAGGAGAAAGATTTTACGCCGTCTTGAAAGAAAAAAAGAGAAAGTAATGGCTCAGCAGAAAGATCCAGGTATTGAGCCAGTTGCTGGTCCATCACAAATACAAGCAGGAAGTCTGTGGGATGTGAAAGATAAATCACAAGCTAAGCCAAAAACTCATCAAGATATAATTGGTCCAAAGAATCGGACTATGTATACAGTGAAGGATAATAAAATTATAAGGCTAGAACCAATGGGCGAGGAGGATGAGGATAGACAGGAATATCGAGCTGTAGACATTGTGGTCCCTATAAATCCTGCTGAGGAACAACTACTTGAAGGCACAAAAATGTGCTTAGATGACATTAAGAAGATTGATAGATTTAAAGACTATGAACCAGGAATACCATCAAAGGTAAGTTCTTTAAAGATGACTTTTGTCCTTTTTTATTTGCTTCAAAAATCTTCATGAGCTTTTTAAAACATATCTAAATCCAAGATACCAATCTATTTGATGATGCTAAATAATTGTATTTATTAATTTTGGGATAAGTCTAAAACATTTTTAATGTTCCTTTATATATCATTGTAATTTTAACTAAAATTTTAGGTGCTATACCTTAAGAACATATCCCCCTCAGTTCCACAAGAGCAGCTTTCTTTACTCTTCAATCAGTTCCATCTAGAGAATGGAGGTCCAGTTGAGCTTAGAGTAATGACTGGAAGACTAAGGGGGCAGGCTTTTGTTACATTTCAAAGTAAGTTCTAAAATTATTTTTTTATTTAAAATTAATAATAGTTTGTAAATTTAAATTTATAATGTCAAAAGCCTTATATACCAAATTTCATAAATTTTATTTATTCAGTATTTATTCAGGTTTAAACTTCATTGAATAATCACTTAATAGCACCACATGCACAAAGGGCAATATTTTCATACTTTTCTAACAAATTTATTTGTTTTTCAACTAAAATAAAAACGCATAACTTACATACATGTTTTATTTATTTACAGCTGAAGACCTAGCTATACAAGCATTGGATGAAGTCAATGGAACCATAATGGGTGGTCGCCCCATAATAGCTCAGTTTGGCAGAAATACTAATCGGATACAAGAGGAGAACAGATAAACAAACAATGTTTATACATATTTTATTTAAGCTTACTTCTAAGTAACTAAATATTTATTAATATATATTTTAATCTAACCTTGTAAATAATGCATTGAACTTATCATTACAGTACTTTATTAAAAAAAAAACTATCACTATTGAATTAAGTGCTTAATTTAATATTTTATGTATATGTAGTAGAAAAGTTTATGATAAATGTCTAAGTGTATTTAACATACATTATAATATATGCTAGCTCAATGACAAGCTTTTGTAGTTTTCTTATAAGATTTACAACTAAACCGTTCTATCCTTATCTCATTCCCACTTAAAACTATACAAAATAAGTCGACACACAAATTCTTAGCATAATACAATGTTAAAATACAAAATATTCAGTTTCCATCATCAAATTTCTGGTCACTATTTTTTTTTAATTTCTCATCACTCACATTTAAATGTCCATTTAATTACACAAACACATATAGAACAAAATAGCTTCATGCTTTATTCCAAAATGCAGAGACTTTAGTGTCTAAACACTCTTTTCTCCACATTCCACTGTAAAATTGCATCCAATATGATCATATAGTGTAGTTTGAATCTACTAGGCAATAAAAAATTTCAGTTTAAAGTAATTCATTTCTACAAGTTATTTATGTTCTATATGTGTTTTATGTTGAAAGTCCCTTTACTGTGCTTCTTTAGGCGAGGACTTTCTGCGTCGTTTCACGACGCGTTTAGGTGACAATCATTCGGCCTCTTTTTTGGCTGGTGGCTCCTCAGCTGTATTGTTAACAAGATTTGATTGTTACAATTAAATAATAAGAATAAAGAAAGAATTTAAAATTTAAATAACTTTTTTTTATAATAAACTATGGATACATTCGTATATGTATATTGAATATACAAATAGGAATTAATATCGCCAGTTATGAGTTGCTACATTAAATATTTTGTTATAAATCTTCAACTAAAATAAAAAAATTTATGAGTATAACTAATAATAAATAAATGTACACAACATGCTAAACTAATCTTAAAATCCCTTGACTAGGCAAGTAACTTACACTTGACATCATGATGATGGGCGGGCGGCGTGTGCGGCGCGTGGGGCGGGTGGGGCGCGTGTGGAGGGTGCGCGTAGTGCTCGGGGTAGTAGTGGGGGTAGGGGGGGAAGGCACCCGCGTACCCTCCATAGTAGCGGCCGCCGTAGCCTGGCGCATTGTAGCCACCTGGTTTAGCCAACATTTATTTATTATCTATAAATGATCTAAATTCAGAATTTTTGCAGTGTTATTTGCCAACGGTATGGGATATTATGCCCATTTATGTAAAGTGTCTCAATTATAGCCTAAACAACAATTGTATTCAAACAATAATTATCATAAAAATGCATTTAAATTCACAATTTAAAATTTAGCAGTATTTTGGCAGAGACAGCGCCATATTGCTCTTACAACAGAGTGTCAGTTGGTTTTATAAGTAAGTACCAAATTGGTAAAAATCTATGAACAAAGGTTGGGTTGATCAGTTGACTGCTGCTACGACATTGCTCTGTCTCATATATAAAATATGGATTAAAAATAGGAAAAAATAGAATATTATAATATTTTCTGATGGCCTTTTAGTTGAGCTTCTACAATTGTATACTTTTAGATTAAACTAGAGTAAGTTCTAGGATAAATTATGTAAATCGTTAAATTGAGTTAAATAAATGTAGAGAGCAAAGTGTGTGTGAAATTTTACTTTAGTTTTGGCATAGTTATATTGAGACTCACAATTTCTATCTTTAAATATATATTTTAATGTAAGCCATGGATATATTTTTCCTATAACTTACCAGGTGGTGGTGGAGGTCCACCATGAGGAGGAGCTGGATGAGCTGGAGGAGCATTTGGGTTTGGCGGCAACATCATGGTAACTGAAATATATACAAAAACAAGGTTCTAAATATGGTATTAATTTCACTTACATTATATAAATAAACTTTGTTACTCAATTAGGTAAAATCGTTAAATCATTTTTTTTAACTTAATTTTCCATAGAAAGCAGACCAAGTCACAGGCAGTACACTTAATTTTTACGAATAACTATCTATGTATAACTATTATGTATAACTATATTTTTTTTCCTTATCCAAACTACGACATGGTAGGCAGATGAAACAGTGTTAAGACACTTTGACACTCAATTTTCGATCTTAACGCCTTGTTTAAATTGGCTACTAGGGAAATTACTAGTAAAATAAGTGCGAATCGGACTCGACCATCAAGGGTTACGTAGCAGCAAGTAAGATAATATAAAAGTTCTTGAAGCTCAGTTTCAGCACACATTTTACTACTTTGGAAAGTGTCTCTTTTGCAAACTATTCAGTTTAGAAACAAATGATATTAGAAACCTTAATATTATTTTTGAAAACCTGACCATAGACACCACACACGTATAGGTATGATAAAAAAAAATTAGATTCAGTTCAAAGTATGGGAAAGCCCCAAAATTTGTTATTTTTTTTCTACTTTAGTGTAAAAATCTTTATGCGGTTCAACAGTATAGTTTTAACTCTTAACACTGTCCCGTTATGCAAAGAAGACTTAATAAAAATTTGAGATTTGAATAAAATCAAATAAAATACCTGGTGGAGCAGGCGAATTGATTTGCGGTTGTGGTGGCACCGGTGGCGCAGGCACCTCTCTGTTCTCTATCTTCACTTCTGGGGGTTTGTCGTCTTTGCGTTCACCTAAGATATTGCATGAAAATATTTGTATTCCTTGAGCAGTATAAAGTCATTTCCTACCACTATACACTTAAATGTTAAAATAGCAAAAATGTCAATAGCTATAGTCTTAAAATTCCATTTGGGCGCAGCCGCCCACAGTAAACTAGCTACTAAATAATAATTTTTTAAATTGAAAATTCAAAATTAGTTGAAAGAAATCAATACTTATTATATAAAAAAAAATCTTCCTAGGAATTGTACCAAAAATCTTAACATAATATAAAATTAAATAATTTTAGCATTTTATATGGGTGTAACTTTTATACTATGCAATGGATTTTAATGAGCTTTTCACTAATAGACAAAATGAGTTCAGGAGAGATTTATACATACAATAAATGCATATTATACTTGTGTAGGCCAAACAGAAGAAGCCGCAGCCGGGCCGCAGCAGCACTAGATTAGAATAAAAATAAAACAATATCTTACCTTCGGTCTCCTGGGTGCCATTGGACTCAGATGTACACTCCTTCGTCTCAGCCACAGGCTTGTTAAGTTCAGTGGTATTATTTGTATCAGGCTTCACTTCTGTTGTAGACACTTTGTCAACTTGAGTGGGCGCGTTGGGCCCAGATTCTGTTTTTATTGGATTGCTCTGATCTTGATCCATTGGCTACAAATATTGTATGAAATTTTAAATATATTTTGTTTTATAATATATTAGATACTGATGTAACATTCCATGTATGACTTGAAAACATTCCAGTTATTTCGGTGAATAGGAATCGAACCTATAGCCATCAGTAAAAACAGAGAAAAAAACAATTTGTATATAAAATCACCTCATGAGGCCGGTCCCTATGAGGCTGTGAGGCCACACCGCGTCGCAGCTGCTCCAAGGCGCGCTCCACCATACGAGAGAACGTGTCCTCGTCTACTGCTGGCTTGCAATGCTGAAATAAATTTAAAATATTATTATAATTAAATTAAATACAGTTTTAATACAAACTGATAGCAGATAAATCATCGAAAAAAAACTTTTCTTGTAAGTTTTACTTTGGTCTGCATGGCAGGGCACAACCAACTCACATAATAATTCCTTTGAGTGGGCATTAGACCTATAGCACTGTCTTAATAATTTAGCCACTTTAGGGTAATAGGTTCAAAACATGACGTGTCAATAGTAATAAGATAAATTTAATAAAAAAAATTTAAGACTTTTACCTTCTTTAACTCTTCCTGGAATGCCTCACTGCTTTCTATAAATTTACGTTTCTTTGCTTCAAACTTCTCTTCAATTTGCTGCAGTTCATCTTCTAGCTTCATTTGGTGCATCGTGAGAGAGTGTACTTGTTTTTTCAAGATCTAATTGGAAGGAACCAATATAGGTTTATGTATTTATTAATTGCCATATTAAAATTAATCTATACTTTTATGTACAACTCTAAGAGGACTGACCATATACTATGGCCTTACCTAAATTTTTGAATTTGCAGACAGATTATGTAGAATTTGTAAGTGGAAAGGAATTTTGAAAAAAGAACACACCCAAGGTAATAAATTAGAAGTGAAAAGTCTCTGTCGAATTCGTCGATTTTAAAGATTGTACTGCAGGAAACGTTTACTTTTTAAAAGATATTTGTGAGTAAGTAAGATGTTTTTTTTCAAGCCACAAGTGAAAAGCGTATATAGAAGAATGAATCAAAATATTAAAAAGAGAACTTCTCTTGTAAAATTCAACCTCCATACTCTTACTTTAAATTTCTATATCCACACTATTATAAAATAAACAATTTAAGTCTAAAGTGAAATATCCAAGCTTCCCACTGACCTGCATCCTAGCAGTAGTAACAACTGATCTAACATCTGGCACCACTGTGTCCGAGAATATTTCATTGATGAGACGATGGTTGCGCAGATAACGGGCGTAGGCCACGTGCTTCACTGATAGACCTTCGTCCTGGTCTGGAATAGATGGAAGTAATTAAAAAAAAAATTAATTTGAATATAGCTACTTAATAATGAAATGAATTTAAATTAAATTTGTTAAGTAAGTACATATATCTCAATTTTTTTATGAAAAATTATACTTTATAAATTAATTTTAATATATTTTGAAGTGTTAATCCACAGTAAGAATAAAAAAAACATTCAAAAATTTGAACGCAGCGGGATTTGAACCCGCGCCTCATGGAAATCTTGAGCGCTTGGATGGTTCCTCGAGGTGCGGGTTTAAAATTTTTATGTTTTCTTTAAATAACTTTAAACTTCATTAGTTAGGTAATATCAGCTTGTCTTATGCTTACATTGGTAGAATCTCATATATATACCAAGGGGGCTGACTAATTAATATTGATTCAATTCAATTTATAAAACATTTTTCAAAGAAAAGTTGATAGAAATTAAACAATGGAATATTTTAGCAGCGAATAGCGTTAAGATATAATTAATATATATCTTTATTTTTAATATATTTTCTCTATTACAAAATTTACATAGCTGAAATATTCATAATTTATTAACAAAACAACTCACCTTCTTCGTCCTCGGCAGGCTGTATATCAATTCTCCTGTCTTGCTGCTGTTGTTCCTTTTGGGAACTGCCTTTCTTGCTCGAGCTTTCCTCTTCCAAGTTACCAACTGACATAGAAAATTTAATGTCTTGCATATGTTCGATAAATTTATGTGTTTCATGCAATATATTATGTAAGAGAATTTCATTTATTTGAAAATTATCTGTACGATCTAGTTCACAAGGCAAAGAAAGTTTTGAACAAAAATACTATAGTAACATTAAGTCGGGCGTTCATTATTAAAGTGACGTAACTCCGGAAATATGTTTTCAGAGGTATCTCTAAAAATATATTTCTAGGTATTCTGGATTGATTTAGCGTGAAAACGCTTGAATGCAATTTACTTTATTGTTACAATTTAACAAAGGATAAATTTTAAAGAGCGGAATTTGTTACTGGCCGTTTCAAGAACAGTGCTACGGTTGTATAAAAAAAAACAAATTAAAAACGTGAATCTACTAGTACAGAAAATCTCTTGAATAAACAAATCGTTTTGCGGACGATTCACTAGGATTTTTTATTAAATAAAATATATAAAAATGGATGAGACTTTTGTGTAGGTACAAGTAAAGTGTTCTAGCCGAACAAGAATATTAAACCTGGTATTTAACCGTTGATCGATGTTCTCAGATTTACTGGAATATAATATATACTATAAATTTTATATATTTTAACTACTACTTATGATCACATTGAAAGAAAACAATAACCTTTAAATTTTAAGTGAAGTTTACAGTGATACAATGGTGAAAACTATATTAGAATCGATTAAGTCAATTCTGAGATTAGCGTGAACAAACGCACAGACAAAAATATAAAAAAAAAAATTTGGGTTCCTTAGATTAGCGTACACAAACGCTCAGACAAAAATATAAAAAAAAAATTTTTGGGTTCCTTAGATTAGCGTACACAAACGCGCAGACAAAAAAATAAAAAAATTTTTGGGTTCCTTAGATTAGCGTACACAAACGCGCAGACAAAAATATTAAAAAAAAAATGTTTTGGGTTCAATTACATTTATAAATGCCCACAATAATAGTTTTTTTTTATATATATCCAAGTACAGACAGCGATCAGTTACATTTATTTAATATGTGTAGACAAATATTCGAATGAGCCATTTTGGCTACGATGTTTTATCAAAAATATGGACAAAAGTTGTCTTTTACACTATATTTTAATGTTTAAACTAATACATGAATTATTAATAACAACAAGTTGTAAACAAGCGTACATAATTTCGACATAGATTTTTTAAGAATGTATGACATAATTCGCGACACGCGCTTAGACGGTATCTAGGAGGCGCGGGTTTGAACCCGTAACGTAAGTAATGTTCTGAAATATTTATCTATTAATATTATTGAATAACATTAATGTTTAATGTTAAAAAAAGTATTATAATTTATAAGGGCGATGGGTGGAGGGTGCTTATTGCTTGAACGTGCTAATGACAGGAAAAGCTATTCCTGTATTAGATACTCCATTTATCGACAAAAGTTTCATTATTGTTGAAACCACTGTGCCTTACCTATTACGGTAAAAATGACCTTGGCTTTTACTACTTGCCCATGGAGGCGAAGCCGCACGTAAAAGCTAGTATATCACATATCACTTACGTCACTTTAACATCAAACGTGCCAACGTAACGGTAACAAAACTTATGAGCTACATACAAAAATACATGCAAATATATCCATACCCTTACCGACAGCCTTGTTCTTGGCCGCGACGTACGCCAGATACGCGGGCGAGTTGTGATAGCTTTTCAAACTTTTCTCATATTCCGACTACAACCCGTGCATTTATTTTACATTTGTATTGTATGATCGTGCGTGCATGTGAAACGAGAATTAGCAATTTAGATGTGCTTGTTAGTCACATTGTGTAATTTTGGGTAAAAACATGGTAATTTCGAAGTAAATATGGGTGTGACATATGTGTTTTCATTAGCCCCATGATATTTTGTTATGGAAATTATATAGATTATTAAAAAAAAACTATAAATATAATTTAAACAACAGATTATATATTAAAATATAAATCAAGTCGATTGTTTTATGTTTTTTTAAGTAAAAAAAGAATCATTATAATATTTTTAATTTTTTCATATCACATGTTTCCAATGAATGATTATAATGATAATGAATCGAGCTTAAACGATAAACAACCAGTTTCAGTGTAAATTTGAATTTTGTGCAATTTTTACAGTGTTTAGTAAATTATCCTAGCATTTACTACCGGGTGTATATAAATTGTCTTGTGATAATTACCAACATTGATATTAATGAAAAAATATATCTGTTTTATTACATTATATCGGCGAGATTGATTTACTTTAATAAATAATGAAGTAAATTTCAGAGATAAAATTAATTAGTATCAATATATGATATGAACTTAAAAATTAAGTTCAATAATAAAAAAAAAAACATTTTTTTTTAATTTCTTGCCAATATTATATAATCAACAGGCCGACACCTAAACCCACATTAAGACAAGCGTTACACAAATGGATTTGAACCCGGTATACATATAATGTACCTCGATTCTTGTGGGCCAGCCATTGCAAATATGCAGGGGAAGATTGATAGGCTTTCAACATTTCTGTGTACTGCGCCTATACAATTATATTCACTTTTTTTATAAGATCATTCTATGATTCTGCATTTTTTAATTTTTTTTATTATAATGTATAAGTAGTAAGCTATCGTATATTTTTGTTTGAACATAAAGGGAATTTACTAAAATTTTGTGTATGAAATTAGCTAAAATATAATAATAAATTTTTATGTAAGAAATAAATGAGAATAAGTCCAAATAAAACTGATTTTAATATTATAAAAAGAGGATAAATTAATAAGAGATGTTGTACAATTATTTATATTATTTATATTTAAATAATTGTTGCTAGCAATAAAATTTGTTAATGTTGTTACATTATGTTGAATGGTTTTGTGAACCCATAGTATACCAAGTAGTAGGAAATATTTAATGACAGCAATGGGTTCAAATTTAACAATGAACCAAATCAATCTTGTTATATAGGACTTTATACTTCTAAACTTTTATATGTACAATAGATTTTAGATTTTAGTTTCTATTGTCCTGCAGTTATAAATTACATTTAAAATTCACATCAACATGTTTGCCTAAATGAGATTATAACTTAAAAACATGATAAATATATATTACTATAAAATAATAATTATAAAAATCAAATATACCTTCTCAGCTTCATATTCATCAACAAATGCATACTTTTCAGACTGTGGCAAGTCTCTCCACATGCCACCTATAATGCGTCCAATTTCCCATAGTTTTAGATCTGGGTTCGCTGCTTTAACACTATCCCATACTCTTCGAGAGTAACGCATGTAAGGCATTAGGGGCTTTTCTGGAGGTTTTGGTGGCTTGGGAAGTCCTGCACCCTGTATTTGAAATAAATGTATGTTACTAATATTGTAAAAACATGTGGATATAAAATTATTTGTATAAATGTGATATAACAAAAAAATCCATAACAGTTGGTATAAATAAAAATTGTCTGCATATAGCATATTCTAAAAATCCATGTTGATTTCTGGCAAACTTACTTTACTTAGTATAATAATTATGTTTAAAAACATATAAAGTGAGCACTCACTCCACTAGATCCTTTTCCAATCTTCTGCGGTTGGAAGCCCGGATGTGAATGAATAGTAGAAACGAAGGGGCTCGTCTTATCATCTTTGGACTGCGCACCCTGCGTCGACCCGGCCGATCGCCTCGCGCTTTCTGCAGCGAAACGCCCCTGATGTTGCCACCCGTACCCCGGCGGGCCCATGCTTGACCCGCCCTGGTATTGCGGGTGGTACTGGTATTGGTTATGCGGTGCATTCATACCGCCTTCAAGCCAAGCGCGCGGCAATACAATGAAAGAAAAAACAAAAAGCGTAAAGGATGGGAACGGGAACGGAACGCGCAAATAATATGAAAAATTAGTAGGCCAGCGAGTTTAGTAAGCACTAACAAACATGTGATTGCGAGATAACGTCTCTTATAAATAACCCCAAAACCTATTTGTAATTTTGAAAATAATAACAACATATTATTATTACCTTTCATCATACCGAAACTCATTGGGGGCCCCGCAATCATGTAGTCTGTTTCAACATAACAAAACATGAAACAAATCCAACATAAGAATGTAAGTCTAATGCATAAAGAATAAAAGAGAAAATAAAGTACTGTTGCAGATGCAAATTTGTTTGAAACGAAAGCGGAGAGAATGCGCCATGCTTGTCTGTACGACAGCGGTTAGATACCAGCATTACAGAGTACTTCAACCAAGCTTGCTGCAGGTTTTGTACTTTACATATTAAGTATGTTAGTATCTAACATTCTAAACATTAATCATAACTCATAAATAAATAAATCAACTTGCATTACAGGCAATCCTAGTGCCTTTATATCTAATTAATCTAGTTCTAGGACAGTTTATATGCTAGTGATTAACATATTGTAGTGAGATATGGGAATACAAACGCGGATTGTTTTGAGGACTTGGCATCGACATTGATGTGTTTTGTTTATAGCTGTTTGGTGTAGCCATACCACGCTGAAAACTGAAACAATTTTGTTATTTCAAAATTGTAATTTCTTTGCAAAAGATTTATTGACATCTAACCTATTACTAATTTTTAAAATTTAAGTTTCGTTATTGAAATACTTCACTGTTCAGACGAGAGCATAAACCTACAAAAAATATTAATATTATATTATAATTATTATGAAACGTTTACGTGGTATGCCGGCAATTATGACGGATAATTCTATTAGAAACGCTATGCAAGTTGTCCGTATAAAACATTTACAATATGTATAGATGTATTGTAGATTACCTAAAAATAAATTACTTTGTACACACTTTTCCCAACTTTTATATAAATACCATTCATTAATTATCGACTGAAGTCTGAACAAAACCAGAAATCACAATAACTAGCAGCGTCACTAGCAAGAAGCCATTATATCCGACATTTTGTTGTGACTTATTGCAGATTATAAAGAGGAAAATTGACATTGACATCATGAATTGAAGTTCTGAATTTTACAAAAACTGAAAACACATAAAAGTAATTAAAAAATTATATGTAAAATTCTATTACCATACATGAATTTTTTTAAAAATATTAAAAAATGATTTTTGTAAAAATACTATAACTATATATCTGTATACTAGTTTAAAGTATTCGTGTTAATTGTGATAAAGATGGCGGTAGTAGTTACATGATTTAAAACTTCGAGCAAGAAGAATTTGTTTGGTTTGTTTGATTTAATGGATGCATATAATTTTTTGTTTTGGTGTATTAGTACAATATACAATTGCATATTTTATGGTGTTTGTACGTTCAGAATATGCCATTATTAAAATAAAACATAACATATTTAATATATTATTGTATACTTTAATTAAAAAAAATTGAACTAAGTGCGAGTCAAATTGACGTATTGAGGGTTCCTTATTAATTTACTGATTGTATTCTCCATACAACGTGACATTGGCGAAGTGAATTGTGCTCAACTGGCACGCTCGAAACGCCATTACTGCAGTACAGAACAGAACAGAACAGAATTTACTGATTGTAGATTAACATACACGTACATTGTACATCCTACAATGTATAAAAGTTAACCATTTTTAATTTACGGACAAATTTTGTTACTATTTGTGAAATGAAATGAACTACAGATATAGATTTGAAATGGATTTTATCAAAGATAATATATAAACTATAAAACCTTCGGTTATTTTCCTTTAAAAATATTGTCCTAAATTCTAAGCCAATCTTTATGATTTTAGGTCAACAGGAACTACGGTTATGTTTACGCGGCAAATTTTATACAATATTTGGCAAAACAAACCATAAACACTTGTCTCTTTTGATTATATTGAAATGTTGAATTCATATTGTTCTTATGAAAAATGATCTTGAAATAAAAACTTTAAACAGAATTATTTAAGAATTAAATTTGAATTAGAATTAATATTTGAGCTTAGACTAAAATATAATTTATATATTTATGTACTCTAAATCTATCTCTGATTTACTGGGTTATAATGTATTAAGTCTAATTAAAGCATAGGGAACCAACCAATGAAGGACTCCTTATATATCCATAGAGTATATAAGGACCTCCAGTAGACATCCATTAAGCATAAGCTTTAAGCATTTTTAAGGGGTCTTACTTCGAAAGGAAAAAACAGTACCCTTACGATCCTCACTGTGTTATCTGACGATAGATGATAAGACGATGATAAGATGTTCCGTGGAGGTATCAAGTTGAAATTAATGTCAAATATATATGGATCCTTGGTGTATAAAAAAAAATCAATCTTTGTTTTAACCGTCGTCGTCATCGTATTGCACAGTATTCGCATCGTAAACAAAACTTATAGGGTACTTTTCGACATGCCTTCAAACCTGCTAGAAGTCAAAATGACAAAAGACTCCTAAAAGGTTTTTGTATGAGTTTCTTTTGCTAGTCATTTTAAAGTTTGACAGTAGTTGTCGTTGGGATAATAAGCTCGAAAGACTTTCGCCATCGCACCAGGCTTTCTGGGCTTTGTCGAGAGTTTTTAGAGTGGATTGCCTCTCGGTTATGCCACCCCTGACTAGGCCCGATATGTCTATAATCCTTTCCGGCCCAGTTTGTGTATCTACTAGTGTTGATGCAACTCACTGTTGAAATTTTCCTCCTTCCCGGACGAGTGGAAGCAGGCCATTGTCATTGGCATACTCAAACCCTAAAAGCCACGGAATCTCGCATCTAGCTATAGGACTACCAGTTTACTCAGCTGTCTAGGATAAAATTAACGATAGAATAATCTTGGTTAGACTTTCTGAAGTGGTAGAGGCCAAATCCCTGCTCATAAATGAGCAATCGGTTTTAGGAAAAAGCACTCTGCTGTCCACCAAGTGCACTGCCTCGTAGAGTATCTAGCTCCTTATAATATCAGAACGATGGCACACAGTAGCACTGCAGTCATTCTTCTCGATATCGCAAAAGCCTTTGGCAAAGTGTGGCACAATTTTGTGTCAAATACACAATAGAGTGGCTTGATTTTCAAGCTGCTCACTGCCGTGTAACACACTGTCTAGTGTATATCCTACGAGACTTCTTGTCAAATAGGTATTTTCGATACAAAGTAGAGGGCACTCTATCCTCTCCCCGCCTCGTCCCCGCATGCGTTCCCCAAGGGTAGAATACCCTTTCTCTGATTTTGTACGCACTGTACACCAGCAACATGCCTCGTACGCACACATGTACATGCGACGCCCTCGGCGATTAGTACCGTTTATGGAGGATCTAAGTTAATCCGGATAAGAGTGAAGCGATCCTGTATCCTCGTGTCAAACACGAAACGGCCTCTACTGTGTATATGTTAAATCGACCTATTCCCTGGAAATCACAGGCAAAATATCTGTGTCTTTTAGCCGACACGTCAAAAAAGCCAGAAACAAAGCTCTCTTTATTCTCAGTAGGCTTTATCCTCCTATTTGCAAGCAGAGTAAATTGTTACTTAGACGTAAGCTGACACTATACAAAACTTGCGTAAGACCTATCTTCACTTATGCTATTGTCGTGTTCGCACACACTAAGCTGAATGTCCTTCAATCTGAATGAACTATCTAGTTCAGAATAAATTCTTGCGAATCGCGTTAGGTAGCCCCTTGTTCGTTCGCAATGTCGACCTACATAGAGACTTCAAACTGGAATCGATGGCACTACTTCGAGCGCACATCTACTCACGCAAACCCCCTTATCGTACAGGCGTGTGACTATACCCCGTACGCTAAAACTAAGCCCAGACGCCCGCGTAGCGTTCTAATAGGCCCAGATGACCCATTACAGTTGCTAATGCCCCATACGTAGGTAGGAAGCACAAATTACATACACGACACTCACACCGCCGTCGACGGAAACGACGACGGCGGACGATTTTTATTTTAATTTGAAAATTAAATCTTACAGAAAAATACTTTCGATCAGGCTATTAAGTAAACATACATATATTATAATATACATTTTACTAAACATCAAGAAAAGCCAGGTTTAAGTTATAGCCCAGAGCAATATTTAAACTATCTCAGCCAAAATAAACTGGACGAATATATAGAAACAGAAGGTTAGCAATAAATTTTACTCTACGTAAGCTTCACACCATAATTATGTGTGAACTAATTTATTTTAATAAAGGCCTCTTATGACGTCCATTGATATAGTAGATTAATGTAATAATTTGTCAAAATCTAGTTCGGGGCGTGTAATTTTACTTATTAGATAGATTGGCATAAAATATACGGAACTTGGCTAACAGTTGATCAACGCCCGCCAAATTGGCAATTGTTGGGGGAACGTCACAAATGTCAATTTCAGTGTTGCAAGTATACTTAATTACAAGAAAAGTATATTTATTATTTATAATAAATGGTACAATAATTTTTATAGCTGAAACATTAATATTTAAATACAATTTATGTTGTTTCAAATTTGCTATCGGTATATGGTGCTTGTTAATTAACATTTAAAACGGTTAAAGTTACTGGAAATCTTAATATTTAACTAAATGCACACATATATATATATATATATATATATATATATATATATATATATATATATATATATATATATATAATATATATATATATATATATATATATATATATATATATATACATATAAATAAAATATTCAATATAACCCTCTCCCTTTCACAAACAAAATTTTATCTCTGTCTATAATGAAAATGCATATTGAGGATAGAGGATAGAACTTTGTGTAATAAAAGAATTACCTTGTTTTATTACACAAATAAGTGTAAATATTAATATTTTCATAATGGAAATATAATTATACAGCGCTTTTAAAATTTCCATTAAAAATAATTATTTTTATCTAAATTAAACTAATAAAAAACTAATTTTCACTTGCTGGCATCACAGACTACTGTTAGGCAGGCTGCGCACGCGTGACAGTAGATTTGACCGACTAACATTTGACACGGCTGAGAGAAACGAGATCAAAGCCCAGGTCACTGCTCTGATTGAACACGAACACGAAGGTGTATTGTTTATAGCTTGAGCGCTAATTTATTTATAACATGGGTGGTCGGACCGTTTTGCAACTTTAAAGGCCTAACGGCTGTTTACAGTTGCGGCAAAATTTTTCAGGATTCCCACTCAGGGGAATGACTTATTTTCGTAACAAACGTATTGTTTGGGCAAAATTTTAACTTAACAGTAAAATTTGGTAAAAATTTTGGATCGGAGGGTCTTGACAGTGGGTAGGTTTGATCCCCTTTGTCTACTCAACTATATGCGAGAAAAAGAGCACAGTTATCTAATTAGACTTATTATCTTTTTATTATACGTAATGTGTAATAATTTATTATATAAATACATTTTAAGCGCATGTTTTTTTTTGTCAAGGTGTAACTAAAATAAAAAATAAGCAAATAGGGGTTGTAAGCTGATACGCCACCATAATAGAGTCCATGATGGTTATGCGTTCACCATTTCCGTATGTTATGTTTTTAATTGGAACTTTTTGTAGATCCCTTATAAATAGATTTATTTATGTTTACCTGTATACGTTCGATCTATTTAATTATACAAATATACTTGCAAATACGTTTACAAATGAAAATACACTTGTATACTTTATAACTTCAATAATTAATTATTGAACTAACAAAAAACCAAAACTGCGAAAATTTAAGCAAATCCCGAAGCAAGCATTCTTTGGTAATTAAAAATAATTAAAGTCTTTAGCTAAATACAATGATAATGTTTTAACAAGCGCAAACGGAAGAACTCATGGTACAGCAATTGGAAGAGATGGAAACAATTACACATCATACAATATACCGGAAAGAACCGGTTGGTGATGGACTTGTTAGATTATACTAGATTTTTTCGGTTGTTTATGAATTGGTAAACAACAACTCGTCTATAATAAGGTATAAAATTACAGTGATCTATCTAGTCATAGACTGTCATAAGCAACGTTTATGGATATGTTTAAATTTTCATACATATCCATTAACAAACGCATATCCTTAGTGATACATAAGTTTATTTTCTGAAACCGTGTCAAATATATATAGCATAATTTAATAGCTCCACACTTTGGCCCTAGTGAGGTAGCCAAAAACAAAAAGAACAAAGTATCAAACACTATAGTCTCTGAATATCTCTTTCGCCACATCCACTGTTATCAAGCTCTTCGTATATGCCCTCCGAGGGTCCTCATTCCTTTTACATGACCATCCAGTAGCACCGATACTAGAAGGTCAACAGAGGACTACCTCTCTTTGAACTCGCTCTATCATGATATATATATTATATTATATAATTTAAGCATAAATATTCCCTTGAATGGAATTCGAACCCAAAAACATCACACAACTGCGTCGTACGTCCTAACTGCGTCACGATGGCGCCTATTGTAGGTTTATTTTTTATTTATTTATATGATAACATTGTTATCAATCATTGTTTAACATTTTCGTAGTATTTTGATATCAGCTTTCGACTGTGTGATAATCACGTGCGAATTTTATAACTGTCCAGTCCACTATTCTTGATATTATTATACTATATAACTATATTTATTTTTCATAAAGGACTTTTATATTATAAAGTTAATGGTAAATGGTAATGGTAATTAGTTAGTAAAAAAAAAGCTTTAGTGACTTTAGTATGTAATATTTAAGACGCATGAAAAACGGACAGCACGAACTTACCTTTATCCCGCATATAAACGGGTAAGAGATAGAAATTAGTGTCAAGCCACAGCCGAATTCAAAACATTGTATGTTGAGTGACGGAACTCAACGCCACGTCAAGTCTTGCTAGAGCGGTAATATTAAGACTACTCTATAACTTATATCTACAGTCAAGCATTGCTCTGCGATGGCCTCAAAAAATACTGCCAAATGCGGAACCCGATGCCCGACGTAAACAATTGTCAATAATACATTTTTCATTTTACAACCGTTATTAGGTCAGTTAGAGGATAATTTCATTACGAATAACGCATACTTGTACAATACAATAACAAAAACAACTTCAAGACATTCAAAAAGGGGAAGTAAAGAGGTCAAGCAAAATATAATAAAATAAGATAGTGACATCCGTTTTATAAGTAAAAGAAATTATTAAAGCAATTGAATCTTTAAAGTCGTACTTGGAGACGCCTTTGTGGCGTAGTCGGAGATAATTTGCTTCTATACAAGTTAATTTTGGATTCAAACTCTATTTGGGGATACTTGATATATAAAACAAATTGTAGCCTCCGACTTCGTTTGTATGGACTATGAAACTTAAAATTTCGTTTTAATATGGAGGTGTTGGAGATCTATAATAACTAGGCCTAGAGGCGTCCTTACAATAATAATATAAGTACCTAGTCTATTAGCATTGCAATGTCGGATAGTGATTTCATACATTGGACAAAGTGTGTCACATGTATGCCACGTTGAGCGAGATCACAGGCCACTACGCAGTATAATGGCGGCTATAAATAATTAATTATAATTGATGATAATTAGTTAATTTTACTTGCTCATTAACCATTGGAAAGAGTAAATAAAAATATATAATTATTGACTTCAACATGTCCCAGCTGGAATTTTTTTTAGCAGTACGCAGTATCCGTACTGCTGCTACTGCTTAGTAGGTTCAAATACAATAATAGGTTTGAATTGCGGCTATGAGATTGGTAAGACGAAGCGCGGCGTCAAGTTGCGTCACTCGACTACTTGTTGAGTATATCTCAAAGTGGGAAAAGCGGAGAACGGAGTGTTTTGACACTAGGCTATCTTTACTTACCTTGTTATGCTCGTATATAACCTGTAGCTGAAATAATAACGATCGAGAATGCATTTCTAAAGTCTTCTATGTACAATATACCTACATACATAATGTATACAAAAATATATATTGTAATTTTCCCTTAAAAATTTTAACATATTTTAGAGAAATAGACGGCCATTCTCCACTGTTGCGATTGATAATGTGACCTAATATCACACTTCGTTCAACCAGGTAAACCCCTATAAGTACTCTAAATATAAACTATCTCCATGTAAATAAACTTATTAATCATCATATACTCATGCATGACAATGTTTGAAGAATTTAATTGTTATGTCAATATATATATATATATATATATATATATATATATATATATATATATATATATATATATATATATATATATATATATATATATATATATATATATATATAACTAGTGGTAACTATAAATAGAAGCGATTAACGTGATAGATACCGTGATAAATGGACTATTTAAAAATAAAATAATTTTTGAATTCGAAGCAGCACTTCCTGTGTTTAGTACGCATATATTAATATATAAATATATAGATATATAAATTTATATTGTCATAAACACGTCACTAAATACAGTACAATTGGTTGTTAGATATGTGTTATGAATGTCTTTTTAAACAAACTGAATAATTACGGTGACTCATCGTATCGCTTTATTACTGAAATTTCAGCAAGATTAACTAACGTAGTGATTCATACTTGAAACAGAGCAGACTAATGGTTATTTTGATTACGTAAATAAGATAAAAGGGTTTTCTTCGACGTCTAATTTATGTTTTCAGTAGGAATATAATATAGCAATATATTTTCACGCACATAGCAGGGTAGGTAGAAGAACCCTAGTGTTAAGACACTCGGTTCGGGTATATATATATATATATATATATATATATATATAATATATATATATATATATATATATATATATATATATAATATATATATATATATATATATATATATATATATATATATATATATATATATATATATATATATATATATATATATATATATATATATATATATATATATTCTGTTCGTAGAGAACGGCAACTTGGAAGAAGAAAGCCAGGAATAGAGCGTTATGGAAAGGAATTCTGGGATACTTCAAGATCCTTCCGCGGCTGTAGCTCTTTTAATGATCCTGCGAAGATATAGCATTTATTAGAGAACGGAGCGCTACACGCTACGGTCCCTGCAAATCTCTGTCGCGTCATCCACTGTCTCATAGTCCTCTTGGAGACCCCCATGCTGTTTATGTGACATTAAAACTGTATTCCGTAAATTTCATTATAAAATGGAGCTAAAATCTTAAATATAATCTTCCGGCCTCCCACAAAATACATTATCCTATGTCCTATATTTCAGTAGACGGTTGAAACTCCCCAGATTTACGAGTGATATAATATGAACACTTAACAGCGACTGACGTCACTGGTTTTGTAGGAACATTAGATATTTCATACGTTTACGGTGACATTTATTACCATGTTGAGAAATATCTAAAAATATAAATCTATTCAACATAAGTACCTATCGTGATTGAAATATATGAGAGCTTTGAAATGTTATAGTGACATTTGCATGACATTTGCAGAATCCACCCCCTCTGTTGTGACAAATGATGAAATTAAGTAAAGTATTGATACACTTTCGGAACTAATTTTATTTATATTAGCAATTAACCATTGGAGTAGTGGTATATTTGTAGAGAAATTTTAAATTAAAAGTCCTTGCTGCAGCTAAAACAAAGCTTTTATTTTAAAAGCTCTAATACTACGGATTACTACGGCCATTTTATTGTTTATTGTTTATGTTTCGTAGCGAAGCCAAGTTAAGTCATTTTACTATTATACAATTCTTATTATGAATGTATATGTTATTCAAGATAAAAGTATTTTCCCCTTTTTATCTGTTGTATAAAATTAATGTTATCTATTTATATATTTTGCAATTTTCTCATATTTTAAATAATTTAATTATCGCGATTTATTGTTTACTAGAACAAAAAAATTAAAATTTTTAATTCCCACAAGTGAGAATCAAACCCATAATCGGGGTACCGTTGAAATTTTATTTTATTTATATAACCAGATTTGTCACGAGAAAAGAGGGTTAAAATATATTTTATAACATTTAGTTATTTTTTTTCTTTCATTTGCACTTGTTTAACGATGTAGGTAATAAGTAGGTAGGTATGCATAGATGAAACTTATGTCATTGTATGACATTCTCCTGATGTAATCTAGTTTAAGACCTTGATATCAATAATTAAAAAAAAAAAAAAAAACAAAAATAACAACATTAATCAAATAAATATACAAAATTACACCAATTTCGTCAAAAAAATGATAATAAAAAAAAAGTATTAGCCATTAAAATGGACAATGCATTTGGATCTCTCATTTGATAGTCGGTACAGAACATATTCCTACATAGTCATTACAAAACTATCGAAACACTGCATCGATCTAAAAATAATTGAGCTGTAAAGTTCTCGTATGCATCGCCGTCAGTCCGCTTCCTATCGTGGTGTCGAACGGCCGTCGCGATGCTCGTCAAGCAGATATATCCAGATGTTGATAATTTGAGGAGCAGAGACCTGAATTTTACCATGGATTGTATAATACCGAAGCGGCCTAAGCGCAATTTACCTACGTTACCCGAAGACAAGGAATATAAAGAGAATATTGTTGTCAGAACAAAAGTTGCTGTCAAAAAAAGGCGGCAACGACGCCAAATCAGATTGCCGGTGCTACCAGAAAGCGATGAAAATTGATATGAAATTTTTATTTGTGTAGAAAAGTTTAAGCCTTCACAGGTTTCAATTTCACAATGCAAAGTGTTTGATGTGACGTCACATTTTCGTCAGCTGTTGGGCTGTTGGAACAGGTTCGATACTAGTCTGAAGAATGGAAGAGCACCGTTGATTTATTTTGTTCAATATTTGTAGTAAACTTTTTTAATTTTATCTCTAAGATACTTAGGTGTTGTTATAAGTGTTAAAATATATTCCTAAAACATAAATAATTGTATATTATGATGTGTGAACCGTATTGTGGGTTCGTATCCCATTGGAAAGGTGATTGTAACTAAAATATTTGCATTTCTATTTGGAAGAGGAGATAAATGTGAGAATAAGTAGTAGAAACGTACGTTCTTATTCTAGTTCCTGTGTTTAAGCACTTTATCTAAAGTACAAAATATAACAGATATTTTGTATGTATATCGCAAGTAATTATTGTGTTAACATATATTATCATTACTATAGGTGATATTCTATACAATTATCAATTTCTAATTAAGCATTATCAATCAATTTTCATTAAATGATAAAACAAATGGATTGTGCACATTTTTTAATCGCTTCTGAGAAATGTGATTAAAATATAGTTGATTAAGCTACGATAATTACTATTTAAATGTTCATAATATAAATATCCTTAGTTTTTACTTCTGACTGTAAAATCCATTGGTAGTCAGTTCCCTCTTATCTCATAGAATTTTATCATTCGTTTTGTCACTGACGTAGTGTTGTAACACTAGGTTCGCTCAGCGTGATAAGCGTGACAGTGAAAAAAAAATAACATTGTTTTTAAAACATGATATTCATCTTATACTACACTAGTACCTATGTATGTTAGTTAAGTCAATACAATTAGCATATAAGTTGAACTTTATCGTTAATTGTGAATTTAGATGTAAATTTCTTCGTAATTGTCGTAGAGTCGTAGTTACAATTTATACGCAAGGTCTGGATTCGATTTTGAAAAACCTGAATCAGGATTTTCTATGCTATTTAATAATTAATTGAATAAACGAAACTAAACAAAAAAAAATATCTACAGATTTACATTTTTTTTTGAAAATTGTTAGTAGTTTAATAATATTTGACGAACTTATAACTTATATTCAATTTTCTATCTGTTATAATCTTGTTTAACACTTCTTTAATTATAACTATTTTAATCTATATTTTATTTTGATCTGTGATATCAACCTGTAGATGTTAAATGTAATTAAATGTAATAAAATATTTTTTTAATAAAATATATATGAAATAAGTATAATATACAATTTTTTTTATCGTTTTAACCCTCTTGTCCTTGTATAGATTATATCAGTTTCTATTTCCATTACATAAGCACAAAACACGTGAATAGGGGGGTTTATTTTTGTATAAAATGTACTGAGAAAAAATTGGCCATTGACATAAATAAACTGGGAATCGCTTTCTGGTGAAAAAAATATAGAAACGTTAGTAAGTAAAGTTAAAATAAAATGATTTAAACATCTTAATAATAATATATAACGTGTAGTATAAAACACAATTTAATAAGGCATTCGAGTGAATCGGATTTATGACCTACTTCATATATGTATACTATATGTATATGTATATATGTACTTGTAAATAAGATACCAATATTACATAAACTTGTTAATAGTAAATAATATTATTATGAAACAAACTTTTACTTTAGCCATCGTACAGTTAAGTAGTTTTAGGCATTATGTACATATGCAATGGTCGTAGGTTCGAGCTTAGGGTAGGATTTATATTACTTTTTATTTTATTAAAGTGAAACTTCTTTGCATGAGTGTAAAATTTTTACAGGTACGCAATAATTTTTATTAATTACTTAAACTCGAACGTTATGGGACGTTTTTGTAGTGGGGAAGTGGCCATATAACACGATTCCCATCGAGTTACCTTTTGTAAATTATATAAATACATTAATAAATAAAAAATAACAATTAATTATTAACTAAAATCTAAAAATTAAAAAACATAAATTTATAACTTGTAACATTATTTGACACATTTATTATTTTCATTAAAATTAAATTCATAAATTACTACATTAGTTCCATCAAAGTTCACCTGCGTCTATTCCCAGCTTTTTAGCCGACTTCGATTTACTGGGTGTTGAGTGGCGGAACTCAAGTTCGCAAAGCCCTACTTTCAATGTGCATAGCCCCGGGCTCAGATTGTATCTGAGAACTTACATCATTACTCTTGAGAACATCGATTTTATTTTTATTTAAATTATTATTATTTACTACTTCTTGTTTTGCTATACTATGTCACGATGGCGTCATATATATTTTTATATGTGACATTAATTTTAATAATAAACGATTATTCAAGATTACATTGATTTTGGCAATTCCCTGTCTGGTGATAATTGATAAGCTCCATTGTTATAGATTATGATAGGTGAAATAAAAGGTACATTAAAATTAAAATTCAAATTTAAAAAAACGTAAATTAAAATTTCTTTTAGAAATTTATTTTTTTATTTGATACCACATTTTTTAATTTAATATTTATATTGAATTTGTTTTGGCCTTTTCTTAATTTAATAAATCATATTAACATTTGTCCATATATAATTATTGAATAATTTATATTCATGTCTTCAACTGTGTAGATTTTAAAAATAGATCTGGACAGCACCACCTGACAAAGGTGGACTCCGTGGTTACAGAGTGGGCCTCTATGCCCCCGACCGGCGAGCCACTTCGCCCGACCTCTGTCGACGAGGTCAAAGTCATCATCAAAAATCTGAAAGATAGAAAGTCCCCGGGGCCTGACCGTCTTTCCAACAGAACATTAAAATCCCTTCCGGCCCAGTTCGTGTCTCTATTAGTGTTGATATTCAACTCACTGTTGAAATTTTACTCCTTCCCGGACGAGTGGAAGGAGGCCATTGTCATTGGCATACCCAAACCCAATAAGCCGCGGAATCTCGCATCTAGCTATAGGCCTATCAGTTTACTTAGCTGTCTAGGAAAAATTTATGAGAGAATAATCTTGGTTAGACTCTCTGAAGTGGTAGAGGCCAAATCCTTGCTCATAAATGAGCAATTTGGTTTTAGGAAAAAGCACTCTGCTGTCCACCAAGTGCACCGCCTCGTAGAGCATATAGCTCGTTATAACATCAGACGTTCGACGGCACACAGTAGCACTGCAGTTATTCTTCTCGATATCGCAAAAGCCTTTGACAAAGTGTGGCACAACGGCTTGATTTTCAAGCTGCTCACCGCCGGTGTACCACACTGTCTAGCGTATACCCTACGATGACTACCTACTCTTGTCAAATAGGTATTTTCGATACAAAATAGAGGGCACTCTATCCTATCCCCGCCTCGTCCGTGCAGGCATTCCCCAGGGTTCTACCCTTTCTCTGATCTTGTACGCACTGTACACCAGCGACATGCCTCGTACAAAATTAGTCCACCTGGCGATGTACGCCGATGACACCGCCCTATACTACTCGCTATTCTCGCCTGTTGACTGAAAGACTCCAGACTGCGGCCAACGCCCTCGGCGATTGGTACCGTTTATGGAGGATCGAAGTTAATCCGGATAAGAGTGAAGCGATCCTGTTTCCTCGTGTCAAACACGAAACGGCCTCCACCGTCTACATGTTAAACCGACCTATTCCCTGGAAACCACAGGCAAATATCTAGGAGTAATCCTTGATTCTAGACTCTCTTTTAGCTCACACGTCATGAGAGCCAGAAACAAAGCTCTCTTTATTCTCAGTAGGCTTTATCCTCTTATCTGCAAGCAGAGTAAATTGTTACTTAGACATAAGCTGACACTATACAAAACTTGTGTAAGACCTGTCCTTACTTATGCTAGTGTCGTGTTCGCACACACTAAGCTGAATGCCCTTCAAATTGTTCAGAATAAATTCGAATCGCGTCAGGGTGCCCCTGGTTCGTTCGCAATGTCGACCTTCATAGAGACTTCGAACTGGAATCGATTCAAGAGTACTGCAAAGGCCTGTCCAGGCGCTACTTCGAGCGCGCAGCTACTCACGCGAACCCCCTTATCGTACAGGCGTGTGACTACACCCCGTACGCTAAAACTAAGCTCAGACGCCCGCGTAGCGTTCTATTAGACCCAGATGATCCCATTACAGTTGCTAATGCTCCATATGTAGGTAGGAAGCACAAAACACATACACGACACTCACACCGCCGTCGACGGAAACGACGACGAAGTCCAGCATATTTGACGGCCCAGCGGTTACGGACTGCTAGGTCCCTGCAGATTAGTCTAAGTTTCTCCAGCTGCGTCTTCAGGTCGCGGCTGGTTTGCTAAGAATAGGGAACATCTCCCAGCCCTCTCGTCGGCCGCAAGCCGAGGCTCAAGTCCCGCAGGGGACGCCCTTGCCGCCGTCGTTTTCCTCTCAAGCAGATACGATAGTGCTTGCTACATCTCAGGGACAGAGTACCCTCTTCCCTCCCCAACCGGTGTCGCTGTCAAGGCCAATAGGGCTAACAGCATTAAACGTAAAAAGTAAAAGTTTTAGTAGATATAACCGGAAATTAATAAAATTTTTACTGATTTAATACAGTGTAGGTACTGTGTTGCCTTTAAAATTTAGAATGTATTTAGCATTCCATGAGTTCAGTGGATGCAGGGCCAGAAGCTCAAAGTAGTGACCGGGACTTGTGACCCACGTGTAAGTTCAAGGGGCCTCAAACCTCCACTGTCCGAGCTCCTGTCCCTACCCATCCATGAGGTTAACTGAGTAGTTATTACGTAATTGTGTAACAAGCTTCCAAAATGTACATCAATTCTATCTTATTGCTTGGTAGTAAGACACCAATAAATTTGTATGTTTGTGTATGACACAAAAACATTGAATCGATGACGTCGTTTCTTATGAAATCCATTCAAAATATCCCAAGTAAAATTAGTACAACAGATAACCCACATTCAATGGCCGATTTTACGTGCAACGTAAACAATATATAAAACTCCCACAGACAGATTCGTTCGGCGAAATTGCGTAAAATGTATAAAATCGAATCTCATTGTAAATATATATTTGAATATAAGTTGAGAATGGAGAATAAATTCTATTTAATATATATTATATATTCTATATATATATTCTATTTAATATACTATTATAAAATAGCATATTGTTTCACCAGTGTTAGTTTTAATTTGAGAACATTTTTAAAATCTCCCTTCTCTTCGTCCCTTCAAAATCATTCACATACACATCATCTACAATACACTTTCACATCATTCACATGTCCACAGTTATCATCCTCTTTTATCTCTACTTTCATCCCATCATGCCCTTCGAGGGATTCTTATACTTTTTACAAATTCCCAATCAATAAATTAAATTTAATCTATAAAAGCTCAGAAGAATAAGCTCAAAGGGCCTATAAAATATATTCTTCTTTCAAGGGAATAAAGTATTTTCTATATCAAGATTACATTTCGTTGTTAGTTGTAATCATGTCGCAAACGTAATCTATATAAATGCGTGTCATTAAACTGGCGCCTGATATAACGGCGTTATCACATACATATGTACGTGTATCGCTGTTTTATTTATATCGATTGATAAAAAACAATGATAACTGATAAGGGGTTTTGTAGACAGGTGACGATGTTGTCTAACGTGAACGGAAAAGCTTAATTGATAATTAGATACGTGTTTATAAATACCTATCTATATTAGATACAGAGAAACGTATTTAGGTAACTAAACAATTCACTCGTATGTACTTGCCCCATATGAAGCAGTATGTAGATGGAACCTAGTGTTAAAACACTTCGTTCCTCTCTTTTTGCCTCTTTTGAGACAATGTGTATATAACTAAACGCCGCGGTTTGTCTTGCTGCTAAAATATGAAAATTAAAATATTCTATCTATATATGAAAATTATATCATTCTCCCTGAGTGGAATAGAACCCACCACCTGCGCGTTTACGCTCAAGCTTTGTACCACTGCGTCACGATGGTCTAAAATAAGATATTTTTACCTATATACATAGGTGTTTAGTTTGAGATATTGTATGCATTTATATATATATACATATATACATATAGTACTAGTACACTAAACTACACATACACTAAATATAAATGACACGAAACGTTTATATTTTTATTTTTGTTATATATAAAGTGTTAACACACAATAAGAATAGAAGAGACATTAAATGACAAATGTATACGAAAAACTGTCATAAAGCGACGATTTACACAGGAAAAAGGTAATATATATAATAACACTAAAACTTCGCCATTTCGTGTTACTATGACTAGATTATTATCTGTATATCATGTTTATTTTTACACTTTACTTCATGATTCATATTGCGATGTACTTGTTACAAATCTCATCAAATAAACAACGTAATAATTATGTCACTTGTAATAATAATGGCTGGTCTACTGTCTATGGATCATCATCGCTAGTTTAGTCAAATTTTGATTTGATATTCATAGACAATTTTATATCTTCACTTTAATGTTATGAAACAGAAGAGTTTATTTAATTGAACGGGCTGGTATCAGGCACGACCGGTTCGAATTTAAACATTTGGTTAATAAACATATCAGTGTAGCCCACTGTATTTGTCATGAGAGCTAACCTCAGACCCTTAGTATATGTTATAAATAATAGCAAAATTCGTAATTATTTCCATTGGAGCAATGAAGGCGCGAGTCCTCAATGTAGGCGAATCTGCAGGAAACACCTAGTCATATGGTATATTGATGTGGACATAGTGCAATTGAAATGTGACAAGGAGTACATGTTAATATTATAGATTTAAAATGGAATCATTTGAAAATTTACAAATCATGACACTGACATGATATACATACAAACCGACATTGTATATAATGTATATTTATAATTTAGTTCGTCGTCTGTTGTTGGTCTGTACAAGCTAGCTTAGCTTCATGCTTCATTCCTAGCGGGTCAGAGTCTGAGAGAGAATGGATCAATGTGAAAAAAAAAAAAAAAAAAAAAAATTATTTTATTTAAGATAGATTAGTTATAAGTTTATTTTTATAACTAGATAAAATAGAAATGTTAATATTTAACAAACATTTCATTGTATTGTATACAGTGTAAGTATGTGGCGTTACATTGTACTTTATTTTAGGATTATGACTGGCACAGTAATAAATTATTATTGGCAAACGTGTAAAATTCAAGGCGTATAAATAATAAAGTTAAGATTCTTAAAACAATTGACTAGAATACAAATAATAAAATTCAATTTAATATAATATAGGCAAAATCGAACGTAAATTAGGCTAGAGGAGATATTGAATAAAAAATAAAACTCCCAATGCAAGAAGTAATATAGCTATTAACACTTTGTATAGAAACATGTTATTAAAACAGTAATACTAAAATAATAATATGATTATTTGTTTTTGTAGATTGTAGCTTTTACCGTGACAAAATATCTCATGGGAAAATCGAAAAGCATGCAGAGTTACGACATAAAAGCTTGTTAGATGTATATAATTTTTCCTTATATAGGTAACAAAGCTACTGTCACAGTGTCCAATACTAAAAAGAAAAGTATAAACTTAAATTACATTAACAATTCTATCTAAATCAAGTGACTCCGACCCCGTAGTCCGCAAATTATGTTTTAATTTAGCATTTACTATTCGCAGTACAAATCAATGTATTCTTTGCCTGTACTATAATACGAAATTTGACTAAAGTTTATATGAATAAATGCATTTTTGTATATATATGAATTTCTCTGGCCATGAAAAGTTTGGAAGCCCCTGACCTAAACACTTTCATTGTAAGTGAAATGTTTCCATCTTAAATAGCACAGTACGTGGGAACGAGCTAACAAAACATGCTTGGTTTATAAAACAAAGGACCGTTATGGGACACGTGGTCACATTGATGTGAATTATACACGTGATAGATACTGTAGCTTAGCTTATACTTTCATTTTATTTATATTTCTATGGAAACCTATGGTTCCATTGTTGTCGCATATGTTGTCGCTATGGGGTATTGGTCAGTGGACTTTTGGTGAATCTGTGGTAAACTATTTGCTATTAAAAAAATTAAGCATATTATTTTGAATAAAAGTATTTGATTATTATTTTGAATAAAAGTATTTAATTACAATTTTGATTATCGATATGCGTGAAATGTAAGTACAATGGATAATTTTGACTATCAATGTATGACTAAGTTATAGTTTACTGGTACATACCTAGCAACCTACCAAATAAACATTGTTTTATTTCGAGGTCATCCTGGCTCAAGGCTGACGATATGAATATTACCGCTATGGTTGTGGATTCAAGCCCCACTATGAAATTACTATATTATATAAATTATAATATAAAGGTATAAATTTTTATATAAATTATAATATAAAGGTATAAATTCTTTTCCTCTTTATCCATTCAAGCTGAACGTCAATCTCATACATTTCGAAGGCAACTTCCATATTAAATCATATGTCTCTTCACGCGTCGATTAACTACAGACGTCAACGTTGCGTTACGTTAGTTCCACTTACGTATACTGTCTTAATGGAAGTTAAAGCTTGACAGATTAACTATAGCAAACCGCCGTATACATATATATATATATATATATATATATATATATATATATATATATATATATATATATATATATATATATATATATATATATATATATAAATATTGTTTAAGGGTTTGAACTATTAGCATGCCAAACTAACTCGCTTCTTTTCATTTACTTTAGTAATTTAATTTGTAATTTAATTTAGTAATTTAAAAACTTTTTCATAAATTTTTCGGGAACAGCATGGAATACCGGGATAAAAACTAACTAAAAAAATTTATGAGGGTCGGAACTGTAAGCTATTACTATACAAAAATTCACTAATTTCTGTCCAGTAGTTTTTGCTTGATTGGAGGCCAAACAAACAGACAGAAAGACCGACACACAGACAGACAGACAAGAATTCTGCTGAGTGGATTTTTGGCCTTTACTATCGACATATTAACCGACCCAATCAATCTATTTTTTAAATCTTTAATGTACAGAATTGATTTTTCTATCCTTTTATTATATATATAGATGTCACATTCAGATTATTTATATTTAAGAAATCGATGAAACGTGTTTTATTACACATGTATGTCATTATAGGTTTTAGTTTCGTTCGGGATTGCGTTTTCTCCATCCCCACTCTTAATTGACTAGGAATTAATCATTGTTACTTTACGGCGTTGAGCTCCGCCGAATGTATTTGTCAGTTAGTCTTGTTAAATATATGAATTTTATTTATATTTATTATGCAAAAAGTCTTTACCTATACTGACCTTTTCAATACGAGTTGTCAATTTGTTGTTTAGTTGCTACTTAAATTATTTAAATAAAATCTCTGACCGCCATACAAATGTTTATTTGTAAAGAATTTTTTATTTGTGTGTTTTACGTAAGTACACGCTAATTAGGCGATTTTGCATACATACATGCGTCATACTACGTCATACGAAAGTAACAATACTAAGTTGAACAGCCCGTGCAAAACAAAAATACTTGAATATTTTTTTTTTTTAATTTTTTTCACACTATCTAAGGAAAGAAAAGTATTTGTTGTAAACATTGATATTTTATCTGTATACAGTTCTCGTATCATACGATAGATGAAAAATCCACAGATTCAGTTGGGTTAATCCTATAGTGGCTTTTCTTAATTTTCCAAACTACTATGTGATGCATGGGAGAATCTAACGTTGAAAAATATGAAATAAATTCTTCTGAGTGAGATTCGAATACAGATACAACCATAGTGTGTACGCTCACATAATTTTTATATGATTTTTTTTATAGAAAATGTATAAAAATATATAAAAACGTAGCGGGATTTGAAGTTGCATCTCTTGGAAACCGCCTGTATAAAAAAATTACATATATTCTCATTTAAAAACATGAATTTACTTACACACAGAATGTAGAGACCGTAACTTTATGTCGTCCTTTTTCTAGACACGTATATTGCCATAAAAACATCTTTGTAATAAATTTATCCAAATTGTCATGATTTATTTATATATTAATACAACTTTTTTATTTTTTTATATAAAATAATAAAAGAGAAATACAAATAAAAAGCCTTTTATTGAGCACTGCCTCATTTGAACATGTATATATGTTGTTGACACCCCTAACCCCCTTTTCCTCCTTTTTACGTTCTATGCCTGAAAGAGATCACTGCTTTAGCGATAAGGTCACCTCTTACATTTCAATTTTGTTATTTATTTCTGTTATATATTTTTATGGATGTACAATAAAGAGTATTAGTATTATTATTTATATTTGTTACTTACTTAGTCTCCTTTTTTGTTTATATTAACTCGTCTTCTTTTTGTCTAGTGTTGCTTAATTAATTACTTAGCTGGCGTTTTTTTTACCCTCTTCAGAAAGAGCAGATTCTATGTTTAGTAACAATATATAAATATATATATATATATATATATATATATATATATATATATATATATATATATATATATATATATATATATATATATATATATTATATATATATATATATATATATCCCTCGATGTCTCATATTTGAACCAATTTTCAAAAACTCTCTATTTGTTTGAAAGAGTGTACTTCCAAGGTGGCCAATATATCATATAATCTTTGCCAGTCGAACTGAAAAAAACTTTGTTCATATAGTTAGGTACAATTATGATGTCCGTTTAATTGTTTGTCAGAAATATATTTTTTAAATCTTCCCACTGCACCGTGTAGATGGCATTACTCTGCCTCTCTCTCTGCTCTCTCTGTGAAGACTCTAGATATTGTAGTTCTGTACGAAGTACCTAATAAAATAATAAGTATATCCTGAATAAGCAATGCGTTTTGGCAAAATCACAATTGAACGTCTCTGATATTAGCATTTAATAGTTTATTTTATTGCATTATGTGTAATTTTATTATTATAATTTATTTAATTAATTTTTTTGTTTTCCTTATGTTTGTGAATTCTTCTTAAGGTATCAATAGGTATATTAAGAATTCATTGTATGGTGTATTAAGTAACAAATCTATCTTTATTGTTGCATGCGGTATTCACCTTAAAAAGTAATTTAATTTAGTTTAAGAACAACTAAGTTAATAAACTTTAATTACCACTGGTGAATCTAAATAAATAAAATAAAATGAAAATAATAATATATTTAACCTACCCATAACATTATATATAACCTATATATAAAAAAATATTAATATTTTTGTAATATTACGACTTCTTTGCTATCAAAATCGGCCTTGTAATAGATTTTATAACCGGTACTATGCCGTTACGAGGAAACTTAGCATTAAAATTAGCTTAATAATATTTTTTCTATGAATATAAATATAAGGACAATATATTTCATACATACATTGAGGGATTTGTTTCAGTTTCTGATATTTGTCTAAGCACTTCTTGTCACTTTTATACTTATTCATATGATACATATGATTCTTAAAAAAAAACATAAATTATTTTTAATCTGTGTATAAATACACATACCTATACAAATATGTATGTTATTTAAAAAGGTTGAACATTTTCATAATTTTATCAGATTAGCCCAAAACGTGTGTACGAGTCACCCGAATATTTAGATACTATTGCAAGTATTTCAACTTTCAAAAGTAAAATAAAAAAGTAAGTTATGTTATACGAGTATGTATAATAAGTTGAACTATTCAGCTTGATAAGAACATGACATCAGCGAGAGACATGTCACAATGTCCGAAGACGAAAGTCTTCATGACCTACGGTGTCGAAACGTGGACACTAACAGTCGGTCTAGTTCACAAATTTAAAGTGGCAAAACGTGTTATATAGCGAGCTATGCTCGGAGTCTTTTTAAAGGATAAAATCCGAAACGAAGTTATCCGGAAAGGACCAGAATTACAGAAGTCGCTAGCAGGATAAGTACGTTGAAGTGGCAGTGGACTACACACATCTGTCGAAGAACCGATGGCCGTTGGAGCAGACGAGTTTCTAGAGTGGAGACCGCGAATTGGCAAACGGAATGTAGGGCGCCCTCCAGCTCGATGGACTGACGACTTAAGAAAGGTTGCCGGCTCTGACTGGATGCGGAAAACGGAGGACCGGGATCTCTGGCGCACCCTGGGGGAAGTCTATGTCCAACAGTGGATAAAAATGGGCTGATTTAATATAAGTTTAAGGTCGTATATACGAGTAATAAGTTCTTAAAAATAATGTTTTTATTTTTCTATTGAACATTTACTTATACTTATATTTATAAGAAAATTACATTTAAATACATACTATTTTTTAAAATTATTATATAGCCATGTTCAGGTGAACGTTGTAGTCCAAATTCGAAAAATTTATTATGTGTATTTTAGTCCATTTATTGAAAAATGTAATATTACATCACATTAATCCTTTCGATGTTACCAGATGTTTCGATGTTATCTAGTTTGTAATCTATGTTTTGGTTTTTGTTTTAGGGGGTTTCTTTCGACGATGTGGTTGAAGTCTCTCTAGTCTGATGAGAATGATCAATCAATAGGTATGAGATCAATAGATAAAGACTTTACTACTTGTTACGAAGCCAATTGGAATACATAATTACAGACTCCATGTCACCTAACCCCTACCCCTATTAGAATATGCGGAAACACGGAAACGTAAATACAACGTTGAAAACTTAAATTGATAATGACTGACTGACTGACTCACATGCATCGGTCAAATTACTTATCACTTATTACGTTTCTTCAAATTTCACGAATGCACAACAGTAATAATATATTTACTATACAATATATATATATATATATATATATATATATATATATATATATATATATATATATATATATATATATATATAATCGTTACATCATACATCAACATAAAATCGTTACATCTCAGACACGGTGGCTCGTAAGAAAAAAAAATATTGATACATTTTTATAGATTATGTTATGATCTACAATTTTGTCTGAGGTACTTTATGATAAAACTTACCGTTTACTGAAACTTTAATTTTTTTTCTTACAGGGGAATGGTGGGGAACTTCTAGACATTGTATATAATTATATTTTGAACAATTTCACTGAAATTCAGCTTGTTGGGACTTTATGTAACTTCACTCTCATTTTTTGGTCTAAATTGACCGGACTATACTACGTCTTCAGGTAATACTGCTGAGATGATGTAGTACAAAATTTAAAACTTGCTCTTTTTAAAATAGATTCTACAATTTTTCTATTCAAAATTAATAATATTTTGGTTTAAAAATATGCATATACATACATGTTATATATGACATATATGTACATGATAAATAGCATAGCGTAGCATATATGATATATTTCCACTTTAATTTTAAACCAAAATGTTAGTATATTTTGCCATTATTGTTACAAGAACGAGATGAAATGGCAAACTATATTTACATTTTATTCCTTTAAATTCCAATTAGATAAAGTTATATATAAAGAATGAAATAATGAACAGACATATTTAAATAACAATGGCTATGAATATTATTATTTATCGTAATGTGTCCATTTTGAAATAACATATTGTATAAACAATATAAGTTACTTATAAAAGCTAAGTTTCAAAGAGGATCGTCGACGCGCAGAGGCACAGCGTATGCCTGCCGCGATGGTTTGTTGCTTCGTTTGATGATTACTGCTCAGGGGAGAATGAATTAGTTAATTTTCTTCGCTCTGGCAACAAGGCAAGAGCGCGGCGTTGAGTTCCGCCACTCAACACGTAATGCCTTGAAAGGCGCAAAGCGGGGAACGGAGTGTCTAGACACTAGTTTCCTTCTGCCTACGGCTCCCTTTGCCTACCCAGCTACCTGCGGGATACTATGTGAAGCTAAAAGAAAAATACTTTAAAGATTCTAGAAAAGTTTTTCGTTAGATTAATGTTACATAAGGTATCCGCTAGCTTAAAGTTAGTAACTTCTAAGTAGTGCAAGTCTGTAGGGATCTAATTTATTATTTAACTTTGATACTCTTGCGAAACTTTAGCCTTTTAGAAAGATTTTAGATAGAAAGCTGGAGAATTGTATATATTATAGACATGAGTTCTATATCCCAGGTACCGCTTGTGTAACTCATACAAGGCATATATATTATTCGGATTTATACTTCTGTTCAAATATATTACAAGTTAATATTGTTCTATTAACATATAAAAAAGATGAAGAAGAATGAGAACCTGATGAAGAATCGTAATAGTCCAGGTATACAATAAGAAAAAGGTAATGCCACCTTAGGGTATGTCGCTCCGCGTGAAAGGCATTTTCCATTGACATGTTAAAACGTATGATCTAGAAAATTATCTATAATATATGAGCTAAAATATACTAAATAAGAAAACAAGGATTAAGCAAAAGTTGGTAAATAATAAGGTGGGCATTTTTCATTAACAATAAACTTTTTGACACAAGTCCAAGCAAACAAAGTCGCGTGTAGCAACTAGTACGAAATAAAAATACCAATATACTGTCAAGATCTTCAAGCATTAAATAATTTTTAATCTAGATTCAATGACACAAGACGTCATCGCGTGACACTCTGACGTCGGTATGTAAATTTGCAAATATTTAAGGTTTTTATTTCTGTATAAATACAATTAGCAGTTTTAAAAATACTCGACTATCGTGTTCAAAGTAAATTTGGTGTTATTTTTTCATCTATATTAGTATATATATATGAAATTAGTATTATTAAGCATAATCTGTGTGTTACTATGTAATACAACTTTTTTTTTACAAATGTGTAAGTTTTATGTCGCGGTAATCGAACCCGCGCCTGTTAGAAACCGTTCAAACGCACTGACTGCTAAGCCATACTATTACACATGTCAAAACTGCGTCATGTTTCAATTCAAAGAATAAAGTGTAAACGGTCCACTTGTTCAGCTAAAATTAGTATGACACATGGTTTTAAGAAATAATTTATAATCGTTACCACTTCTTGGATCTCCTACAACTGTCTACCTCCTTGATTGATCCAGTCTATACTAGTCTAGTTTAGAAGTCATTTCGTAGTACGATTGAGTTCTATCATCAATTTTTATTGCATTGTTTGAGAGTATTAATATACCTATCTATGTTAATTTATCATACTTTATCGGCAAGTGTAGTGTAGGACGTCCACCAGCTTGGATGCGAAGCGCCGAAGATCGAGCTCAGTGGTATGCCATTGGAGAGGCTTATGTCCAGCAGTGGACAAAGACAGGCTGATGATGACGATGATCTCCCATAGTAAGTCCGTCAGAATTCGAAACTCGACTGGAAATCGAACCCACAACCGTTGCGTTTAAGTCAGACGTTGTCTCACTGCTATGTGTTCTTTACACGTGGTATTCTTACTTTTGGAAGGACAGAGTAGAAGTGATTCTGTGGACGAAGAGAATTTTGTGATAAATCTCTCTTTCCATACAAATATCCGAAAAATTATTATATCTGTCACTGTATGCTTCGATTTATATTCTAAGTATTTGATTATATTATGTAGCCTATTTGTTGTTGTTGTTTTATATCCATTATTTTTTACCTACACCGAGACCATTTAGTCTAAATTATAAAGAATTCATTTTTTTTAAATTAAAAGTTAAAGAAAACTGATATATATATATATATATATATATATATATATATATATATATATATATATATATATATATATATATAATCAGTAATTACATAGATATGGCAAAAACAATCTAACAAGATAATGTTGATAATCTTAATGACATGTTTTGGAACAAACCGAAGATCTCAAGGATTTATAAAATAATATGTAATTCTTGATACCACTAGATATCACTAGTATATAAAGTATTGTCACACTTATGGAGTTCATATTAGGGAAGCGAGGTTTTTTTTTTATTTTACTATATATTACAGGTACGCGTATATTCCTACATATTTCTTTCAATTGATTTTAGTTGTGTTCTTTTTTGTGTACCCTACACCTTCAGATCGTATTAAATTCGATTATTTTCGATTTTATTCGATTCTATTAAATTTTTTTTGTACATTTCCATAGATAATTAAAAAAAAATCACCTTTTGTATTGCGTTTTAAATCATGACTGTCGTAATAAACGAACGTGAATGGAGGATTTTATCGTGTGGTCGCGATCCTCAGCATTGAAGGAACAAGGAAGAAGGAGTCGTAATAAAAATGTGGCTGTAATTATTGAGATTTCGGCTATACATAGGTATATGGTAGTTAGTACAAAACACTTGTAAAACAACAACAATATCTTCTCATGTTTTATTTGTCAATATCTGTTCTTGCAAAAGACTTTGCAGACAGCTTTGACAGCTTCTTATTAGAAATTTGAGTATTCTTAGAGACATAATTTAGCTACAAAAATAATGTAGAATTTTTGTTAAACCATTTCAATTTTTTTTATTAAAATCTATATTTTATATAAGTACTCGTCAAAAAGGTTACTCGTCTGAAGCGCTTCACAAATGACAGAGCACCACGAGTCGAACTCATGTAATTCATTCGAGGATAATTTATGAATTAAATGATAGGTACATATATATTGTATTCATTGGATGATGAACAATAACTAAAAAAAAAAACAATGTTACAACATGTTTACAGTTTGTTTCTGGAAATCAAGTATAAAGTAGGTTATTTTGACCTTGAATTAACAAAATGAAATTCATATTTTTAAGCAGATATATTCAATATGGCGCAATTTATGATTTTTTATTCCAATTGGAATAATGTATATTTTATTTCGGTTTGTTTTATCCTATATAAGCAATATGGCAGAAAGGCAGAATTAAGTTATAAATGTACATTATTATTTTCATTATTTTTCATAATAATTATGTAATCTGCTTTAACGAGACATGTCATTTTTTTAGACTACAAAATGTTTTACTATCTAAATTATTGAAGGCAATTTTATAACGTCTGTTTAACTCGCTTTCTATAGTCATTTCTGTATTATAATTGGCCCAATAAAAAAAAAGGGAATTATTTCGATAACCAGAAAATCCTTTTAGGTGTATGATTTAAATAACAATTGTTATTTGTCAGATTTTAAAATTAAGCGCGTTAGAAACTCAACACGCAATATCTCGAAATATGAGAGGAAAGCGGGGAACTGAATGTCTTAACACTATACAACCTGCTACACGCGGGATACAGCGTGAAGCTATTTATTTTACTATTTTATTTTTATTTAAACACTCTTAAATACTGAACACGTAATGAAATAGTATTTATTAACGATAACTAACCTTATTTAACCTTTGGATCAAACGAAGACTTACGGATAGTACATTATACACTATTAAAATGTGATGCAATAGGTGGCTATTCAATTGTATATCAATTTAGTTGGAAACTTTCCATACATTTATTGATTTTATTGCAAGACCAATAAAACAATTTTTATAATGTCCATTATAATCTAAAGCGGAGGATATATGAATATTATATATTGATTGGTAGTTTTCCTTTGATTTTATCGTAGATTCTTATTTTCTTTTTAGTATACTAAAGCCAATTTATTCCGCATATAGCATGGTAGGTATAGGAAACTTATCCAAAGATACTCCAATTCCCGATATCCGCCTGAGTTTCTAGAAATTGCGTGTTGGGTTTTCATTTCCTCTGCCCGAAAATCGAACCAACGACCGTCGTGTTTCATCATTATATCCAGTTTCTCGCACATGTCTTCATCATATCAGTTCGGTTCAGTGAAGTACAATTATGGCGTTCTGAGCGTGTTGGGCACAAATCACTTCGCCTATGTCACGTTGTATGGAAAATATTTTTGTAAACATTAAAAGTTTTAAAATTACGACCGATTCGTAATATTTCTTAGCAATAAGTTTTTCCGTTTTTGTGTGATCAGTAATTGCTGTAATATAAAATTCTAAATTAAACTTAAAGTGAAGTTAAGGCTGCTATGGTGAAGTTCGGACTTTATAATTGCCTGAATTTATGGTAGATATATGGAAAAATCATGAATTTTTTTTTTATGATTGTGTGGTTATCATTGCATTTTCTTCCTGCTAGAAGTACATATTATAAAAAAAATCGTTTTCCTTATCTATTTAGACAATGTGTATTCCATCCAATTGCCTGTCTCGAGTTTATTTTAAACACTTGGTTTATTTTGATATAAAACACATGTTTAAAATGAAAAAAAAAAACACTTAATAATATATGTAAAAATTACTACAAAAATTTTGTGAGCGTGAATATTAATAGTATTATTTACAACGTACACTTTACTAAAATAAATATATTATATATTTGTGTATAAACAGGTGGCGTCTGTCATGTTTTCATCTAAATAAATATTGAAAAGTGCATATAAAAGTTGTTAATTTTCTTATAGGTGAAGGATTTAAACTGGATCTCTTTTAAACATGCATTCTTCTATAGTGTAATATTATCTATTTATTACCGTACACTCTCCTTTGTGTGTTCTCCATGCAACGTGACATTGGCGAAGTGAAGTGTGCTCAACTGGCACACTCGAAACGCCATATATAAAGAGAAGAAGAAGAAGAAGAATGAATATAAAAAATATAAAATATTACTCTCTTCTTAAGCAATCTCCATTATCCCGAAGACAAAATTGTAGTGTTAATTTCCATAACTCAATAAGGTCTCATAACAACATAAGGTCTCGAATACAACGGAGTGAAGTGACACTAGGTTCTTCTTACCTAGCCTGCTTTATACAGGCTAAAACGTGAAGTTAAACGCAAAAAATATTGGAAGGCGTACTTTAAATCACATGACCTGGTCTCAGGCTGACTCCCCAATATATCCGTAGATTTAAACCACCATCATCATGTCAGCCTTTTGAAGCCTGCCCCACTGCTGGACAGAAGGGTTTTTTTAAGGGTTTTCAGGATTGGTTCTTTGCTGTCCAGCTGCCAAGTGACTTCCAGCGACCTTGACCAGATCGTCAGGCCACATAATAGGGGGGACTCATTAAGAAGTTATTTACAAATATGTAGAAGAATCCGTAAAAAAATTTAACAATTTTTTATCTGTATTCTAAAAAACCTTCTCTAGCCAATAAAAAAATTGCACGTTCCCGTTTCACCACTACGCGTGTTAAGCGTGTTAATATTATTTTAACATATTATTAATAGGTTTTTCTTATTTATTTAAAACCTATATATTACGACCGCGTAATAACTTTTAAACATTAAATACATATGTACATATATACAACTGAATAAACTTTTCCAATGACGCTGTTAACTTTAATATATTGTATTATTTAACAATTGTCTCCTAACACTGTAGTTTCCTTCCTCATTAGACAAGTCATTTAGAAATATATTACGATAATTGCAGCACAATTACTACAGTATTATGTAGGGACATTGATAATAATGATTTCAACAATAAAGTAATGTACGTATTTACATATATGTACTTTGTACAATGTATATGGGAATACTATATATATATATACATATATATATATATATATATATATATATATATATATATATATATATATATATATATATATATATATATATATATATATAATATATATATAATATATATATATATATATATATATATATATATATATATCGCTATAATTTCAAGAATATATTTTGATTTTAGAGTTTAGACTGATATTGTTTTCTTCTTGAGCGAATGTGGACAAACCATAAAGGCACCCTGTTCTGTTCTATTTTTATATTAAATAAAAAATATTCGGCCGGTGGCAGTAGCACGTGGCACACGGCATACGATGTATGATAGTAAACGCGACGGTTGTAGGTTCGATTCCTCGCTGTGGTAGCAAAACAAGCGCAGCGTTGAATTCCGCCACTCAACATGCAAACGGAGTGTCTAACACTAGGGTTCCCTCTACCTGCCCAGAGAGTGTATACAGAGGGGATGAAGCTATTTTCTATTGTTATTCTGATTCTTGCTCGGTAGGCTTGAGTCTCGAGTGGTAGGATATTTGCTTGGTTTAAAAAAAAATATAAGATTACTATATGACAGTTTACTAATAGAGAAACCTGCGGACACTGACACGTTTTACGTTTTGTTTATGACCTTTTCTTCTTATTAACCAACCATAAGTATATACAACAGTCCAGCAAATTTTATATATTATTAAATTCAATAATCAATTAAAACCAGCCAAGCAATCGTAGTAGCGGCAAAAGTCAACAAGACTATACCTTAAGAACCTATGAATTAGAGTGAATGATAATGATACATATTCATCTATCCATCATGACAAAAATAGCTCATAGCAAAATATATTCAAATTAAGCGAACATTAAGAGATACTTTTGTTAGAAGAGTCGTATAAAATCCAACCCATATTTGTCTTCAAGCATGGCGTATACAAAGAAAATTATACACCACTGAAAAAAGAAGCGGCCGTGACAAATAATTTACATAATGCTATGGAATTTCAGATTCAACACTATTGTTGGCACCATTTAGTTTCTGGGGCAGACCTTGACCTGGTGGTATGTGGCTTAGCTAGGGACATGACAAAAACATGTTTATAGTTTTGTTTCTTCATTATCATATTACAATATCATATTTATAACGATCATATGACAATCTAATTTAATGATTGTTTATATGTAAATTATTTATTTATATTACACGTTTGTTTGTAACTTAAAAACATAAGGAGATTCAACATCTTTAAAAATATCAATTTCAATAAAATCAATTAATTGGAAATTTGGTATATAAGTAAGTATCAATATTTACGAGGACCGTCGAGGCGAAGAGGCACAGTGTCTGCCTGTAAAGGTGAAGGTTTATGGGTTCGATTACACTCGGGGAGAGTGGCGCGGCGTTGAGTTCCGCCACTCAACACGCAATGCCTCGAAAGGCGGAAACTGGGGAACGGAGTGTCTTAACACTAGGTTCCTTCTGCCTACCCTACTATTTGTGGGATTCAGTGTGAAGCTAAAAAACAAAAATATTACGTTTATTATTTAATTTTAATTATTTATTTAATTTTAATTAGTATTTAATTTAAAACATAAATTAAATACTAATTAAAATTAAATTTTCTTTTTTTATGTAATTGAAGTTTGTACATAAATCAAGGTACAATAAGTCGGTTTAAATTTTTCTATAAAAATAATATTATCTGTATTACAATAGAAGGACACATCGTTCTGATTTCGTTCATACTCGAACATTTATATAATTTATATAATGTAAAAGTCACTAATTTTTAACCCACTTTGTATTAAAACACAAGCAATTATAATTAATTATATCCTAAAATACGGAAATGATTACGACATTGACATATAAGCCCCAGTTTGTTAGTGGGGCAAGCCTTGGCCCGCCATTTTAACTCTTACCCTGTAGTCATAGACACTCGGCATAAACATTAACTGTTAGAAAATATTAATCAATATTTTGTACTGAACTAGGTGACCCCATAAATACAATGTAGTATATTATAATACTATTAAACAGTAGCTTGCATTTTATTATTTTGTATATACTTATTATAAAGCATTTTTAAAAAAATCCAAAAGTCGCGTGTCCAAATCCTGATATTTTCAAGATTTTATGATTTTCCTTAGTGTGTGTGTTTTTTTCCACCTAACTAACTAACTTATGCAATGCAGTCAGTAAAGTACTTGTTATGTTAAATTATATGTAATAATTATACGTATCAATGGAACATGACCAGGCAATAGACATGACGCTCTTGGCATTTAATTCAATCATATGAGTGTATAAAATTCATACTTAGTAATATTGTATGTATCAAAAGAGCGGAAAGTGGAATACGGAATGTCTTAACACTAGGTTCCCACTATCTTCTTCCTTTATATAGTGGGAACCTAGTGTTAAGAATAGTGAAGCTAAAAAAAGTATTTATATCTCCAGTCTTGTTATCAATAGTTTTGAGTTTGAATTCAAACTGTCAATATGGGTAAATAGATTAAATATAAAAAATAGAGCGATTTATAAGACGATAATAATTACGTATATTTGAAACTGCGTCATCCATCCTGGTCATGTAAACAGCGTGAGGACCAAACGGCATGTATGAAGACGACGACGAGGCGAAATAGCCAAGCAGTGTCCGGAACAAACCTTATGCAGAGGACAGGGCAAGTCCCACAATGTATAAGCATGCAGAGTTTGGTAAGACGTCTATGTTTAAAATTTATTTATTCCTTAACTGATATTTGTACTGACATTCGTGTCACACAGTTCGACACGTCCCAAATCGTTTACAATACCTACAAGGTTGACGATTTAAATAAATTTGAAAAATACTTACTCAGGTGTCAGGTCTCTGTCTAGCTGTAATTCAAAAACAATAATAAACATGGAATTTCAAAATAAGTTATTAAACGGGTCAGGGTCGTTTTGACAGACAATACGGGATAATATTTTGCGCATTTCGGGACAACACGAATGTTTGAATGTATTTAACATTGTAATGTTAAAGTGTCAAAAATGATTTTTTTTTTTATGAACAAGCAACAGTACTTTGAATAATTGAAATATAGAACATAGACAATAGTAAAAATACCAATTAAGTATCCACAGATTACTAAGCACGTTTACATCTTAAACACTAGTTACTTATTATGAATATAATATATTATATACAATATTAGTACAAACACAATTTAGAAATACTAGAAATAAAAATAATGCACTCAACAATAAAAAATAAATCAAAATTAACTAAAGCAATAACCTTAACTACCCTGAAAGTTACGGTTGCTAATACAATTTTTGAAATTTACTTATTCTAAATTAAATATATCTAAATCAAAGTTCTTGTAAGCACGTGACACAAAGTTATTTGTAGCATATTATGTATTAAATTTACGTCTTGCAATTGCCCATATAAGCCCTCTATATAAAATATACTCTATATAAAAAAGATTTGAGCAACGCCTTTGTGTGACAGTTTTTATCAATTAGAAAAAAAACAAATGTTTTTTTTTCTAATAGATAAAAACTGTCTCACATATTCAATTTAGTCATAACAATAAAATTAGTATAAATTGTACTACCATACTTGTTTAAATTTCTAATATTAACGCAAAAAAAAAAAAAACAGACGCTTAGTAATTATACTTTATAGCAAAGGAACTATTGCGAGAGCACACAAAATCAATACTCGGAGGGAAATGCATTACCACCCCTCGTCTCGTGAAGGGTGGAAAATTGAGATGGGGTTCTAAGGGGATGAACACAAGTAGGGGATGCTGGCTCCAGAAACTATTTACGTGCCACACTTTACCTTACCTACTTATAATGTAGAAAGCATTCGAATTATGAAAAAATGTTGTTTTTGAAATGTTTATTTTTAATATATTTATTCAGTATTTACTTTTAAACATACAAACATATTATTTTTATATATATAGAAAATAAATTAATACTCTCATGTAAAAGACTTGGAGACTTGATATGATAATATTATGATACGGCTTTCAAGCCTTCTATATATATTATATATATATATATATATATATATATATATATATATATATATATATATATATATATATATATATATATATATATATATATATATATATATATATTATATATATATATATATAGTATATATATATATATATATATATATACACACACAAAAAAAATTAAATATTTACCATCTCAACAATATTTAGCCTAAAAATAAAGCATATAAAACCATAATATATGGGTAGATATGGGAAATAATCGATTCAGTTCAATGAACTGTAGTGGGTAACCGGGGTGCATAGTGCTGTGCATACATATTTTATGGCGGAAAAAATGCAAGATTGCACCGTAACGAAGGGTGCTCTGCAATCTGGTGCACTATAATTAAAATGAGGGGTTGAATTTTTATAGGGGAGAAAAATAATACTTGAATTTTCAACGTGTCCTTTGAGAATATTGTAGCATAGTAAGTACTATGGTATAGAAAAATGTGCATTTTATCCGTAAATTTAGTTTGAGATTTTTCTTGTAAGATCTTCTTATAAGATCAGTAAGGACTTGTAAAATTTTTAATTATATTACTGCGTTTACAAGTTAACACAATCTAACACGACACAAGTATTTTAATACTAGAAATCAAAATAATGCACTCAACAATAAACAATAAATCAAAATTAACTAAAGCAATAACCTTAACTACCCTGAAAGTTACGGTTCTTATGTTAATACAATTTTTGTAATTTACTTATTCTAAATTAAATATGTCTAAATCAAAATATTTGTAATTAATATTCTTGCAAGCACGTGACATAAAGTTGTTTGAAGCACATTTTGTATTAAATTTAGATGTTGGAGTATAATTGTGTTGGATAATAATTGTGTTACATATAAGCGGGCTGAAGCTTAAAGCTTAAGAAAATCCAACATTAAACTTTTTAAGTTTAAAATAAAAAAAATGATGATGCACTACGTCCAGTTATTACCTTTCTATATTTAAATTATAATTTTTATGAAAAAATACACCAAACAAATTAAGCGTATTTTGTGTTATTTACAAAAAATATTTATAAGAGGTGTTTAAATATTTCTGTATATAAACAATAATTATATTATTTACTATACACATTTTAAAACTTTCAATCTGTTATCAATATTTTTACGTCGCACCTTTGAAGTGCCGCACTCGAGTGCTTCAAATCGAAACAAATTCATCCATCACAAGAATAAATAAATCTCCATTACGCTGAAAGTGGAACGAACTGATTCTTATCCAAGGATGAGCTTTGCGGACGTGATTAGTTTTACATCTTAGGCTAAGTTTGCCTCAAACAGAAAAGCTTTCAGTAAAAGCTTTTAGATTAAACAAGTAAAACATTTAAAATGGTATTTTAAATGAAAGCATCAATTCTTAATAAATATTTACTTTTTTAATAAAATGTATAATAATCAAACATTATTTTTATTTATTTATTCTGATAAACTGGTGACTGGACTTTTGGTGAAAAGTAGAGAATAGTGTCTTAGCAGGTTCTCTCTGCCTATTACAATAAAATAAAAGCAAAAAATAACACATGAATTTAATGAAATTTAAACTTATATACATACCATATTAACTAATTGGGTTAGCACCCAGTGTCAACGGTTTAGAGGTCATTGTGGTGCAGTGGAATATATGTAGCTGTAGACTGTAAAATATAAAATATGGTTTTAGGTTCGAGTCCCATGAGACAAATTTTTCGAATAACCTTACTATATCGGATAGTAAGATCTTCTCAGATCTGGTTGAAAGCGTCTGTCCGCTGGATACTCTGTGCCTAATGCCTCTGGAACATTTAATTAAAAAGTGAAGTTATTCTAACCTTATTTTCAAGTTTATTTATTATAAGATGTAATATATTATTTAGGTTTATATATCTAAAGAAGAGAAACTATCACGAATATAAGTTGTAAAAATTAATAATCAATCTTACGAGTAAGAATAGTGTTATTCGATCCACTCCACTTGACGCTTGCGTCAAACTCTTATTTCTGTTTGTAATTCGCGTAATATAACCTACATACTGTTGTTACAACCGGGTTATTGTTGCTATAAAGTAGGGTTACCAAATCCAAATCACAAAAATTTGAATTTAAGAAAAAAACCGGAAAATTTAGTTTAAATACAAGATTATATTCAATTGATTATATTCAGCTGTAGCAAGCATGTCAGTCGCTTAGTAGTCTTTTTTCTTTTCGGTATATAATAATACTGGTATATATATATATATATATATATATATATATATATATATATATATATATATATATATATATATATATATATATATATATATATATTTATATACATATATCCCTATGTTTAGCTCCTTGGGGTTTCTACCCCATGATACAACATAAACTAGAACAAAACTTGGGAACACATAACGATTGGCAACTCTACTGCACACACAGGATACTAAGTCGACAGCCATTATGTGTGACGTACTTCACTCCATTGACTGTCCGTGAAAATTGCAAAGCAATTACTATGGAAATCATCTAAATTTATGTATATATTTCAATTTATGTGTTTTTTACTGTCTGATACAAAAAATGGCGTAATTTAAGATGCAATTGTATATTTGGAAGCCTGCCATGTCTGTTAAGGTTGTGCGTTCGATTACCGTTTGAGGCGTTTTTTTTATATTCACAAATCAGCTTCTGAAGCTTAAGGTTGTAATCTATGTGAAATGATAATGAAAAATTGAGAAGTTATATTAAAATGTCCTAAATATTTATTCATTTGTACTTACAGCATTTGTACTTACAGCAACAAATTATAAATACGCTAAGTTTCATACTTAGCGTATTTATAATCTGTTTTTTGTTTAACAGAACATAAAAAGCAAGAAATATGCAATCATAAAAAACAACAATAAAAAATTAAAAAAAATAAAAAAATATAAAAATAGTTAGATGTTGTAGTCCATTTTATCGTGTGAAATAATCAAAATGTGAAAATTCGTAATCGTACTCTCCAGAATGTAACGCGAAGGAAAGCTGAAGAGAACGTTGTATGTTGTTAATGGGTTTTTTTTGCCATCTCTGCTGCAGCCTAAAAAAATAAAAAATTAAGCTAAAAAAAAATGTTATCCTCGACTTACGTACGTCTACATTGACCATCTATATATTACTATTGTTAGTACTAAAAGCTTATATAAGATATGATTTCATAATTTTCAATACGTCGTAGTTTCATTCATAGTTCTCATTCATACATCAATAGAAGTAAAAAATGCATAGAGATTAAATCGCTTGTAACAATGCGCACCAAAAACGTATCGGAAACAACTGATAAGGCAACTGAGTAACAATGAGTGTTTGTCCCCCACAGTATGTAAATAGCTCCATATTGTGATACTCAAATAGATATGTAGGAAAACTCTTGCTGTATTAAGAAATCCATTGAGAATTCTACTGCGTAGGTACTATAAAAAATATTGTTGATATGTTCTTAAAGGATTATTATAACTGGCATAGACATCACTATATTAATAAATAATAAATAAATATATATATACTCAATTAATATATATTCCAGATACCATACAGTCATTGTCTCCACAATAACTACACATAAACACACCCAAACACACACACACACACACACACGCTTGCAAATTTATGTAAAACTTAATTTTAGTATATAGTCTAAGTATTATGTTTAATTAATGTAAATCGCTACTAATTTTTAATATAGATTAAGATATATCTTAAGGGAAGAGGCTGATTACACAAAACACAGCGAATCTCAGTGTGGGTTTCAGTACGCAACCTAGGTTAAATTTGGTTGAAAGACAGTAATGATTTTTTTCTTAATATTTTTTTTTAAATTTGCGCGCTATCCAAGTTTAGTTATTGTAAAGATAACGATAATATTTTCGTTATTTCGTCAAATATTATTAGAATAAATTATATAATATAATATATACATAGTAATTTAATCAATATTGGTTGGTGATAAAGGACGAAAATAATGGTAAGGGAAAAAAGGTATGGAGCAAGTTTTTGTAGTGTCATAGAGTATTTAAATCAAAAAGATATTGGTCAAGTGCGAGTAGCATCGAGGGTTCCATACTAATTTTGTAATTAGAAGGTACGAGTATATCAGCGGCAACTTATAGTAATTGAGGAACCTATATTTGCGTACTTATTTTATGCACTTATTTTATATAAAAAAAAGTATTATTAGATATAAGTTGTCAATGGAAAGTACTCTATAGATTATCCTCCTACAAGAAAGTAACCTCCATCAAACATTTCAGGCAAAAACAACGGTCACATTTTGATTGCGTAGCCCTAGAAGCTTAATTCATTACTACAAAATGGAATTGATGATATATATATATATATATATATAGTATATATATATATATATATATATATATATATATATATATATATATATATATATATATATATATATATATTTTATAACTAATTAATAAAACGTTGATAACAATAAAAATCGTAATAACAAGTACAATTCTACATATACTATTCTATAGAGACCAAGTTCACGTTAAATAGGAATGTTCTATTCTAGAAATTTTGCAATAAAGCTAAGTGATTAATTCGATTGCATGCTACCACGGCTTCTGTGTAAGGAAGCTTCGGGAAAACAGTAGGTAATTTTGTTAAAGTAGATTAAAAATGCCATCGTAGCAAATTACTATTTGCTATAAATTATAAACTAAAAATATAAAATATAGAAGAATATATTTGATTCATATGTCATATCAACAATAAATATATAAAAGTAATGTATATGTTTTTTTTTAGCTTCACGCTGTATCCCGCAGTTAGCAGGGTATATAGACGGAACCGTAGGCTCAAGGAACCTAGTGTTAAGACACTCCGTTCCCCGCTTTCCGCCTTTCGAGGCATTGCGTGTAATGTATATAAGTAACGTATGTAATTTATAGTACCATAAAGTAATTTTTATTATACATTATTGGACTTCTTAGATAACGTGGAGGGTATTCCTGTATTCATAAAATTTTCCTACCGATATGATATCAAGTTGAGATTTACAACTTATGAACAATTACGTCGAGGATTAAATCATAAAGTAGACATTTTAATTGTATGAATGTTAATAACCTTAAAATTGCGTATTCTAGTTCATTCGCTCACTCATTTTGAATGAAATTATAGTATTATAATCTAGATTTTCTATCAAACTCACGCTGTATCTCACATGCCACAGAGTAGTTATAGAGAGCCTGGAGTAAAAATTCTCCGTTCTCCCGTTCCCGCTCAATTTCGACATATTTAATTAAATGTACGTATAGTATAACTCTCATAGTGTGCACCTACACTTGCTATGTGTAACTGCGTCACAATGACGGTCAATTCTAACGCTAATTAGCCGCTAGGGGCGTAAAAACGAAATAGTATAAATGAATTAGCCGCATCAAGCAGGGTGTGATCCATTTGTCATATAAATGAATGGTGAGACGTTTCGCCGAAAACCATGCCATAGAGCATTACGAATACCGAGTAACCGCGCGTAATGATTAATTAGCACATTTTAGGTTTGTTTTACTATTGTATCTACTATAGACTAAGTAATATATTAGTTTATTTTTTAACTCATTTATATATATATATATATATATATATATATATATATATATATATATATATACCTTTACCTTTGGACCCCTCTTAACCAACATTGTTTTGAAAATTGGCATACCGAAACTACAAGTATTTATGATATTTACTGTATCTGTATAATATAAATTATATTATGCATAATTGTTAATTATGACTACTTAAGAATGTGGGCAAAGTAGGTAAAAGCTAATAACTAATAAACTATGAAATGAAACTTATTTTAATAATAAATTTGCGATTAATTCCATATATGTTTTAAAATTGTCTTGAATTGCTTTGGTTGTGCATCTAAAATGAACAACAATTTTTTTTTTGTAAATATACGAAAACTGACAGAGCATCGATGTACCTTAACAAGGTATATAGTAACATATACCATTTTCGGGCTCTTTGATAGTTTTTTTTTTATTTATAGAATATGCAAAGAATAGTACATTAAACGCATGTGTACAAATAAAAAACTGAAAGTATGTCATAGATAAAAAAAAGTTAATAGCTTGTCTGTAACAGATACGAAATTGAAACGTTTGCTATAACAATTTACGAACAACCTTGCACTGATGGGCCACACCTTGACCCACATTGATTTAATTATAAAAATATGAAAAATGACATCTATGAAAATTAAAAAAGTAAATTTATATGACAAATGTCAACAATGACACCTGAATTTGTAAAAATAGATGAAATTTAGTTTTAAAATATTTTAATACTGTTTTTTTAAAATTTTAATAGATTTCAGTGCGGCAGCTCTAATAGGAATTATGAATCCTCTCGTTAACTTTACACTTGGGTCAGAAGTTCGAAGCACTGCACCACTGTCAAATCTTGGCATGCTAAGGAGTTCCTTTTGTAAGAAGAGCGTCTGATTATACACACGAATGTCGTAGATTCGATACCAACTTGAGGAAATAAGTATACCTATTTGAATTATTTACATTTCTCCGCTCTAGTAAACAAAGTCTACTCAATACTGAAATCAATAAAAAAACATTTTTCTTTTTATGACGACTAGTGGCAGATGATGTATAAAAGATGACAGGTGGCAAACTTGATTTTTCAAAAAAAAAATTAATTGATTTTTTAGTTTTAAATACACCAATGATATTTATGTATCTATTGATACTAGATATTATGAATAGGAGAATCGGCGCAGAGACACACGGTCTGCCTGTAAACGCGTCGGTTTGTGGGTTCGATTCCCATGAGGGGAGAATGAAGCATTTTCATTTTCTTCGCTTTGACAACAAGGCAAAGCGCGGCGTTGAGTCCCACCACTCAACTCGCTATGCCTCGAATGGTGGAAAGTAGCTAACGCAGTGTTTTAACACTAGGTTCCTTCAACCTACGGTACCTTCTGTCTACCCTGCTATGTGCATGATATAGGGTGAAGCTTAATAATAGTAATAATAATATTATGAATAGATACACACACAAAAAATAATCCTAAAAGCTTATATTCTTTCCAAAAATATATTGAGAACGCTTATTATTCCCACGCTACGGCTCTACGTAAAAACAACCTTTGTAAATTTAGCCTTTTAAAAAGTTCATTGATTCGTTTCAAGTAAAAACACCTCGTGCTATTAGAGAGACAAATGGATTTTTAAATGGGTTTAATGTTGGAAAAAATATTTAGTTTAAAATATTTAGTTAGAGATAAAATTTCTTTAAAGAAAACATAAAAAAGCAGCAAATTGAATGCAGCGGGATTTGAACCCGTGCCTCATAGAATCCGTCCAACTACAACAACGCACTGCGTTTAAATTTTTATACGATTTTTTAAAGTAATTTTTCTATCCTTAGTGTGCATTAACACTTTAAAAATCATTAAAATAACTGTTAGAGATAATATGGATTGAGTAGCGTAATCTAAAGCTGCACTTTCTGTGATACGAGACGAAAATATTTCAAATGCAAACATAGAGTAAATTGAACTTAAAAGCTTCGCCCAAATTTTAAGCTTTTTTTAACATATTTCATAACGAGTTACAATTACCATACAAAATAATCATTTTTAACAAAACACACAAACTAATTCCGATAATGTTGATTCAATATGACTAATGAACTAAAAGGGGAGTGGGGTTTTATTTTTTATGCCAACATTTACCTCTCCATCTGGCTCTATGCCAGGAACTTCTGCGAACTGTTACTATGTTTGCGTGTATTTATAGTAGGTACCTATTGCACTTGTAAATATACGCGTTTGGTTGAACTTCATTAATATTATTGTTTATAAAGTCGAGCTGTTTGTTTGTATATCTTCTATAACTATGGAACACGATGTATTTTGTATATAGCAACGCTGCCATAAGGCAAAGACACAATATTCCGTGATGTCGGAACTCAACGCCGCTCTTTGCCTTACAAGAGATATCAAATTTGCCAGTGAATGAATTCTTTTAATTCACTGGTGCGGAAATCGAACCGACATCCCTCGCGTTAATAGATAGTTGTAATATTGAGATTAGAGGGAGAAAATATTTTGATATTAGCTTTACTTAGCTAGTACCCAATTACCAGATATTGTGTATAGTATATGGTTAGGGTAATAAAAATAATTAATATATAATAATTTCCAGCTTTTTTAATGGTAACTAATATGATCCAAGTTGATCAAATTTGTGCTATGAAAGTATGAGAATGGAAAAGCGATATATTATTGAGAGTGTATATATATGTACGTACATACACATTGGAGCCGTTGTGCCGCAGTGACATACCGTCTGACTTTAAACACGGTTGTGGGTTCGATTCCGACTTACGACAATGAATTTGTCTCGGAAATTCGACGGCATGCAGATGTCAAGATACTCCGTTCGTTGCGTTTACTTACAATTTAATATATTTTATAGAAAAAAGTATTTACTGTCTAACATATTTGTTTACTACTCAAGCATACACTCGGCCAAAGTGTAATAATAATATTCTCTTAAGAAATGAGTAATTTCTGAAAATAGGAATATAAATAGAGCAAGGCTGGCATAGATTTAGGATATTAACTCGGTGTAAATGCCACCTATTGTTGTGCCGGCTGTATTTTGATACGTTTGAATAATCAAGGCCTCACAAATAATAATTTAAGCTATATAATAAAACATAAAAAGAAGTCTGTATATTAAATATTTTTATAAAAAATACAGGAATAGCATACGGATTTTTAACTGTCCATTTGTCTGTTTGTCAGGTTGTACACATCTTCGGTACCGCAGGAGGGTTCATTATTTGGGATAATATATATATATATATATATATATATATATATATATATATATATATATATATATATATATATATATATATATATATATATATATATATATATATATATATATATCTTTTTCTTCTTCTTCCTGGCATTAGTCCCGGCTTTTTGCCAGGGTCTGCCTTCCGACTAAGACCAATCGGTCCATATGAGTGGCGAAGTGGTTTTTTGTGGAGCGATTGCCATCTGACCTCCAAACCCATTACTGGGAGAAACCAGGAAAGGAAAGGGAATAAGAGGCAGAAAGACTTGGAATATAGGGGAGGGACACCACTTACATGGATTGGATCGGGTTATGAAAGTGATGGCTCGAGGTCCCGGGGTCGCGTACCCGTATGCCGGAAACCAAATATCGGACAGATAATTGGCTAGACACCCTCTGAGATGATATATATATATATATATATATATATATATATATATATATATATATATATATATATATATATATATATATATATATATATATATATATATATATATATACTTGTCAGTTCGATTATTAATTAGGTGTATAATTGTATTAGAATTATGTTTATTAATTATTTTCCTGCTCCGTTAAGACGAAGCGTGGCGTCAAGTTGTCACTCAACACGCAATGTCTCCAACATGGCGGAAATATATATATAATATATATATATATATATATATATATATATATATATATATATATATATTATATATATATATATATATATATATATATATATATATATATTATATATATATATATATATATAATTGTACAAAATAAAAATATGTTCAATGATTAATAATACGTGCTATTTAATAATAAATCTAATTTTAATTGTAGATCTTTGTAGAATCTTCTTTTTAGATAATAATTTACAATATATTATACACTCAAGTAAATTATGTTCATAGTAATGTTTCGTTGAAATGTTTAGTCTCGTACTGCAATTGTAAACTATGGTGTAATAAATTAACTGACGGCGTCAGATATATCGATGTTTCTCAGAAAATCTGGTATACTTTCCTTGTTCCTGAAGAGGCCATCAGAATTGGAATTGATCCATATGTTTTGATTTATATCACTCATATGTACAATATGTGTATACTTACATAATGTTATATATTTTTATGTTGCAGTTGAAACTTGTAATTGATGAAAAGCTCCTATATAGAAAGAAAATTTGATAATTACAAATGTTAAAGTTTTTATATATATATATATATATATATATATATATATATATATATATATATATATATATATATATATATATATATATATATATATATATATATATATATATATACAATGTAAACACCGTAACAAACTATTTGTGTAGTTCATTTCCGGTACGCAAGTACCATTCAAATATTGATTTCAGTTTAATTAGTACATTAAAATCAAACATATAAATTCGAATTGTCCTTCTATTACGAGTCTTTAATATATCCCAAAGTGGTCTTGTTACTTCAAAAGGGCTTTTGTTTCTTACTTTATAATACAGAATAATAAATATTTGTACGCATTTCGCGAACACGACCATTTGTTCGGATTAATTAAAAAAAAATTAACTAAGAAACGCGGAAATAATCATTACCAGCCAGCCAATGTTTACATTCAAATTTCAATGAACTGTTATGTGGAACATCAAAACTAGCATAAGCTGTTGGCAACATAAAGATAAATTGTAGGACTAATCGCTGAAAGATGTCTACTCTTCACTGCCAAGAAGTTTGTATAACAGAAATCACGTTGTGCGTACTCCGTCTCGACTGGCAATTTTGGCAACGCTACCGGCTTATATCACCAACTTGAGACTTAAATTGCCATTCTTTAAGTGGCTCAGATTGATTTATGTATATCGAAATGCTATATAAAAATTGCTATTGCTTTTTTCTGACATGATGTTAGGTAGAGGTTAAAAGAACGATACTGAACGCTTTATCACGTATATATTTGGCTTCAACTATAATCATTAATCTCACCTCGCGCTCTCCGTGTTGTTCACTTGTTTATATGGGACATTTCTATAGTATTGACACTGTACTGACGAAGGTCAACCGAGGTTTTACTGCTTTGGCATCATATTCACAAATCATTTTTTTTATTTTTGTATTTATAGTATTTTAGCACGTCCAGATCATCTGAATGTATCATTCTATGTTACTTCTACAGTATTAGATTAGTAGCATATATTTGTTTACACGTGTTATATATTTACGTACGTATAATATATATATATATATATATATATATATATATATATATATATATATATATATATATATATATATATATATATATATATATATATATATATATATATATATAGTGGTCAGAGCGTTTGGACGGTTTGCATAAGGTGCGGGTACGAATCCTGCTGCTTTAAAAACTTTTGTTTTCTTTAAATATTTTTCTATCCTTAGTGTGGATTAACACATTAAAAAAATAATAAATAAAAAAAAATTGATTTTTTTTATCACTCAACGTTTATAAGTTCAAATGCATTTAATATACGTACTATTAAAATGCTATTAAAAGATACCTTTAAATTAAAAAAAAATTATAAACACGACTTTAAATAATACAAAATATTATAAAAAATATATACACAAAGACTTTTATATATATACAATTTTCTTCAAACACTCGATTATCCGGATATTAGTTAAACCGAATGATAATGCGCAACAATCAGTCCGGTTAATTGAGGTACTACTGTACACATACATACATATATGCGCTGTATATATAGACTCAATACATTTGTGTTTGCTAAAAATAACGCAATTTAATAATAGCAAGAGGTTTCCCATGTATCCACTCGACTTATAAGATAGCTGGGCTATTTATTACATGTACTGAGATCAAAGAACTTTAATGTCGTACCAGCGTCGAAGCGTGCCGCCGTTGATACAAAACAAACGTGTAAAGCACATCGATACTCATTAGCTATAATGAAATAAATGGCCGCTTTAAAAATACACGGCGAAAGGTACTCTCCATGACATTTAAGTGATCTGCACTTTTTTTTACGAAATAAAAATTGTTGCCGTAGGCTGTTTAAAATAAAGCTTAAGCTTTTATAAATGAAAAATAATTATAATTATTATTATTTATTGGTAATTATAAATTCTTATAGAAATCTCTATACGTGTTTAACAAAACATACAAGGTAATATCAAATTATTAATTAAATATATCCATCCGTCCATCCATCGTCTCCATTTTGCGCTTTCCGCCAGTAGATCAGACATTGCGTAACGACGAAATATAAGTTCTTCTTCATCTTCTCTTTATATATGGCGTTTGGAGCGTGCCAGCTGAGCACAATTCACTTCGCCCATGTCACGTTGAATGGAGAAGGAGAACACACAAAGGGGAGTGTGCGGTAAAAAAGATATAATAAAAAAAGTTATAAGATAATACTACACTATAGTGTAAGTTGAACTTGCAATCATCGCCTTCACTCAGACACTTCCCTATTATGTCACGATGACAGAATACAGTAGCAAGTACATATAATACGTTATATTATTTATATATAAACTGTTCTAGATTTCAATATCTTTCAACATCTCATATGAACAACTCGCTGGAAATCGACCGAGACTCATAAAAAATATTTGCTGCTCGGCGTGTTTTAAAAAAAATTCTCGATTAATTATTATAACATACAAATATTACTTCAAAAGAATCAAAAACGAACACGACAAAGATTTTGCTTTCAACATTTTTATTTAGTTTATTTTAAAAAGTTGTTATATTGTATAAAATATAATTTTAAAATAACATAAGGAAGCTGTCTGCCTGTTGTTGTGACGAGGCTACGCGTCTGGCTGATTGTACACGTGCCGTTGTGGGTTCGATTCCCACTTAATATATTGAGATATATTCTTATCACTATCAGTGATAAGGTCGCCTTTGCATACTACGTTCCTATGATTTTTTTTAATTTGTTTTTTTTTTTTTGTAAATTTGTATCTTAAGTATTCAATAAAGAATTTATCAACCTATCTATCTATATTCATTTCTTCGCTCTGGTAACAAGAACATAATGGGGCGTTGAGTGCCGCCACTCAACACGCAATGTCTCGAAAAATTGGACTGGAAGCGAGGAACGGAGACTTAACACTACGTTCTCTCCGCTACATGCGGGATAGAGCGAGAATCTATTTTTATTTTTAATTTACTATAAGCATTTGTCCATTATTTATAAATATTTACTCCTTAATAATGCTATAAAATTAAAACGAAATATATATATCGAATTCGGTCTGATAATTCAGGACAAAGGTCCTGGCCATAGGTCTACCCTCTCATGTGGGTTTAAACTAGACTTTTTTACTTAAATTGATTTTCACCACATATAAGAATAAACACCTATATTAGAATCATATTTTTCTAACTTAGATTCAACCTTTAACCTTTATGGGTAGGTCTTTAAAGTTTTATTTTCTTTGCCATTACAGCGAGCGAAGCTACCGGTGGCTATCGGACAAAGCGAACAGAAGGCGAAGTCCCCTAGTTTTTATAAATGTAATTTTTTTATGCTGTTAATATGAAAGAAAGCTTTAAAATCACTGAAATAGCTATAGACGTTTGGACAGGCGTCATTCTTACTACCAGTCAAAATTCGTCTCATCCGGTTCTTAGTTAACCTCGAATAAAAAAACATAAAATTTCATATTTCATTACAAGTTGGCATCCACGCTGATTAATTTAAAATGTTTAGTAAACATTTACATATATTATTTATATTTTAAATATAGGAACGACAAATTAATAAACAAATTCTGGTAAAATATATAATATACTTTTTCAAATGTGTCAAATGATTTATGATTTTATCTCGGAAAAGTATATTGTTCTGAGAAACATGTAACGAAGTCAGTAAATTATTTTTTTCGTAGTAATATGTATAAGTTCTTAAACAAGTATCATCTATAAAATTTTATAATGTCAAAAGAGCGATACTAACCTTAATCTAGATAGTTCTGGATTTAATTTATTCTGAAATTAAATTTATAAATTAGAGTTACTTATTCTAGATCGAAGTAGGCTATAGGCTATATTACATGACGTTAATCATTTTTATGTACCCCACTGTAACATCTGTCAGATATACATTAAGCACTAGATTGTCTTTAAATGTCATTTTTTTTTTTGACAAGAGGAAGAAGCCACAGGTAACATATAATAATTTGTATCATAATTAATATCTATGTTAAAACTTTATTTAATAAAGTATTTTATTAATATATTTTTCCATCTAAGAAATAAAATAGGTACTATTTTTTAATTTATTTGACTTTCTCAAATATAAGACCGAGTTACTCTTTTTCAAGAGTGTTTGAGTTTTGAAAGTTAGTCTTTTACATTTTCAGTCATAGTAAGATTTATAGTTTTATTTCTTTCTTTAGGCGAGAAATTGTGTTAAATTAAACCCTGCTATCATATCATTTTTTAAGATATTATATATGTACATATATATATTACTATCTACCATATATGATACAGGATATAGCTAGAGCTAAAAAATAATATTTTAATATTTTTACATCGATGACAAAATTTTCATGGACAGTTGCTGGTTAATATGAAATAAATATAAAACAGATGAGACTGCGCGGCGACGGAGCGGCCTCAGTTTATTATAGCTGTGACGCAAATCGAACCCGGATTAATATAAATACAAGTGTTTCAAATGCATTGGGGTCGCCTCAATCGTTTTACGAGGAATATGTGGATTGCAAGTGGATCGGAGGGATGTGCTCCAATATTATGACAGCTTTGAGCTTCTAAGAAAGCTTTCATTTTGTTTTTTAGTCAACGAGATGAAAATATAGGACTTTTTTTGCAGAACATGCAGAGAAACTAGTGTTACCTTATTCCTATTCACTACTTAATCAAGATATGTCAGCAGCTATGTCATAGCTCATAGTATTATTGCAGTTGTATATTATATATCGTCTGAGTTTAATTGCATAATGCAAATAACGATTTTTTTGTTAATTTAAATCTGATATAGCCATATAGACATATGGTGCGTATTTTACGTAAGTTATTTTTAAAGAAATATTTTATTCCTACAATAAGTCTAATATCTAACCTTTATTCATATAGACAATTACACACACACACACACATATATATATATATATATATATATATATATATATATATATATATATATATATATATATATATATATATATATATATATATATATATATATATATATATAATTTTTGTGCTACCTATTAAGTTAAATAATATTACAGTGTAATACAATATATTTGCAAGTCCGTCTAAATAATGGGCCTAACCTAGCAGAATTTCTGCTGCGTAAATTAAAATATGTTCATGTATTTACATCAATTTAATGTTTTGAAGAAATACAGAAACGAGCTTGTTGAACACAGAGAATCGTAAATAAAGCGATAGTAAAAAAAAATTTTTTTTTAGTATAACGCTGTATTTCGCACTACCCACTTTCCTCTTTCCCGTCCCTCTGGCTACTCACTGTTCCCTCTGGTTCTGGCTACTCAATATATTAAATATATTGATCTTATTTTGAATTAGGATAAATACATATATATAAAAAAAATATGATTACTATAAAATATGATTACTAAATATTACTACTTACCTAGTGTCTTAACACTAGGTTCCTTCCACCTACGGTTCTTTCTACCTACCCTGCTGTATGCGGGATACAGCGTGAAGCTAAATACAGTATATCTACAAATGTATGCACTAACAGACAAACTGTTTCGCAACTGAAATGTGCCTCATTACAATAAACTATTTTTAGATACGAGTACCATAGAACATGATAGATTAATTTACATATTGTGTCAATATCGTCAGAGAAAGTCATTAATGCAGCACATTCAGTGATTTCAGGTATCAGCATAATGCGCATGTACCGTTACGAGTTACAGAAACTTTACATAACAACGGGATTCACTGATTTATAAGCGTTACATCTCGTATGTAACGGGTTTGAATTCAAATTTTGTGCGTGTAACTTATATTAGGCTATATAACAGTTTTTATTTACTGGAAACTACAAACTAGTGACTTCTTCTTATGGCTTCGTATGGCTTCTTCTTTTTAGCTTCACGCTGTATCCCGCACATAGCAGGTTAGGTAGAGAAGCTAGTGTTAAGACATTCCGTTCTCCGCTTTCCGCCTTCGAAATATTGCGTGTTGAGAGGCGATACTCAACACTGCGCTTTGTCTTGTTGCCAGAGTGAAGAAAATGAAAATTAATTCATTTTCCCCGAATGGGAATCAAACCCACAAGCGCCTCATTTAGTGTCAGACGCTGTGCTGTACACGACGGTTATTCTAATCACATCCTAAAAATATTTGAAATAAAATAAAGTAGTGCCTTCTGAATTTGAATTTGAAAGGTGGGTAAAGATATAGATAGGAATTTCAGCTAGAATTTAGAAGGCATATATATTCTAGCTACAAATATATTAATATAAAACAGGTCTAGGTCTAGTGCGAGTCGAACTTGCGTACCAAAGGTTCCGTACCAGTAAATTATGCTCTAAATTAGTACAAAATGTACATTTTACAAATATAAATTTGTAATGATTTCTTCTGTAATAATCTATAAATGTCTAATTTTCGGGTTTTTGTCTGTATGTAAAACTCCAAGAGCACTAACAGAAGTATACAAGCAGATTAATCAATAAGTAAATAAAACCGTAATATTACTTCGTTATATAGTTGAAAAAAAAAAATAATTTTTTTTTTTAATATTTGCCTATTAAAATTTTAATTTATTTTTAAAATTATTTTTAATTTCGCCGCCATCATTGACCATTGACCACCCAATTTGCGCAGAATGGAGAGTCTTGACATGAGGTTCTCTTTTTTGGGTTGAGAGGTTAATGTTGTTAGCCCTATTGGCCTTGACAGCGAGATCAGCTTAATAAGCTTAATCAGGATAATATAAAAATATTACAAAAAATGTTGGTAAAAGTTGTTACCAACTTACCTGTACCTTATGAGATGAACGGCTTTCTTTCGCGTGACGCATGTTTTTGCAATATCCCACCAGACTTAGTAATTGGTTTGACCCCGATTCATATTGTAACTGGCTATTTGAGTTAAAGTTAACATGCGATGGTTATATTACCGTATGATTTTACCTTAGAAATTGAATTAGTAGTAGAAATGGCCCTGTGACATATTTTTCTGTATACATGAGAATGAGGCCATCACGCTAAAGTGCGACATAGTCTGACTGTAAACGCATTTTCATTTTCTCGCTCTGGTAAGATGAAGAGCGGCATTAACTTTCACCATGGACCACCCAATATGTGCGGAAAGTTGGTTGAATGGAGAGTCTTGACACTAGCTTCTCTTTTTTTTGCCTAGCCCAATTGTTCATGACAGCGAGATCGGTTGTGTATAAAGAGGATACTCTGTCCCTGAGAATATCAAGCACTATATGGCTGCATGAGAAAAGACGTTGACGGCAAGGGTGTGTCCTGCTGGATTCAGACTTCGGATAGCTGGAATCTAGCCCAGATTGTCTTCACTGCTTTCCCTGAAACATAAAAAAAATTAAGCTGTTTAATAAGAAACCAAACAGTGACTGAGAAAACATATATAAGTTCGAACTTATGACTCAATACAGTCGTTTACAGTTAAATAAATAGTAACTGCACTATGATGTAGTCGAGGCGTATGAAGTGATTTGTTATGGCTGTATGAATTATACAATGGATGGACCGTTCATTTGAAAGTAATAAAACTGTTTATCCATTTGGACTTTATTATGTAGTGAAACAAATGAATAACTCCATACAAGAGAAAAATATTATTTCTGGTGGAGATATTTGGATGAGAATATTCATACTCTACAGTTTGACAGCAGAATTTACCAATGCAGTAACGGTCATGTCTGTCAACAGCGTCTGACTGTTAATAAAATTGTTATGGGTACGATTACTATTACGAACAAAGCGCCAATTTATAACTTAAGCCCTAAAGAATCTTTAAGAGCCAAATTTGGATTCCAGAAAACATCCTAGAATGTTACATCAGAATATAAAAAATTGGGAAAATGCGGTTGTGTGCTATTACCTAATTAATGATTTTATAAATGATAACACACCTTGGGAATGAAATGCTCGCTCCAGTCTATTTCAAGCGTATCATTGTCAACAATGAATAATTGTATATAAAAAAAGAATGTCCCGCTGAGTTTCTTGCGCCGGTTCTTCTCAGGTCTAAGGTATTAACATTAGTCAACTGGTGGTAATGTTCAATAAATGAGTCATGTATATATATATTTTTTTCTTTACGCTGGATCCCACACATGGCAGAGTAGGCAGAGAGAACCGTAGGAAACTAGTGTTAAGATTTCAAGGCATTGCGTGTTGAGTGGCGGAACTCAACGCCGCGCTTTGCCTTGATACCAGAGCGAAGAAAATGAAATTTATTCATTCTCCTCTAATGGGAATCGAACCCCCAAGTCGTCGTGTTTACAGGCAAACGGCCTTTAACTAGTCCATTGCAATATATACAAAATATCTATACTATTGTATATATTTAAAAGTCACATATCTTCAATATAAAAAAATATCAGATCAATTATTTTAATAGGTTTCTAGCCAGCTCTTTCTAACAAAACCATCTAGAATTTGACCTTCCGTACATACTTACTTCATACACGTGTCGAATATTATATAAATATTTAAAAAGTTGAAACGTGAACCAAATCTATTGGTTTGTTTATATGTAGTTCTGAGTCGTGCTGGCGGAGCGCAATTTAATTTAAAAAGTCACGTAGGAATTGCAATGTTTACAATATACAAAGCGGTGATTTTATTTATGATTATGTAATATCTAATCTTAGATTTCTCTTTTTAGTTCTAGAAATATTTGTTATTGTATGAAATTTTCATTAAAAAAGCTTCCCGCAAGCTCCTCTCAGTAGAAACAGCTTTCCGATCAGGTGGCGTGTTCCAAAACAAACAAATGTATGGGTATAAAATAAAGGCTGTAGTTATTTAACATAAATATAAAGAAAAAGTTTAATTATTGAGTTTATATTTAATTAAAAACAATATAAACACCGAGTAGGTACAAGTTTAAAATTGAATTTCAATTTGAGGGATTTTTTGTCTGACATAATGCTTTTTGTCTTGACCCTACCCTTGGTTGGACCCTTGGACCCTTGGTTTCTGTTGACCCTACTATAGGCGAGATAGAAAGTGAAGATAAAAAAAAACTAAATTTCAACGAGATACATAGGAAGTGTTCAATAATATTATAATGAAGGAATAGGAACTAAAACATTCTAGTGTATTATGTGAATATTTATCCGAGTTACACAACCGGCAATCAATCTCAACCGTTCTTTTAAAGTACTTACAATTTTATAGCTTTAATATTATTTATTTAAAAATAAATTATATGTTTTATTATTGCAGGCCATCGTGGTGCAGTGGCACAGCGTCTGATGATCGGCGTCTGTAAATGCGACGATTGTGGGTTCCATTCCCGCAATTGTCGTACGTCGACAAGACAAAGTGTGGCGTTGAATTCCGCCACTCCTCAAGTAATTAATGTCACGTAATTGGGCGGAGAATGGGGAACGTAGTGTCTTAACACTAGATGCCCTCTAATCACCTTATTATATTGTTTCTAAGCTTCCTTTAGTTTCAGCTTTGCCCGCTTGGTCAAATGATAATAGCTAAGTCGTGCCTCACGCACTCGGAAGCTCAAACTGTTCCAATTATGTAAGATTTTCGCTATGACTTAGCTCCTTTTGGTCGTAGCGCGATGTAATATAGGCTATAGCCTTCGTCGATAAATTGACAATCTAACACAAAAAGCTTTTTTTCAATTCTAGCCAGTAAGTAGTCTTTGAGATTTGCACGCTTCACCAAACAAACCCATAATTTTTATAACATTAGTAAAATATACATACTATATGTATTTCAGTAGCTTTTATTTGAAAAAAGTAAAACTTATAGATAGCATTGTTTTTAAGTGGACGTTATTTTATTAAAGTAAATTGTAATTGTTAATAAATATAGAGGCAATGCTCTAAATTTTTAATATTTTAATACTACTAAAGTGTATGTATAATATAATAAAAAGAAAATATGTTTTTTTTATAATTTATATTATTATTCCATTTTAGTATATAAATTAAAAATAATTAAAAAAAAAACCATTTACGAGTATGTCTGTGGAGTTACAACATTGAAAAAGTAAAAGTAGCAGCGATCTTGATTATGACGTATTTACGTGTTTGAATAGCAAAGTAGGTTTTTTGTATGCGTTACATATATTGCATATTTTATATATATATATATATATATATATATATATATATATATATATATATATATATATATATATATATATATATATATATATATATATATATATAAATTTGCATACATTTTTTATTACTTGTACACTAACATTTTGGTACCACTAACACAATTGGCAGCAAGAATCTAATGTAAAATTCCACTTTTCTCCATTTTTCGCTATAACAGAGAAATTATGCTGTATATTTTGCTGTTGGAGAGAATGAATAAATATATAACTTTTAATTTAACATAATAAATAATGTACTGTGTACTATACTAATTCTCATCGATCATCAGAAACCACAAAAAAAAAAACGCCTCTAATTAAAAAAGACGTAAAAAAAACAAATTGTTTCTAGATAAGATATCAAAATCACTTTCGTATCGATATTACGCAATACATGTGAAACAAACACTTTGCATTACACTGTAACATTTTCAATATTTGCCATGTAATTGGTTTCCACGTAACATTTGAACCACGTGTGGTCTCTGTGACTCACTCGGCTCGTTTTAGAATGCAGGTCGCACGTTCGGTTCCGATTTGCTTCGTTGACTATAGCGATACTGATATCGGTATTATAAATATATGTCATACATACGTTACGTAAATGTATGCAGAATGCAGAATAATGCAGTTGTGCAGATGAATTGTGTTTGATTTTATATATGGCGGTCCATTTAGTATATTTTATAACAAACATATAGGTTATATATGAAGAATGAAGGGTCATGAAGGGTTGCAATTTATATACTATTTAGATATAATAGAAAATTCTGGAACTAGGAATCTAGATTTTATTAAAATCTCATAATATATTACTTAAAATCTAGTAGTTTACTTTATTAGTAAAATTTAATATACGACCATATTTATATATAAAAAGCATACAGCAGGTTAGACAATAATTCATTTTCCTCGAGTGGGATTCGAACAAACGACCGTTGCGTTTACATCGTTTAAAATTAAAAAATAAATTTATGGATGTAAATGTATATTACATAGGTATCTATATACATGTAAATGTTTGTGGTTACGTCTGTTTTCACTCGTTATCTAGGCCGAGCCGCTATATTGATTTTATTTACGTTTAGCATATAATAAAATTTGTTAACGTGAATATATTTTACATAATTTACTTAATTGTAAATATATACCATGAAATATTTAAATGATTGAAATTAAATTAACTAAATTCTTTACTAACAAGGCTGTTATGGGTCTTCTGGGTATTCTATACAAAATAATAGAAAATTAATTATATATAAGAACTAACTCTTACCTACGGCTTCGCTTGCTTTGGTCTGATGGAAATGTGCAAGTGTATTGTATGACTCATGACATATTCAAAGTGCTCGAAGGAATTCTAGCAGTAGATTACATAAAAATAATTTGTGTTTAATAGTCTATAGCCTCTATATAGATTTCTTATATAGATAGTCTATATAGATTTGTCAACTATTATTGATTGAAATTGCGGTGACGCCAGAAATTATTTTGCCTATTGTTTCTTGGTTTTTTACTATTGGTAAAACGACACAACAATGGTTTATATTAATAATAATGGGAGTTTTGAGACATTTTTGGGTTTTAAGTTTTTTTTTTATTGTTGACAGTTACCGCATTATGAGGAAACTTCGTGAAAATACAACAAGTAATACTTGTCCAATTGAATAAATAAAGCCATCCTGGCGCAGTGGAACATCGACTGACTGTGACTGATTATGAGTTCAATCTCCACGAGGGTATCATCAGGGGGTTGAATTATTCCCCTTCTCCCACTCCGGTGTCACCATTCACATACCTACTTTAGCTTTTCCGCTACTAAAGTACTAAATAATGGAATAAACAAAACATTACCAGAAATAGAAACTAAACGATCCATATCATAATAACACAAAGTCTATTTATATTCGGTATCGAATCGTAGTTTTATTTTGTTACGGCCATTCTTATCGCTTCATTTTACACGTGGCTCAATCGTAAACTATAGTATCAAGGACTCTATTGCAATATTTCTTTATAGCTAGAGTACGCATGTACATACGTATGACGTCATACTCGTAACCAAAACTGCTATATCATAATATCAATGTCATGTTTATTTTTAATGCATGTCAAATTACCGTAAAATATACAATATTTCAATATTTTATAACATTTGTTTTTATTAGACCACGTATTGCTATAAAGATTTTAAATTCAACCATTAATTTTTTTTTATTATCTCGTTCTCCATGGAAATGTTTACTAGATTAAACAATAATATCCTTTATTGTTAAAGAATGTCACATGAAAGATTTGCATGGATAAATAAAATCTACAGCAGGCGGCTCTAACTTAAAGTATAAAAAATTAAAATTATACTGCACTTGGATTCGAATCCTGGTACGATACATTTTAATAACTTTTCTAAATACGTTCCTTCAACGAAATACAGATATAAATTTGTAATGTCATTTTAATAATTTACATATAAATTTTCAATTTTAGGAAGCTGTCCTTGTCAATTTCAAAGTTGTGGATAAACAAGAAATAACATGTAGGTTTTGATTACACGGCGATTTTCATACAAATTGTGGCAATAACTAAGTTGCGTTTACATATAGTTGCGTGTACGTAGTAGTAAAAATACCATTTTTTGGACACTATCGTTTTGAGTATTATATTAATTTTAGCTTAATACGTCACGCAATTTTGAGAAAATGGTCTCGACGGACAGACACACGGACGGACAAACATACATGTAGACGGACAACAAAGTGATCGAACTATTAGGGTTACGTTATTTTCATTTTTTTACGTTAGGTATGGAATCCTAAACATAACTTTATATTATAAATACCATTGTTAAAACAAGAACACTTTTTGACCAGAGCTTTTCTCTTCTGTCAGTGTTAGCTTTATGTTCATTCGATAATTCAAAAGCGCTTTAAAGTCTATTGGAATGAAAAATATTTTAAATTATATTAGAATCATTTATGCCATTCATTACCCAGAACCGCCATTTAATAAAATAAAAAAAAATACGAGATAATATATACATACATACATACACAAATACATACATACATAAATACATACATACATACATATATTCACGCTATATCCCTAGTGGAGTAGTCAGAGAGAACGGAGCGCCAAACGCTGCGGTGCCTGCATACCTCTTTCGCCTCGTCCACTGTCATTAACCTCTTCATACATGCTCTCCGGGGAGTCCTCCAGTATCTTCGACACTGTGTTTTCGAAGGCCAACCGAGTACTCTTCTTACCGCTCTTACCACTTTCATTTGCTTCATATATATCTTTTATCGACGTGCCTAAACCACCTAAGCACGTTCTCACGTTCTTCATTCTTACTGTGATTTATAAATTTATTATATATATATATATATATATATATATATATATATATATATATATATATATTATATATATATATATATATATATATATATATATATATATATATATATATATATATATATATATATATATATATATATATATATATATATATTCCACACAATTGGATTCGACCCCACGTCATTCGAAGTCACAATATTTTCTCTTGCTCTAAAACATAGTATATAACCTCACATATAAAACAAAAGGTCAACACTGTAACACTATAAAATAAAACAATCGTGGAAATAATATTTACAATAATGTTGCTATGGCGCTAGCAAATATACCTATATAAATACCTACTCGTATGTATGCGAAATTCGATAACGGCGAGTGTGGAAAATAACCAATTATTATTTTAATTGGCATCGTAAATAAATTTATATTCATATTTTCACTTGATTGTTGATACCGACGTACCACATATTAGAATATGTATACTTTGTTTGGAAATTAAATTAAATTAAATTAGCTTCACACTGTATTCCACACATGGCAGGATAGGCCGAGGGAACCGTAGGAAACGTAGCACTGTGACAGTGGCGGAACTCAACGCTGCGCTTTGCCTTGTTACCAGAGCGAATAAAATGAAAATCATTCTTTCTACCCGAGTGGGAATCGAATCCTCAAACCGTCGCGTTTACAGGCAGAGGCTATGCCTATGCGCCACGACGGCCCTCAGATACTTATTTAGAAGATAATTATTTAGAAGCACAGTGGCAGTACGTCTGGCTGTAACCGCGACAGTTGTAGGTTTACTCCCAAAGAAAAGAAAAAGAAAAAGATCTATACAACAGATCTATACGACGAAAAAAGCGAGCCACAAAAAAAATAATATCTATAATTGAATATATACATTTCTAGATGGTTGTTAATTAATCGATTGAACAGATTTGTAAAAAATTTGGCACACCAGACAGCTATATATCTAATAACAGCTATATATCTACAAATAACATATCTAATAATTACAGTGAACTGTCTAAACCGTACCCTATATTGATATGATATGATATTTTATCTAATACAATGATATGATTGAAGGCGATAGTCGTAATAATCTGTTAAAAAGGGTATATATTGGTAGGTATATATATATATATATATATATATATATATATATATATATATATATATATATATATATATATATAAATATAAATATATATATATATATATATATATATATATATATATATATATATATATATATATATATATATAGATATATATATATATATATATATATATATATATATATATATATATATATAAATATAAATATATATATATATATATATATATATATATATATATATATATATATATATATATATATATATATATATATATATATATATATATATATATATATATATATATATATATATATATATATATATATATATATATATGTATATATATATATATATATATATATATATATATATATATATATATATATATATAAATTCAAATTTGTGCAATTCAGTTTCAGGCGTTGAGTTCCGTCACCCAATACGCAACGTATCGACAATAGGGCGGGAAGTGGGAAACAGAGTGTCTTAACAACCGTAAAGTACAAGTCTTTATTTTCAACCACATATAAAAGTTTTCATTACATTTATAATATATTTATATATTTAAGCTTTTAGTGCCTTGCCCAAAATACTATATCACTTTACCAATGTTGTTAATATACAAGTATTGGTCAACTTTAAATGTACAAACGTTTAATTATATAAATAAATAAATATTTGTTCATTTAAAGTTGATATATATTTTTTATATGTTTATACATACGTATATACATAAGTATAGCATCCTGCGCAGAATACTATAATTAAAGAGATTCATGAAGCATAAATATATTTTTTCTCTCATAATAATAATAAAATATTAAAAAATAAGAAAAGCAAACCATACACAAACAATAACATGTACAACAACTTATGCAAACAAGTTATTTATAAATATTGTTGTATAGCAACACTCAATGTTAATAAAATACTTATATGAAATAAACATATCTATGTTTATTTTGCTAGCTGTACGTACATATATGTCCTTAAGTCAGCGAGGATAAATAAATTTAAAAGTATGTTTTTTATTTGTACAAGAAATAAGCATCGTTGAGTTGTATGTAACATGGAGGCAGAACTGTTACTGCCTTAAAACCAATTATCTATAATATATGTTTATTTCATATTAAGGATACGATACTATATATACATAATAAATAAAATGTGAATAGATTTTTTCAGTTAATCATTTTATCATATACAAGGCAGAAATAGTGTCAAGAAATAGACTTAAGACATTGCGGAGAATGGTGTCACTATGTCTTCTAGATTAAAAGCTATAATATATATATTTTTTTAATATAATTTTTAAATAATTTATAATTTTTATGGCATAGAATATTAAGATAATTTTGTATTGTACCATGTAGGTATTAAAATGTATAAAAACATTTTATCAACCGTCATACAATTTTCAACCTTGGCCAGATTTTCATACTACGCACTCTAGTATTTACTAACTAAATATATTTTGAATTAAATAAGCTCATATATACAAAGGAGGATTTGCAATTTTGCTGTCAGTTCAAATCACGTTGGAGAAGGTATGTGCGATAAGTGTATGACGTTTACACCCCCCCTTTTCCACTTTCGCATAATTCAAGATTTTTTTAAACGTGTACATTATAAAAAAGCAATAAATTAGTGAAAAAAATCACGTGGCCCGATCGTATGACCGATTATTTACGAGTTTTTAATAATTAATTTTGGCAAATCGCCCAACAGATGACTATCTATATATCGAGAGTACTTAGAGCTCAGATTCTCATCTCACTACGACTCGTCTCTGCATTTTTATTATAGACTCTATTGCTCAAGCTTTAAATACATTATCGTATACTATCAATATATCACAATATGCCACTCAGCCGCAAGTAAACAGAAAACTGTTTAAAAATAACAATGGCATTGCATATGTACTTATATTGTAAGTTTATTTTTAGAAGAAGTATCGTTCTTTTGTCATGCGCTGTGCTATATTTGTATACGTTTTGGCAGATGGAAAATCCGCGCTAACATGAATTTGTGGGCGTGGTTCTTTGAAATATTCGTATATTAGCGATTGAGATAAATTCCTATAGTGTTTACAAGTGCTTCACGCTTTATGCCGCACGTAGCAGAGTAGGCAGAGGAAACCGTAAGCTCAACGGCTAGCTAGTGTTAAGACACTCTGTTCTTCGCGTTCCGCCATTCGAGGCATTGCGTTTTATATTTAATATTCATTTGTGGCTTTATTACGGGAAGCGGTCTAGCCCATCGCCGTATTTTGTTTGAATCTATAATTATTAGAAATATTGGAAATGATCTGACGATAGCCGCTTTTTTAAAAGTTATGTTGATATAAAAACAAAATCTGTATCGATAGTTTCATATAAATTTTATTTGTCATGTATATATCTAAATGAAAAATTTTCAAAAATATCTAATAATATATTTTGCGGTCATTGATCCTGTTTTAATATACGTTTGCGTACACGCTGAAAACCCCGTTAAGACGTTTCAATTTTGTGTAACGGTCCAAGTACAGTTTTTGTTTAATATTCGGAAGATGTTTACAAGGAAACAACCTGATTTCAGCAAAAAAGCTTCAGGAATCATTGAGTGGCAAAATAGTTTATTAATATTACTATAGATAACTTAAATAGCTTAATATTTACCACAATTTATAATTGTATATTATAATATAAAACTCAATAAGTTCTCCTTTTTTTTAAAAAATATCGCAGATAACAGTTAATTCTCCTTTTTTTTTTAAAAAAAGTGAATTTCAACGATCTGTTTGATTTGTCAAGTGTCTGTAACTTATCGATTACTTGTACGTTAAAGCTTTTTTTTATTTTTTTATTTAATTTATTTCAAATAACTTATTCTTGCATGTAATTCTTATGTACTATTTTAATTTGTTAATTATATTTATTTATTAACAAACAAGGTTATAATAATAATTATAAAAGAAAATATATGAATACCAATACTAAATGTACAAAGAAAAAAACCTATATAAAAAAAATAATCATAAAACATCTCATCAGATTTTATTATTACAGATTATACTATTTATTATGTGATTGGTTTAATCACATAATAAATAGTGACCATAACTATTATGTAAAAAAATATCTATCGAGTAGCTCAGTTATAATTTCAATGTTATTTGTCTGTCGTGTTGTAATCTCCATCATTATTTTATCTGTATATAACTAGTTACTAGATTTCCTTACTAATTGTAAGGCTACATGTGCAATTGTGTTGCGTAGTATAATGCGATATGAATCTTATCTAATATAAACATTAAACGTCTAAACATGCTGTCTCTGATTTGCATCACACCGGAAGCCGATTTAAATATAAACAGAACATATATGACAATCGAACATACTATACCCATAATTAGCAAAATTGACGCCTAAAATTAAATTGTCTATAAATACTATGTCCACATTCCGCCCATTTTTAATCATATTGTGTGTGGTAAGAGAGGGAGACCTCGGTTGACCTTCGAAAATCTAGTGTCAATGCTACTGGAGGAAGGTCACGTAACAAGCATGAGGACCCCCCGGAGGGCTTGTATGAAGAGGTCAATGACAGTGGACGAGGAAAAAGACCGCAGCGTTTGGCGCTCCTTACTCTCCGACTACCCCGCTAGGGATAAAGCGTGAAATTATAGAATAGCGGAACTTAACGCCGCTGTTTGTCAAATCAAACCCGCAACCAATGTATGTGCAAAATTTAAATAATATTAAACCTTTTTGTGTAATATCTCATCGAGTGCCGTCGCATGGAAACCTTTGGGTTTTCCTCAGATTTCTTCGTGTCATAATATTTTATTATATGAATATTTAGCGCTTAAAATAAATTTATTGTATTTTTATTGTCGAAACGATTATTTTGTCAGTTACTTTCAGTCTTTTGTCAGTTTTATTGTAAAATGTCAGTTATTTTAAATCTTCGCGTTCAATTTGTCCCCATATTTTCTACAATGGCGTTGTACAAATGCCTATAAAAACGACTGAATTATACATATCATGCATATGTTTATAATATTTTTTATATCTATTATCACTATTTATATTACAAATGTTACAAGACAAAATTTTATTGTGTAACACGTTATCAATAATTTTAAATATTATTTAAAAAACGTAATAAAAACTGCGCATTAGCATAAGTATTGTAAATGATAGCAGCAATCTTTTTAATTATAAAGTTTTCAATTGTATTGAATCTGATAGAAAGGCCGTCATTTCCTATTTGCCGACCTTCGATAAGCGATGCCTATCACCTTGAACTGCGTACAGAATAAGTGTCTAATTAAAATGTTATTTTCCATAATTACATCTTGTATTTACTTGTATAGAAGTGGTTTTTGAAATTTTACACATATAAATTTCAATAATAACATTTTAAGAGTTGATATTACCATAACACGCAACGATTTAAATGGTTATACCAACGTATTAGAATCTATAGATATAATACTTTAAGAAAACATATAAAAAATGAAACGTAGCGAGAACTGAACCCTCATGGAAACCGTTAAAGCGCTCTGACCACTGAGCGTTGAAATTCTTATCTGTTGTATACAGTACAACTTATTACGTTGTTAGCATCTCTGTAGGGAGATTTTTACAAATTTTCGCTACACAAAGATTATTGCAAAGAACAATCATTATATATATATATATTATATATATATATATATATATATATATATATATAATATATATATATATATATATATATATATATATATATATATATATATATATATATATATATATTAAACTTAACTAAACTTAAAACTAACGTAATCATAAACTATAGTAAAATAGAACAAATACAATCTGGGGTTCTGATTGTGGAAAATATCATAGCACACGATAGTGGACTCTTCAATTATTTAACTCCATAATTGAATTAACAATATATTATAATGTTTAGAGATTATTAGTAGTCCAGAAGTATTTCCGAAATTTCTTAATTTTATTGGCAAAATCAAATCAAGTTTACAAAGTGGGGAAGTACAACCTGTTCAGTCTACAAATAAGTAAATATTTAAAATGTTCTTACAGTAGGCAACTTTTTTTTCACTTAAGTTAATATATTTTAAATATGTTTAATACAAAATAAATATTTTTGTATGAATTATTATTTCTCCATAATAATAATAGTACAAATGCAAATACTACCTCTTAATAATATATATATAAAAGTAACGATATAAGGATAAAACATTTGGCTTAAACTACGACCTGATTCACTAATCGGGATGTGATAGTATGATAAATTTATTTCGCACTTCCTCACGTTTGTCAGGAACGGTCAACTCACGATAAGCTGCACCCGCAACTTTGTCGACATGGGAACGTAAATTTGAAGTTTCAGCCAATTCACTAAAATAATAATTTTGAAGCAATTTTCTCGTACAAAATATTATAAATTGTTTATTATAAATTGATATAACTTCTTTTTTTATAAGTTGCTTAAAATTAAAATAAAATACTAGATATATTTAGATAAGAACTTTACCATAACACTAAGAAAATTGCATTGGAATCGATAAAGTCGTTACTGAGATAAGCGTGAACAAACGCACAGACAAACCGACAAAAAAAATTAAAATCATTGTTTTGGATTCTTTTATATTGATAAACATCGCCAATAATAGTATAAAAAAAAGTTTTAAATAGCTTCCATGACAGACAGAGATTAGTAACATTTTTATTATATATACAGATAGATTATATGATATATAAAAAATGGCGCTGGTATAACGACAAAGCGCGAGTTTAACTTACGCCACTCAGCAATCAATATTTCAAATTAGGTGGAAAGAGGGAAACGGAGTGTCTTAACACTAGGTGCCCTCCCTGCTATATGCGGGAAAAAGCGTGAAACTGTATATTTTACAGTATTCTTAAAGATATTTCAATGTTTACTTGTTCGCTTGATTAAACCGAACAAATCTTTATCTCATATTCAATATATGAGATATAGATAATACAAAATATTCCTCTGGCCTACATAAAAGCCTCAATCTATGCTTAATCTTATTTATCACTTTTCCTTGCATATCTAATAAAGGCTTATTGATGTATATCGAATAGTTTATCGGGCTTATTTTTCATTTGCTGGCAGAACCTATTATACTTAGTAAAGTAAAATTATACTAAAAAAGCTTTCAAATATGTATGAGCTTAAAGGCTTTAAAATGAAATTGAACTGTAAAAATCTTTGTTCCCAAATACAATTGAAAAGCCCTGCAGTGTAATGCGTACATGGCACATGACCCCATGTTATTTATACTATTTTTAGACCTTCCTATTTTTATATTAATGGGATGATCGTTGAGTAATGCTCTATCGTATTGACGTCACCTCCCGCCCCCCTACAAGCTTCCAGTTACCTGGAATTAGGGCTGTGACGTACAATTCTGTGAATATTAGATGCTATAAATCGATTTTAGCAAAGCTTTCGATGATTTTCCGAGAATTTGCTAAGTGATTGAGCGGTTGAAAGTATGTTTACTTACGTGATTTTTCTAAATCATGAAAACAAGTTTAAATATTTTGATTACCACTTCCTTGAACTCTTTGTATATTTTTTAATTTAAAAGAAAAGTCTAGATAATTGATGAAATATTCTAGGCTCAGTTGAAAATTGCCTAGTTTTATATTCCTCATATTAAATGAGATGGATATACATATATACATGAGTCATGAGGGATTAGTAGGAACGTGGTAAACTAAAGACCAGAATAGCATAGAATTTTCTATCAGCATAGAAATTTCACACCAAAAACACGTACAAATATACAACATAGGTTCTATAAGAATATTCTAAAAGAGTTTTTATTTTAAATAATTCTTAAAGAAACATATAATTTTAGTTGGAAAATTAATTTACAACATATATTTAGTAATAAATTTTCGAGAAACTCATAAATGAATGAAATGTCTAGAAGATTTTGATCAACAAAAAGAGATTAGTGACTTCCTTAATGTATTTGTCAATAGAATAATCATATCAATGGTAAAGTAATAGGAAGTTAGATTACAGAGCATATTTTTTATTCATCTTATATAATATATGTGACAATGTTAAATCGATTATTAATTAATCGATTCTCGTAAAATATGAATGTGTTTTCGATTATTAATTAATCGATTCTCGTAAAATATGAATATTTGGTGATGAATTTCGTTTCGTTTTCCAGCTTTTGCCTATTTAATAGTTTGAGAGTGAGAGAGAGAGAGTAGTCAAGAAGAGCTAGTGTCAAGACTCTCCGATTGCCACATTTAGAACCATTTTAAAACATGTTTTAGATGGTGAATCTCAACGAATCCTTTATCCATAAGAGAAGCTCGATCTCGCGACGTATTTAAGCGTCGAGTGTTAGAGAGTTATATTTTTTTATACTTTTATATTATATTTTATTTATTTATTTATTATAGTATTTATTTTAATTTATATATACTATTATGTATTTATTGGATATACACGTGTGTTTGTATGTAGAAATATATATATATATATATTCTACGTTAATCTGCATATCTAGATATTTCATTTCTCACATTTGCTTTTTAGCATTAAGCGTACCTTTTGTAAATGTGTGCATTAAATAATATATAACAAATATCGACCGCACCGGACAAATTAGCATTATTTGAATTTGTTTAAACTTACACCGAGTTTGTTAACACAGTAAGCACGTTGGTTTACCATACACTCTGGTAATTGCAATGCTTTTTATTAATAATCGACTACAAGCCATTGCCATCAGAACAATTATTATATATATATATATATATATATATATATATATATATATATATATATATATATATATATATATATATATATATATATATATATATATATATATATATATATATATATATATATATATATATATATATATATATATATATATATATATATATATATAATATATATATATATATATATATATATATATATATATATATATATATATATATATATATATATATATATATATAATTTTCTATATACCGTTGAAATTGGCTAAAGGCAATTCCCAATAACTAAGCTAAAAACCCATGTTAAGACAGTAGCTTAGAATTATTTACCTTATCAAATGATATATACACAATTAATGACTTTCTAAAACAAAAATAATTACTGAATTGATACCAGTACTTCTTGATATTAGAAATCTAATGAACACGTAAGTTTCCTTTATAATATTAGTGCATAAGCATTAAATATATATTTATATCTACTCTATTTAAGCTTTAGAGACAACAGACGAGAACAACGAGAAAGTTATTAAATTTTTATTTTTAGAAAAAAGCTAGTACAAATATTTACTTCTTTTTTAAATTAACTTTCCGAAAATCCTGTCTTAGGTGAATATAATAGAAGCCTGTTATAAAAGTTCTTCGCAATATTTCGGTTTCATTATAATATAAATTTCAATTATTGACTTAGAACCACATCTTTATTAGAAAATACTTTTACAAGCACTTCTGAATGATTGATTCGGAAGGCAGTTCAGCTGAGAAGACTCGGCAAGAAACTAGGGCTAGTTCCTCTGACTGTTATGCTCTTCCTCCGCCCATAAACATTGGATCATAATTAGGTCCTGTGGATGTGCCGCTGAGCTGCCTGAGCGGCCAGTCTAGCCAGCTGAGACTCTTGGTTACCCAAGCTGGGCCAGCTTAGACGACCAGAGTCCAAGGCCGCAGCTCAGGAATCAGGAGAAGGGCCAGAAATTAAACAGTCGCTTTTTTAATGTAAAATTTATTTGATTATATATTACAATAAAGTAGTAGACAATTATAAATGAAATTCTTTTAAACTCTGATAATTTTGAAATTTATATCTTTTAAATTTAAAATATATTTCTGTACTAGTGGTTTTATGAACGATGTCTGTATCTAACTACTAAACAGCTTCCAACTGAATATAATGTTACGATTATAGGAAATAATAAAAAAATATAATTTCTTACATATTAATAAGTAATTTATTTTAAAAATATTTAAAAACTAAATGCGTAAGTAATAATAATAATAATAATAATATATAGTAAAATACATAGTAATAGTAAAACACAGTAATTTTTTTTAAATATCTAAGGGGCCTCTACTTGTTGGACCTGTGTCCCCCCGCCTTCCAAAGGACCGGGTTTGTTTGAACCCGAGAGTTACCAAGGGACACATAATAATAATACTCATAGTATTAATTATTTTGTAGTTATATTGTTTATACTATATTTAAAATTCAGGTTTCTTCGGAGTAAAATACCTACATATGCTTTGCTGCAAAAACTTTTACAATACCATTATAGAGACAGTACATCATTAATTTAGAAAATAGAAAAAATTATACAATTTGCAAAAAAACAAATATTACATATTTTAGTTAGTGTAGTACATTAGTACTATTATGTGACACAATTAATTTGTTTTCGCGCCAAAACAGTTTAAACAACATTGTGACGTCAACAGATAACATAAACTCAAGTATCGATATCTTGTTACGTATCGATGTTTCGTACTTAACTGGATAGATCTTGATTAAATATGACATTGATTGCTTTTATCTTGATATCATATATTTAAGATAAATAGTGTTGGACAAAATTTGTTTGGGTTTTCGCCAATTGTGTGCAGTATCTTAAAATCAAAAGACAATGTAATCCTCTACTAGTTGTTCTGTGGTTACACAACAAAATATACACGTATTAATAAAAAAATAATTTATTTTGTCTGTTCACTTCAAATAAATTGAATAAAGATTACTTGTTACATTAAATTGTACTAAATTGTATACACTTCTGTAGAGATAAGGTGCTTAGTAATTAGATAAAATAAGGGTGGGACAGGGTTTGGCTGTAAGCACGATTGTCGTGAGTTCACACATAGGAGAGTAAACTATTGTAATTTTCCCATTCCGGTAAGACAAAGCAAGATATTGATTTCTGGAAAGGGAAATACAGAAACTCAATCGATTTAATTCATTATGACAAAATTGACATTGACATTAAATAATTTCCCGCTCAAAAGAAAATTGCATGTGATTGTGAATATGTGGATTCAAATACCATAAGAAACCATAAGAAAAAATGGCCATAAATGATCCAAATAGTTAAATCATCCATCATCATCCATCTTTTAATAAAAATTTATCCACAAAAAATAAAAGAAATATATATTCTGTATAATGTGAAGCATTAAAGACACGAATTCATAACTAAAAAAAATATACAATTTTAATAGTTGGTGTTCCACATATGTAGATTAAGGAGGATGTACTAGATTTATAGCATTTTTATAGAACCAAATGACATTTGCATTTGCTCATACAAACACACTAATACATAATCTTGTACAATATTATTTTGGAAATACGGTTAATCGTTGTTGTTTATAAAATTCACATTCTTTGAGATGTCGCCACATACTACTGACTCCTACTTGTTTCCTGGCATTATCTTTTCTCGAGAATAAATTTAATTTTAGTGCCAAAACAAATAAAACTATATTTTTATTAACTCGTATATTTATACAACGTACATTGACAAAGGATTAATAAAAAAAATGCTTTCGATTGACGCTTCAATCAGCTATACGTAAGATCGCCAGGTGTCACAAATGGACTATAGATAGTAAGAGTTCAAATCCCAGAAGTATTTATATTAAAAATATGCCCATATTATTATCTTCTACGACAGTGTGATGGTACAAAATCACAATTTAACGGAGAAAGGTATATGAGGACCTTATTCTCAAATGATGAAACATTTACATACACATCTATCTAGTATAGATGCTCACGTTACGTTTTTTTACGGTACGTTTTTTTTTATATTGAATGGGCTATAATCGTTTGATTAAATGATAATAAACAGGTGTGGCTGTGGTCAGAATTACCACCAACAGATAGATTATATTATATGTAAAGCGCATATATATATATATATATATATATATATATATATATATATATATATATATATATATAGATATATATATATATATATATATATATATATATATATATATATATATATAATATATATATATATATATATATATATATATATATATATATATATATATATATAAATATATATATATATATATATATATATATATATATATATATATATATATATATATATATATATATATATATATATATATATATATATATATATATATATATATATATAATATATATATATATACAATAGTAGTGATCTCTCAGAAATATGTATATCATTGCGGTCAGTAAACAGAGAGAGAGAGGGAGAGACTTTACATTTAAATGAAAAAGCATATAATATGTTATTTATAATCTTTATGTCACGATTATTCTGTAAACAAGATATTAGTTGGAAACGGTGCATTATTCATCCGTTATTTTGGAAGGCGATTGAATTGCAAATGTGTAGGTACAGATGGCGACAATTCGGCCAAAACAATGAAAAACGTCATCCATATTTCATTTTATGTTGATGACAACTTTCAGAATTCTTATATGCATTTCTGTGAATATTTTCCTGGTAGAAATAAATACCTTATAGTGGATCTTTACGCTGTTTCATTTTATATTTTTACATAATACTATATATATAATATATATATATATATATATATATATTTAACGTATTTGATATATCGATGAGATCGACGCATAACCTAAACCTCTATAACTAGAATGTTAGAGCGTAGATTTCTGATTTTTTGATTTTTAGCCAAGAATTTTGGAAAATCCATCCTTAAGATAGTAAATATGATTAATAAATATTTAAATTTTTTGAAATTATTAGCAGATACTACTAACAATCTTATACTGATACTACTGATTATCTTAAAATAAATTAGTAGATAGATTAGTATTAAAAAGTTAAGGGTGTGATACAAACTCACCACTGTTGTAAGTGTGACACGTCCCCAATGCCCCATGAGGGAGATTACGCTATTATAACATGACGTACATGGTAATGCAACCATATGTTCAATTTATATTACAGAATCTTGAAAAAGCAAATAATTCATATAAAACGTCATTTGACTTTCAAAGTCGACGAATATATTTTTATGAAACTCGATTATAACAAGTATCGATGTTATGAGTGTAAAAATAACTAAAACAGGTTATATTTTATTCTCGATTAATTATTTGAGTTGTAAGTTTTGATGTCACTATTTACAGAATTTTCGACTTATTTTAGTTTAAAATTTTAACTTGATTTGGCTAATTTAGAATTCAAATTTTACTTCAATTGGAAATCGAACCTACTAGCCTATTAACCTATATATGCCTACTAACCTATATATGCGCAAACACTTGCTGAATGCACAATGATAGCCTTCTATACTTTATAACTCCTTAAAGATTGCATACGATATTTTTTGTTGCTACCAGGTGTTATCTTTGTATGAATAAACTTGTATCTATATAAATTATCTGTATTTGTTAGCTACGTTACTTTTGTTCTGTAAATGTTAAGACTTAAGACTTGTATATTTTAAGATTGTTATGAGCTGATGTTAACAACATTGGTAATTAGACGTTTACTCCATTACTCTGTTGTGGTAAGACAAAGAGCGGCGTTGAGTTCCGCCACTTAACAAGCAATTTAAAAGAACAGTCTCTTGACACTTGGTCCTGTCCACATATTTTATTTCAACGTAAAGCTAATGAAGAATAACCTTTGTTCTGAATAAAATCTTATAAGCTTTTGAAATATGTTATAAAATTAATATATTAAACATATTATTAGGGAAAGTATATTATTCACTCCAAAAATATTATACGGATGTTAGTGTGTGGAGTTAAGTACTGTTGATGCTCATACGGGAACCACAGTTGTAAATATATTGTAAATTTACATTAAAAAGAGCAGCTGTTGAGGTTCTCGCCAGCTCTTCTTAGCAGAACCTCCGAGCTGGTGGTAGCTTCTTAAAGGACTTACAATACTGACACTTATGTTAATTGACGATTCGAAAGTGCTTGAAATAGCCTAATCGAATAAAGAATATTTTGATTTTGATTTCTATTACTAAAATAAATATACTACCTTTTTAAAATTTTACAATGGAATTCATTTTGGTCAATGTTTTTATTGTTACATGTTCCCACGGTAATAGGATTTCAATGTAATTGTTATAATTTTTTGCTATCCAGCATCCGCTGTATTAGGATTAACAGACAGCCTTCTCATGCTCATCCCCTTCTGTGTTAATAATCCCCCCCCCCCCCCCCCTACCCCCATTTCCAAATCCCAAGTCCCCTAGTGACGGTTGATACAGCTGTACAAGCTTATGTTTATTTTTTTGTATAGATATTCAATAGGCATATATATAAGTATAACAGATATATTGCATATTGTGATATAAGCAAAATCTTGATAAATATTACTAAAATCGAAAGATTACGAAATTTCAGTTTAACAAACTCTAATCATAACGTAAAAATAAATCAAGCCTTTAATTTGATAGTATAGAGGTTTACATTAATATGATAGTATATATTATGTGTACACATATACATTTTTGTTTTTCTTATTTATTTTTTTTTTTTAAAATTGGATGGCAAGTGAGGAACAGGGTGCTTTAGCACTAAGTTCCCTCTGCTTACTGTCACGATTACCGAGTAGTCGCGAGTACTTATATAAAATATCGGATATAATAATATGTTATATGAGGAAAAGATCGTTTAAAAAACTATCGTCCACTATTTAGATAACAAGACATAAATCAAGATATAAACATAAAGGAGTTATTGAGGAGATGTCGAGACGTGGTCATGGACAAGGACGGTCGACACGTGGTGCCGTTGAGTTGGTGTTGCCATGTAAGTGGAAATTATAATATATATATATATCTATATATATATATATATATATATATATATATATATATATATATATATATATATATATATATATATATATATATATATATATATATATATATAGTATATATATATAGATAGATCTCATAGTATTGGTCCAATACCAACAGAATAAGTCTGTTTGTTATATTCAAAAACACTGCTTTTTACTACATGCATTTGAATATATGATATAAAGGTGTGTACTGTGTGTAATTTTTGCAATTTTTACCTGTCTGTCTGTGTGTATGTCTGTCTGTCTGTACCTATTTTGACGGGACTTTCACTGGCAGGTAGCTGATGTATATAAGGAGTAACTTGGGCTTTTACTTTAGAAGTATAATCTTCGAAGTAGAATCTTATAATATATAATTAATATCATTATTATATACAATAATTTCATGCAAGAATCAATAGGTACATTGCATATACGATTTTCAAAAATAGATTGCCAAATATGAAAGGAGAGTAATAACATTTGTATAATATTCGTATATTAGAGTAAACACGAGTATACTGAACATGTACAATGTGATTTGGTAGCACATATCGATACGAACAAAAATCAATTTACTCAAACTACCACCACAAGAAAAAAGAAAGAGAAGAAAGAAGAATTATTATGTATATTACCTAACATACAAGTATACTATGTTAATTGTAAAGATGTCAAACTTTTTTATAGCTCATTTCATAAACGAGTACATACGGTGAGACTGTGACAGCTCTCACGCTCGATAGTATGTCAAGTTGTTTTTTTAAATTGGAATAATTAGTTTTTGGTAACCCTGAGAAACTATTTAGCACCGTTTTAATTGTCTATATTAAATTTTCGCTTAAAATTTGTTCGTCTGTAAACATTATTCGTATTATCGTATTGTTCTCATTGCTTATTCCTTTATGGTTGTTATATAATATAATATTAATATATATATAATATTTAAATTCCACCACTCAATGCTCAATGTTGTGAAAATTGAACAGATAATTGGAAACAGAGTACCCTAACCTTAGCCTCCTCTGCCTACCCTGCTTACGCAGAAAAAGTACTTTTACAATTTTATTCACTGATAACGACATCTTTTCGTCAGAATTTCAGGAATGCTTTACTATTGCTATATATTTTTATTATTTTAATACCTTGCTCCTAATTTTCCACAACATTATACATTCTTCTTCCATTCTTACTATCACATATAACTTCTATTTGCTATTAAGTACATCTCTTCATTGTAGAATCGATCATTTAAGTGATTCTTCTGTTTTATTCCTAGCTGTATTCATCTTGTGTATCATAAGGCTATAAATTATGTTATTTGACGTTTTATCTTGTAATTAAATTAATTAAAATATATAATATATAAAAATAAAAATATAATATATAAATTGTGTATTTATTGTATATATTGTATATATTGCTTTGATATAATACTAAAAAAAAATATCTATTGTTTTCTAATTTACCCATTGGTCATTCATAAATGAAAATGAAAAAAAAAAACTGTAAGCATTTTTTTCCACAGACAAGTACTGAACTGCACTCTGAGTTATATCGGACACAGAATATTAATTTATGTACCTTATTTTGACATATCCACGCGGGCAAAGCCACAGGTAAGCTAATTCTAATTTATATATACAGCAAGGTTATTAAATAAATAATATTGTATATAGGTATAGTGTAAATTTTTAAAACAAAATTGACCAGTAATATCTTTGATATTCGCGAAGTTTACATATTTTAAATAAATTTCTTTACCGGATTAATCGCGTATATTTTATAATTTATTGTTTTGGAAACCCAACGTTTTCAACCATTTTTAGTAGTTTTGGTCACGGGTGGACAGACATACACCGTGAAATGTAATTAATTTATAATGCAAGAAAATTATTCAGTACTGATTGATTCATTTCAGTTGTTTTGATAAATCACAATTTTTTTGCATGGTCACTAATTGACGTCTGAGACCTTGTTGGGAGTTCCCAATTTTTGTATCGTGAATCATGTACTTAGCTAACACCTTTTGTTCTATATAATATAACAAAAAAGTATTGTTTACTTTTAATACTTGAAACTTTTTGCTTGAAAATAAGCAAGTAATACATATATAGTCACATTATTTAAAGTAATCGAAATGTGTACTGGTGGCATATCGTTAGGTTAGGGTTATGTTTTAATGTGACAATTTTACACAAAATTTCTATAATTTTCTTTATTTATGAGAGAAAGAAGACCTATTGTTATGACACTACGTTCTACGTACACCTTGTCTAACCAGTTAAAAAAAAGCCAAAAAAAAAACATTAAGCCTCCCCAGGAATCGAACTTGTATGAGCCGCGTAAATGCCGCAAAGGTGTCCTATGTTCTTTTTAGCTTTATATTCTATCTCGAATACAGATAGAGTAGACAGAGAGAGCCTAGTGTTAATTTATTATCTCACACTAAGACTCTCCGCAGTACTGCACTGCGCGAACGGCTTATCAGAGCATAGATACGAAATTAACTAATTTCCCCGAATGGGAATCGAACCAACAACCATAGATTTAGTACTTAAACACAATCCGAACATTTAATTTAAAAGTGTAATAATGAAGGCAAACAGAATACACGTATAGTGATTAATCTCCTTCAGTAAATAGAGTAAAGGGCTATGTCAACTCGGAAAGAGCAATTTAACTAATGTAAATACCTCCGACCTCGGCCCGAGTTGGTTTAGGATTTTGATTTTGAGTGAATCTCTAAATATATATATATGTTTATATATATATATATATATATATATATATATATATATATATGTAAGCAGAAGAAAACTAGTGTTAAGACATTCCGTTCTCTACTATCTTCTCTTCTAATTTTCGACATATAGTAGTCGTATAGAGTGGCGAAACTCCACGCTATGTTCTTCTTCTGCCAGAGCGAAGAAATGAAAACAATTAATTTACCAGAGTGGGAATCGAACCCACAACCGTCCCGTTAACAGGCGGACACAGTGCCGCTGCGCCACGACGGCGCGGCCTTATCACTACGTTCAGATATCAATACAATTTTTTATTATTTATTTTGATTTTTAACTGGGCATAGCTTATATATATATGAAAATATATATATATATATATATAGATATATATATATATATATATATATATATATATATATAGATATATATTATATATATATATATATATATATATATATATATATATATATATATATATATATATATATATATATATATATATATATATATATAATATATATATATATATATATATATATATATATATATATATATATATATATATAATATATATATATATATATATATATATATATATATATATATATATATATATATATATATAATATATATATATATATATATATATATATATATATATATATATATATATATATATATATATATATATATATATATATATATGAAAATAAACGTGACAAGAATGGCTTTTCCGTGTCGTTTCACTACGTAATCGCCCATTGAGGTAAGCTTGACGCAATCGTAACGCACATGCGCATTTGTCTATTTGTTTCCACACGTGCTATCGGTGTGAGTTCCAATTTACAAACAAAAAATTAATTTTAAATATTTTCTATTATCAACGTTCATTCAGGACTGTGAAGACGGGTGGTTGAATAATTTCGAATTTCGTTAGATAGTGAGGGAAAGTAGTTCGTTTGGGCTCCGACTTTTAAAGGCCCTTTAAAATAGGAATTAAAGTCCGTCAACTAAGCAGGCATTCCTACAAGCTCGTGGAGGATACCGGGAGAATCCATAGAATGTGGTATAAAAATCTATACATATTTATCTACAAATCACAGTAAACGTTAGGTGAAATAAAAACAATTCAACGAAATTTAGTTAAAAATTATGCAAACACTCAAAGTGGATAAAGTGCAGATATTATTCGCGACTTCCTTAAGCTGAAATAGACAGACACTGTGCAGCACACCAGCACACCACCAGCACACAAGGTCAGGGAACTCTTGCATAAATTATGTTATTTAACACTAACATTTACCGTGCATTTAAATTTATTTTATTGTACTGTATTCAATTTAGAAGTAATTACGTATTAGGTATTTAAATTATCATAGTAGTAATGGTGCATTAACACGGTACGTTATATGCGATGGTTACGTGTTCGATTCCATGTTGGAAGAATGATCGTGAAAATCCTGTCTGGTAAGACAATTATAACTTGATCTAAAGTATGGGATTGTATTTAAAAAGAACTTTCCTTCTTATCTTCTATCCCTACTGCTGCAAGGCTTCTTTATACCAAGACTCTTTGCCTCTTATACGCAGAATATGACGTGAAGGTAAAAAATGAACTTATCAAATTTAGACCATATACACAAATTCTAAATGTATAAATGAAAATTTTGAAATTTACTAAACTATTGTGTCAGGTCCTTAGGTCAGGTTATGTCCTTAATTGTATACATAATATTGTATATATAAAGTTTATTATTAAGTCATATATTATAATGTAAAATATGTAATGTCTGGTAGCTAGATAGATAATTTAGAATTATAATTTTTTTTACTTTTACACGTCCACCACACGTGAGAATGTCTCTGATCCCAGTTTTCTCATCGAGATACTCGTACCTACAGGACCTGCAACAGCCCCAATGACACGTCCATATTTATAGGCGGAGTTAGACCACAATGGTCAAAGGGGCCAGCCCAGGTACCGTCTCCCCTCCGAGGCTTGAGAGAGAACATGACACAGCCTGACGTCTACCACACAAACCAATATTAGAATATACGTGTATAAAAAATATACGTGTACTTATACAAACTCCTTTCATTTGCGTCAAGAGAATGCCAAAAAAAATATATAACACGCAATAAATCACAGATATCAAACGATTAAATAATATCCGCAGTATTTTCCATCGAGTACCAGTTCCTTTAACGGTTACCTACCTACATTTGCATTGTACAGCGACCTTCATACTTCTTAGAAGAGTTTCGCTAGATCCTGGACATTGTAAATATTAATAGAAGCTAAATATTTGAAAGGACATTGCCGATTTGCTTATGGTAATTTAGAATTCAATGTTAACTGATTTTAATTTATTCCTATATTGACGACCGTAATTTGCCTTTTCTCAGAGACAAATAAGTAAATAATAAATATATGATAACTATTAGCTACTGTACCTATATGTATATGACAGAGACCATCGTGGCGCAGTTGCACAGCGTCTGGCTGCAAATGGCAGTTGTGGGATTGATTCCCAATAGGGGTAGGTAAATAGTTTCATTTCCTAGCTCTGGTAAGAAGATGAAGCGCGGCGTTGAGTTACGAAACTCGACACGCAATGTAACACAAATTGGGCGAAAACCGTTAAAACAATTAAACACAAGGCGCACAATCTCCTAGAAAGTAAACAATGATAATTTTCATCATGAAATTTCATCACTTTTAAATAACCGATGTAGACGACGTCCTTTAAATGTTATCTATAGGTCAGTAGTATTGCTATAAAAACACTTTTCTTTTATATATAAACTTAAAAATATAATAAATTATTATAACGGTATTATTCTCACGGCGTAACAACGTAAGGACATTAACGCGAAGGTATGCTTACTGATGTGTATATTTTAAATTAGTTTACCACGCGTCAGGTTGCAGGTTCATATCCTACGATACGTAATATAATAATAAATATGGTATCTTTATTCGTTTTCGTTAATATAATAAAATTGATGTACGTGTACGTAACCTAAGTACTAGATTAAATGGACCTTGGACTTTGACAAGTTCGTCGGTCCAACTGCCTACCCAGCGTCATCCGGTTCGTGGCGGCCGCTCTAGAAACACTTATGACACTTACATTCCCTTTGATTTATAACCATCAGGTGTGATTGTTATAGACACGTTCCGAGTTCAAGAGACGCCAGTTCATATCCAGTTAAGTTGAATTTTTTTATACTACTCCATATAAATATAAAAACGTTTCACTTCACTTTTATTGTTGTTATTATCTATTAGCTATAATTATGGCTATCTGACAGACAGGCTGTCCTTGGCTAAGTCCATGCGCCTGGTGGTTTTTTTCTCATACACTTGTTATGACAAAAGAAGTGGTGACATATGTATGTATGTATGTTTGTATATATGTATGTATGTATATATGTATGTATGTATATATAGCTGTTCTTTTATGTCGTGGGAAATATAATTCACAATCGTTGCACATGCTGTATATACCGTTGCAATAGTAAAAAATAGTTGAATTATTAAAATTCTTTGAATGATCACAAGGCTGTATATTTTAATTTGTATGAAGTATTATAATATTATATATATATATATATATATATATATATATATATATATATATATATATATATATATATATATATATATATATATATATATATATATATATATATATATATATATATATATATTATACTTTATTATAATTTATACTAAATTTGAACAAATTATATATACTAAATTATATTATTGCCTTGTTTAACAAACAGCTCTTTCGTCGTTTGAATGCCTCGCGAGAGGGAGCTCTACACTGGGGACTCCTGCGTCAAACGAGTTAGACATGAAACCTGACGTGGCTAGGCGCAGAGAGCATGAGATTCACTTGGGATCCCGAAAACTTCTCATGAAAAGAGGAAGGGGAAGATAAATCATAGGATAGAGATAAGACGGAGAATTTAAATCAAAAAGTACTCTAGAATTTCCACGATCCCCCACAGAGAGCTAACCAAGCTTTGCCTCCTGTAAGAAGATTTATTGTCTTAGATACGCAGGTCATGAATAAAGCGTATGCATGTGTTAAAAATCCATTCGAGCTTGTTTACAAGTTCATTATTTATATCCAGGCAGCAAGCTTTACCATCAACAGTACACGCAATCAATTTATTAAAGCTCTCCACCGAACTCAGCCTCTATCATTCTTAGAGTATACTCTTTGTTTCAATTTTGCGAGAACGGAATTCCTTGATATTAGCTACAGGATAGATAAAAATACGAAGCTAAATAAAATGTCACTGCACGAGTAAAAGTAGGTTAAGTAGCATAAATAATATAATTAAAAACATAAAGATGCGGTCACGTTACTGTCACATCACGTATAGTTCTACAAAATTACATATTAATTTTAATTTGAATCTGAACATCTAAGCGTATACAGCGTGTTTAAGCTAGACACAACTTGCTCTAAGAGGCCCTATGTTCTCTGTAACTAATATTTCATAAAACAGACCATAAATTTTTTTAAATCTTCCTAAATAAACTTGTAACTGGCTATTCTATAAAATTCAGTAAAGCAACATACCATTTTAAATTTGGAAACCAAAGTACATATACTGTATGTATATAGTAGGCAGGTAGGTACTTGTTATGATTCAAATTCGCACAGAGGCGATACCCTCAATTGCTAATCTCACTTTGCCGATACGCAAGGTACAATAATACACCACAATCAAGCTCTCGACGTTTCCTTTATTACAATGAATAGCGGACAACGTTGGGTAATAATGTTGAATGAATCGTTATTGATGTACACTTTCTATGGGAAAATACCTTGGCTTGTGTATGTGAAAAAATGCTAAGTGTAAAATCCACAAGGATGTATGCGAGATGGGTTTATAATACCATACTATAATTAAGATGCTGGATAAAAAGGTCAGGTTTTTTTTTAACTTATTAAATTTTTTTAAGGTCATTCCTTACACAGTACACAGCTATCTAATAGGACTTACATTCGAAGTCTGTTACTTTAAGCTTCAGAAAAAAAAATAACACAAAGAGTTCGTCTTACAGTATTATAATTTTGTGAACGATTTCGGTTATATAAATTGCGTAAAAATAACCCTTTTATGGTATGATATGAAACTAAAATGTCTAATTCAAGAGATAATGAAATATTCAAAATATTTGTAAAGAAGTTTTTGTACCAACAGTCAATTCCCATGGTAATGGCCGAACATGAGAACAAGTGACATTGCTTTCCAAAGCTCATTTATGTTGACCTTTCGTGACAGTACAACTCGACGTTATATTATCACGTATTTAATGAAATCATATATTATTACTGCGACTATTAGTATTTATTTTAATATTTATATTTTGATATGGAAACAGTTATCGAGGCTGCAGTTGGAAGGAAAAACGATTTAAATTATTAAGAATATAACTTAACAGTTTTGAAGTATAATATTCTAATTGTAACTAAACTTCTGACATATAGATTCGATGCTAGAACCACAATTAGGTAAACATTATTTGCCACCCAACCCAACCCGATCTTTAGCAACTCCTGCCCAAAATGTCCTTACTCCGAGCGCCATATTTTCTTCTTATTATTGTATATATTTATTTCTAATCCAGCTAAAAAATTCAGCGACCTTTGCATAACTATATCGGTGGATAATTATTTTTTTCATCATTTTTCATACACTAAGAATATAAAATAAATATTACTTTTCAAATATTCCTTATATTTTATCTCCTGATAGTATCAATGTATTTATTATCTTAAACAAACTTAAGCAGTCACAAGTTTATTTAAGAGATTAGATCCAATTTTACACATCAGTCACTGTCCTGTCTCAGTAACTAACCTAGCATAAACATATGACTTGACTGATAACGAGTTAAGAGTCGTATGCTTATCACCCAAGTTATGTCTGATTTCCTATATTATATAAGGAAGTTTGTTTTGAAATTGTACTGTTTTGTTTCTAGGTGCAGTTTTTATCTATTGCAGATTGGCCAAATTATGTAGAAGTCTTTTTATATTATTTTTTATATAATTGCCGACCTCGATTTTCCAATCCACTAGAAGGAAATTAAAACAAATATTAACTTAAAATTGAAAATTATGAAAGAAACATAGAAATCAGAATACCTAATAAACGATATCTTAATTGGCATAGTCCATCATTTTTTTTAGTTTTCCTTTAACATTATAGCGCTTAATTTTCGTAGTGAATTTTGATTATGTTATGTCTGTAGTGCCATTTGCAAGGTAAAGAATAATCGATTAACGTTAGAATTATCAGAATCTGTCTGTACAATACCACATAGGAACAAACATACATATGTAGATAAACACATACCTCCTTCACGTCGCACAATTGGGTTAGTATTTAAAATACGTGTATGTATAAATATTTCCCAAAGTGGAATTAAAATCCACAATGTATACATATATCCGAATAAATGATTTTATATATTATATTAGCCTAATACATACATACATGCATACATCTGCACGCTTTATCCCTAGAGGGTAGTCGGAGTGCCACACACCCTGCATACCTCTTTCGCCTCGTCCCCTATCATTAACCTCTTTATACATGCCCTCCGGGGGTCCTAATTCCTTTTACGTGACATTTAAAAATAGTATTTACTACTATACTAAAAGTTACTTGTAACGAAAGGTGAATACACCGAGGTAGCACGTCGGCAGTAGGAAACACACGTCGACCTAGAATCGAGTACAATACCTTTTAAGTACCGCGTTGTGTGATAGCAGACTTATTACTTATAAGGGCAAAAACAAACTACGCAGCTTACAAAATTCATCGATTTTCTATAATGACTAACGTTGGAAATTATTATAATTTGTATATATTATAGTATTAATTTTTTGCATAGTATAGCATAGTAGTATAGTATATAATATTATATATATATGTATGTTATGTCTTTATTATGTTTTTTTTGTTTTTTCTTTACATAACCGGGTTGGCAGGTAGAAAATGCTATTTAACATTAAGCCAGGCGGGCTTAATGCTAAATAGCATTTTCTACCTGCCATTGTACATATAATTCTTTTTTTATTGTATAGTAAAGAATAAGTAAATAAATAGGTACTTGAATCCAGAACCATTGCTTATAAAATCAGATTTCCATATGTAATGTATTTAACATATATTATATAATTATTCAAGTAATATATTTTAGAGAGCGTATAGTGGAAGGACATATGCAAATAAACGCTTGTAAATACCTTTTAAGTTCAGTTTCACATCGATTTCACATATAGTAAGACTGGAAGGAGAAGATAGTGTCGAGGACACTCGTTCTCCACTTTATGCCCAATTTCGAGTTGAGTGGCAGAACTCAACGCCGCATTTTGACTCACTAGAACGGACAATTGGAATTTATTCATGCCTACGAGTGGTGATCGAACCCACAACCATCCCACTATCCCACGATGGCATATCAGTATAAGCATATTATTAGAGTTTATCTCCATACACATGATTTACTTCAGAGGATGCAGATCCTTCCATGTATTTGCGACTAAAATAGACAAATGTATAATTAATCTGAATTAATTGTTTCCTTTGTAGTATATTATGTATACAAACAACACGCTTAGTCCTAAAAAGGAGAGCTATGACAACTCGACTGTCCATACAATAGTCACTAGTACTGACTTGCATTACTTTTGTCGGTTTTGAGTGCCACCACATTACTTCGGAAACGGCGAACGGTATATCTTGACACTAGTTCTCTCTGTCAGATGAAATTGTTTAAATTTATAATAAATTCCATTAATCAATAAGTGCTCGTATAAAAAATAACTATTTGAATATATACATACAATATATTTTTTCTAAAATTTTAAAACGTATCACGTACTAAATTATTTTTATATTTTACACATGCTAGAGGATCATAACACATATTAGAATATTTTGTAATTAAATACTAATATTTAACTTGAAATTCATTAATTCCTATTAATTTAAATAAAAAAAATTCACATATAAAATACTAAAGTAATTGTTATATGTAAAATTTCCAAAAAAATATATATAATAAAACCTCTTCGCCATTTGCATATCGTAAATTACATTAAGAATATGGAAAATGACATTTTATTGATCACATTTAACCAATTGTAACTTTAAATGTAGAGCTAGAGATAGAGATATTGTTAATATACATTTATGTATACTCCACAAACTTTCTTGAGTCTACATTGTATAACTTAGATTTTAGAATTCCGGTCAATATGTAAGCTATAACAGAGGCGCTTTGTACGTGCACTATGTGAATTAATTAAAACCATATGTTTTATAAAATATGGGGTTTAAGTTCGCTTACTGGCAATAAATAAATATATATATATATATATATATATATATATATATATATATATATATATATATATATATATATATATATATATATATATATATATATATATATTTTTTTTTTTTTTTTTAATTTTTTTTTTAAATAGCTTCCAACTTTACGCATTGGCTCAGCGTCTGACTGTTAAGGTTGCCGATGTGGGTTCTATTCTCACTCAAGGAAATAAATTGTTTTCATTCTGTTTCACGTCTGAAAAATTGAGCGAAAAGTGGGGAACGGAGAGTCTTCGTGCTGAATGCGGGGTAAAGCGTGAAGCGAGAGAATTAAAGAAAACATGTTTATCTACAAAGGTACCTAGAATTTTTTTTTATAAATTTTCTGTCTGTCTCACCGTCTTTTTAATGTTAGTTCATATATATATATATATATATATATATATATATATATATATATATATATATATATATATATATATATATATATATATATATATATATATATATATATATATATATATCTTATCTTAGACCTGCAGAAGGTCTTTGACTGTGTGCCACGTCAATGTATCTGGTGGGCACTGCGATCCAAAGGGATCCCTGAATCCTATGTTGCTATTATCAGAGACATGTACAACGACTCTGTTTCTACAGTTAGGACCGCTGTTGGCGATACCAAACCCTTCCCAATTACAGTAGGGGTTCACCAAGGCTCAGCTCTTAGTCCACTTTTGTTTAATGTAGTGCTAGATACTGTCACGGCTCACATCCAGGACCAGCCTCCATGGCTGATGATGTATGCCGATGACATAGTACTCATTGACGAGAACCGACTGATGCTGGAGCGTAAAGTGAATGCCTGGAAGGGTGCGCTTGAGAACGGTGGTCTTAAACTGAATGTGTCAAAGACCGAGTACATGGCTTGCGGGAACCCAGACTCGAGCACCATCCACATCGGACCTGAGCCAGCCGTTAAGTCGGAGAAGTTCAGGTACCTTGGATCCATTATGCACGAGTCCGGAGGCATCGACTACGATGTCCACGCCCGGGTTAGCGCTGCTTGGGCCAAATGGCGGGAGGTCACTGGTGTGGTCTGCGATCGCAGAATACCGCCCAAACTCAAGGGGCTGATATACAAGAGCATGATCCCACCAGTTCTTCTATACGGCAGCGAATGTTGGCCAGCATTATCTCGGCACACTCAGGAGCTTCACGTAACGGAGATGAAGATGCTGAGGTGGATGTGTGGCGTTACTCGGGCTGACCGCATACGCAACACATTCATTCGAGGTAGTCTTGGGGTCCGTGACGTAGCGGATAAGCTCCAAGAGCGTCGTCTGAGATGGTATGGCCACGTTTTGCGCCGGCCTAAGAACTACGTCGGAAGAAAATGCCTTGATATGTCTGTCCCTGGAGTAAGACCCCCCGGACGTCCAAGGAAGCGATGGCTGGACGTCGTGACGCACGACATGAGAGCCAATGGACTAACCACTGAGGATGCTCAAGACCGTGCAAAGTGGAGTAGACTAAGTAGGAAAGCAGACCCTGACAATAGGCCGGGATAATGCAAAGTGGAAGAAGAAGATATATATATATATATATAATAAAATAAATGTGTGTTCTCTTTTTTAATCTGACCAGCCGGTCGATCTATAAAAAAAGTAGTCATTATTTCATAAGTCACGTCACGTCACGTGACAATTGTCCGTGCAATAAATAATGTCCGGATTTTAAAAATATACTTTTTTCTTAGTATTCACGCTATGAATGCATGTTACGATTCCGTATAAAATTGGTTTCTGGCAGACAAACTGGCACCTTTCGTCTGCTCTACTTATTCTAGCCATTTAACGTTTTATAGCCTATTGTTATACTAAAAAGGCTCTATTGTGTTTCAGTTATAATGTATAATGTTGAATGTATGAATAAAGATAAATATATCTGACTGTGGAGGACCATCGTGGCACAGAAGCACAGCGTCTGCCTGTAAACACGACGATGTGTGGGTACGATTCCCACTCGGGGAGAACTTCAGCCATTTTTTCGCTCTGGCAATAATGCAGTGCGAAGAGTTGGGCGTTGAATTCCGCCACTCAACATGCAATGCCTCGAAAGGCGGAAAGCGGAGAACGGAGTGTCTTAATGCCTAAGCTGACACATGCAGAATGAAACATGTGGCTAAAAAAAGTTTTGTATGTTGGAATAGTATACTGTCATTTTATTTTCTATAATATATCTACACTAAATAATAAACTAAACCAACAAGCGTGACAAATCACTTAACTGATAATTGAAAAATTCTATAAATATTTATAGATTTTAAACGTCACGTACCGTCTGAAAGTTAAAATGTATTAGAATTACAATTGTTGTGTGTTATTTAATTTGAGTGACGTCTAAATTGTTATAGGATTACTAAGTTAACTAAGTTTTTTTCTTTGAACAATTTTTTTTACAGAACTAGAAATATATATATATATATATATATATATATATATATATATATATATATATATATATATATATATATATAAAGTAAAGAATATCGGTCAAGTATAAATAGAATTAAATCTTACATTTTTGTTTCTGTGGTAAGCTTATAAATTTCCAATTTTTTGTTTTTATATTAACCTATTTATATTGTAAGCTCTCACTTTTGTCAAATTACATAATTCTAGGTCAACGAAGTACAATTTATAAATGTAGACATAATTAAATTTACAAACGTATGCACTAATTTTGTATAAATTTACCGATATATGTTAATAGTATAATAGTATTTTTGTTATATACATACTATAAGTATGTATTTAAGTTTCCTTTTTTTTTTATTTTTCCTTTATTTATACTGTTAATACACAAAGTACAGTTCAGTGTAATTAGCCTAAGATCCACCTTACTCCTCAAGCTTACTTCTTCTAGCTTCACGCTTTATCCCGCATGCCACAAGGTTATTAGAAAAAAGCTAATGTCAATTGTCAAGACACTCCATTCTCCGTTTTCCGCCCAAGTCTCAGACATAGCGTGTTGTTTGGTCTTCGAACGTCGAACGAACTTCTTACAGCAGCTGTTCCACTGTTCCAGTATGGTTTCGCTACATTCAATATTTAATTCCTATCAATTTGCTCAGAAAATATTTCTTGTCAATAGTGGTGAAGTCGATTTTGTTAATTAAGAAATATTTGTTTATATCCTTTAGTTTTGTTTGTTTACTACAGCTTTGTAATGGGAATACAGATTTTATTGACGTCATCTTGGTAAGGTTACGTGTTTGTCTGAACGCGATGGTTGTATACTATGGAGCTATAGTAAATATTTTTTACAGCTTCACGCTTTTTCAGAGCAGGGTAGACAGAGACAAATATATAAAAATGATATCTGAAGTATTATTATAATCAATTACAATATATATATATATATATATATATATATATATATATATATATATATATGTATATATATATATAGTAATTGATTATTATAATACTTCAGATATCATTTTTATTTATTTTATTTCTAATCGTTACATAAATCTAGATAAGTGTCTAAATGTCGTGGTTAATCTTAATTCAAAAATGACAAGATGTGACATATATTTATAAAAAATAAATGAAGATCTGTATCTGTGTTTATGTGACATATAAAAAATCTGTTCAAAATAATAATTAATATATATATATATATATATATATATATATATATATATATATATATATATATATATATATATATATATATATATATATATATATATATATATATATATATATAAAAAATACATTAAATTTCTAAATTGCTTTAAATTTTAAATGAAAAGTATATAGTAATGTAAGTTTAATTACAGGTTTAATATTTGGGCAAATCATTTTGTGACAAATATGCAATTTTTTTATCAAATATATTAAATAAGAGCTTTTGAAATCATTAATCACTCAACATAAGTTTTTTATAACATATATTTTCACAATATATTCTTCTAACCAAAAGTTCAACTGACTTTACGAAATATACGTTTTAAAGATCTGTATCTCATATCGTTGTATGTATAAATGGAGGTCATTACCCACTCATTATTATTATTATTATTATTGTATTAAAGGTTAAAAAGTTCAAGTTTTACTTATCTTAATATATTATTAATTAAATAAGGCTTATCAAAGTAAGTGTAGGCCGACTTAAAATTTGTTACACTTATGACTCTACCGCTCTACAATTTCTAGTAAGAAACATTTTAAACGGTTATTGTTTTTCTCAAAAATTATTACATAAATATCTTGACTTAAACATTATTAAATATGACGGCATTGACATAGTATATATGTGGCTAGGTTAGTCTCGTCTAGACAAGGCTTAAGACTGAGCTGCATCGATGTCACGATGATTTCATCTTCTCGCTTCAAACAGAAATTAGATTATATTACTGCAATATTTGCTTGTAAGTACTAATTAATAATAATATAAAACCTTTTTTGGATTAACTTTTAAATTAAACAATGTCTTATATTTTCATTAATAAATATTTAAGTGGCCTATACCTATGTATATGTGTGAATAGGTAAATTAATATTTTGTAGATAAGACTCGATCGTATCCTTGCTCCAATTTTTTTTTAAACAATTTTCAACATTTTGGGTTATTAGTAAATGTCGTTTGTTTTATTTTGTGATAAGTGTTGTGGCATTGAAATTTGGTTATTGCTAGCTAACTGATAAAAATATCTAAAATTGTCGATTTTTACGTAATGTTGTTGGTGATATTTTAATAGTTGTAATATATATATATAATATATATATATATATATATATATATATATATATATATATATATATATATATATATATATATATATATATATATATATATATATATATATATATATATATATATATATATATATAAGTGATATATAGATATATATATATTTATATATAATAGTATATAATTGTTGAGTTTAAAATAATAAAGACAATATATAGGACACAAGTTTATTATAACCCTTACATTCATATACACATATATTCTAGTATATAATGTAACAATATTTTCATTTCACTTCACAGTTTTTTTTTTATTTTATCACCTGTGACCACACAGGCACACTATTTATTGCAAGTTCCATCACTAATTTCACTTTGCGACTGCAGATCCGCTGGGTAATCCTGAACGTCTGGTCCACCAGGCATCGAGATTCACTTCCTACGATCTGCGTGAACAGGACCGGCTGAGTTTCAGCTTCTAAACTCCATCCCGTACAGCTTTTATCAAAAGCTCAGGGTTCCTCATCTTCAGATAGAGATGGTAGAGCTAGAGTTCGGCGCAACCTTTCTCTTCGTTGTGGAGAAACCGACTTCTGCCTGATAAGCTGAGGGTGCATGATGTAGGGTTTCTCATTTTCTGGTTCATAGATTTCTGACTCGGAGTCATCTTCAACCAAGGCTGGTAAGGCGTTCAGTTTCTGACGCTTCTCAGCAGCGCAGTCCATTTGTCTTCCACGACATTTAGGCAACGCTGGGTAGACGTCCGCGTACAAAGCAGCATGGGCTAGTTTCACGACCATTTTGATTTGTTTAGGAAATGTATGTTCTCAACAAGAGCTAGTTGTAGAGTGCGGGGCGGAGGCGAATGTTGCGCATTTATAGCTTCGCGGTTCGCGTTTGTGTGCGGTTGCGCGTCACACACCACACACTTACGCTCGTATCGCGAGTAAACAACGCACAATACTGTCGGTACGTATGTGTATATTTGATGTCACAATTAAGATCATGCGCTTAGATACGCATTGAAACAATTAGATACACCTGTGACGTAGCTGGCTAATTTTTGTCACACTTATTTGAAAACAGTAATATAGAGTGGTCTAATGTTTTTTTTTTCGTATTGGCACGCAATAGTTATCTATATATGGTTAGCTTGGTGTTAACAAACCGCAACATCATTTTGTAAACAAACGTCATTATTGTTTTGTAAATTGTATATGAAACAATAAATTGTGTTAAATAAGAGGGGTAATTGTGACTCGGATTATAATAATACAAATTATAATATCATATATGCAGCTTAAGCTTCACTTAATAATACAGAATCAATTTATCATCATGATTTGTAATTTTTTTTTTTACATATTCACCCATATTCAGCATTCAGTTGAGTATTCGAGAGCATTAAGTGACATATCACTCAATTTTCCAATTGTAAGTCAATCGAAAATTAATAATTTCCAAAATTTCCTTCGTTAATGATGTTTTTCATTAACAGGTGCGCTTGATATTAAACAAATATGATGATAACAACACTGCACTTAACAGAGTCGAGTGTTTACGTGTTAAAACCAAGCTGCACGGTTACTAGGATATTTTTGTGACCGTTCAATAACACCGCTTTACACACACGTGCCTTAGCTCTACATGTAGAAGTACGATAGATAACGTGGCAACAGAATATTAATAATACTCATTGAGTCAATTGATTCCATATTATGTAGAGAAAGGATTTTAATTTCTGCGAGGTTGGTACTTACTGTGAATTATTTGTATGGTGATTTTTTTATATATATCGTTTTATATATCTCTATATTTTGTTGTAACATTTTCTATTTGTCTATTATCGTCGTCTGAGACTGTTCGTGAGATCAGCAATCATACGTTAAATTTTAATTAAATAGTTATAAGTTTATATTTATGGTAAACTCAAAATTAAAATTCTACAGTAAAGTATGAAAATTACTAGTATTATGAGAGTAGCAAGTTCTTAATATTGCATGGATTCATCGTGGTGCCTATCCATGTGACCATGTGACAGAAATGTAGGCGAGCGTCAATGTGCATTTCAAAAGGGCCCCTTGAAATGTCTACAGTCCTGGCTCCTTTCCCTACCTAATCAAACTCGAAATGATAACATCGCCTTCCAAATACGTTTAAGTAATTAATTGATATTAGTACTTGTTGTGTTTTGAGTAGTTCTTCTGAATGAATAATAATCAATATAGTTATATACTTACTAAAAGTTTTAATTTATAAAACATGTGGAATAAAATAGACACTGGAATGTAAAAAAGAAATTATATTTTTTACTAAATTATTTCGTCTATTAGTATATAATATTAGCATTATTTTATCTTGTATTATATACATTTAGTAATATGAAGCAATTGTATCAAAGACAGTAATGAAGTAAACCAGAGTGAGGACAGTGTTTAGTCATCACTTTTGATTGCTTAAGCGGCGCTCGGATTGACGCGCGTCGCCAAGCCGTGACCCAATTCGAAAATCTCTTCGGTGAAATGTCAAAGGACATTATGGATGAGAAGTTTATTTCAATATTTTATGAAGCAAATTTGTATTGGCTCTCTCGAGGTGTGTGGGTATATGTTATGATTGTGTAAGGAAGTTTATAATTTTATTTATGCATAACATCCAATAATCTAATTTCTTAATAAAATTTATTTAGTACAAATATCTGTATTTGTAACGTTTAATGTGAGTTAAATATATAACAGGTTTCTCTGAGTATAATGATTTAGACACTAGAAATACATAGATTGACACTAGCTAACTAGCTATAAAGTACTAATTCAGTGTTTCTTTGAATTTATATATTATTAAATTTAAATGTAAAATTAAATATATTATAGTAACAATTTTCACGGTGTTTATTTAGAAATGACATCGTCATATCATTCAACCTAGTTTATTTATTATGATTGACTAATTTGACCAATAGACAGTATTATGTACTTAATATACAACTATTTGTAGTACGTAAAGAATTTATTAATAAAAAATAATAGCAAAAAAATGTAGTGTTAAGACACTCTTTTCCCGATTTTCCACCTTACTACCAGAGAGAGAATAACAGAAAATAAATAACTTCCCCAACTGTAAATCGAATCTACAACCGTCACGTTAACAGTCAGACGCTAGGTCGCTGAGCCGACGGCGACGGTATAGAATTTTGCATCATCGGTAGCTTTTGATTAGGTTGGTTAGGGAAGTGGAGGCCTCGACTGACCTTCGAAAATGCACTATCGATGATACTAGCATCATGGTATCAACGACTCTGTCTTCTGGAAGGTCAGCCGAGTGGAGAAAGGTGGCGAAAAAAGCATGAGGGCAACCCCGGAGGACATGTATTAAGAGTGAACGTAGCAGCGTCTGCCGCTCACTAGATATTTTAATTTTTAACAATTAATTTTATTAATTGCACACTATTTCCCTTTCTTGGTTCGTATTCATTACTTATGTTATAACGAAGGAAATTTTATTTGAAAAAATCTATCATCATAATATTATCTATTGTTAATTCAAAGGTACAAAAAGTAGAACACACTCTATATTCTATATTCGCGTAGTTTTAGAGACAGTGACGACTGGCTGTACCCAAAGTAGCGTTTCGTCTTACCTTAACTTACATTACCGTATCTTACCTTACCTTACCTTACCTTACCAGAGACATGAAAACGATGTAAAAATACATCTGTAGAATAATATCTTTGTACAGATCTAAAAATAATATGCATTTATTGATTCTCAACCGCCTGCCTCATTTCCATGCAATGTGACTGGCCATTTCTTGTGAAAAACAAGCAAATTGAGTAAACACTGCATGAAAACACTTGTTCGTGGAGTTGTTGAGGTGAAATGTACTGTATGTCTGTTTGTTACCTTTAAACGTCAATACTGATGAAACATAATTAATGAATATTAAACATCAATGGCTAAGGTAAGGTTTGGAAAAAGTATCTTTACATTGGCATTTTTTTTCCAGCTTACCTTATGTCAAGACATTCTATTCTCTGCAATTTAGAATTGGAAAGATTGTGTACTAAGTGGCAGATCTCAACGCCGCGCTTTGTCTATCAACATAGAGAAATTAATAGTAATTCATTCTTCCTAGTCGGGATCGAACCCACAACAATTGCGATTACACACAGACACTGCCCGACTGTGCCACAATGGTCTCTTGATATTTTTATATACTTTTTAAATACAGATATAAATACCATTCAAAATTATAAAGTAGCTGAACTTTTAAAGTTTCAATTTCACTTACTTTCGAATTTGTAACGTCATGTTGTCATTCTACAAGCTTTGTATCGGTATAATTGATCTGAAATCGTAGGCCTTGTGAACTCTAATTCAAATACAAAACTTTTGATTTTCTTAAAAACTCGACGGCGATGGCTACTAACAAAATAAAATAGGCAGTTAATGCTTGCTAGTTGCTTATGTTCCGATTAATGTATACATAAGCCATACATGCTTATGGGTATGTATGGCTTATGTATATATTAGTCGGAAAATCTAAAACAATATTCTCTTAATAGCGTTTTAGTGATTTGAATTTTAGTGCAAACATACAAAGAGCAACTAAGAAAGTTTTACAAAATAAACGCTACTTTTTAGTAATTTATAATATCGATGATCGATAATCGAACTTACAATCGATTAGAACCCAAAGCTATTGCAATAATGCCAACTGTCCCCATTGCCTGTAACAACGTAACATTTTCCTCAATACAAAAATAGAATTTTCTTTATAAAAGCATAAATTTTAAGCTACTACTGTAAAATCCAAGAAATATAAATTAATTCTAACAGCGGGAAATAAAAACGTGGAAAAACAAGATGAATGTACGTCGTCTATCGTAAAGCGTAGGTCAGTAGCATTATTTGGACGCGATCATGCGTCACGGCGCCAAGAAAATTGTATACCTAATTGCAATGGTGTATGATTTCTTTAAAATGTTTGTAAACGTTTGTTTGTTATAAAGTATTTTTTGTGTTAAGGTAAACATTTACTATCAATTTTGAGTACTTTTTGGATAGGGATAGGCTTAGGTTTTATATCCTTCAAGGACACTTACTTATTATGTACTTTCTATATCCTGAACTATATATATAGGTAGTATATATATTCTACCTATATATTGCATCTGACAAGTGCTTAGTGGGTCTTTGCATAAATAAAATCGTTTTCCTCTACTGATACAAAGCACCTTACATAGTCTTGTCATAATTATTGTAAACGTTAATTGCTTATCGAATCCCAGATTCGACATGCAATTTTTAATTGTGTAAAGAATTGCAGATGTCACGGTGGAGAGGCACAGCGGGATTATAAATAATTATTATAATCCCGCTGTGCCTCTCCACCGTGTCAAAATTTTCTATATCTTCGCTGTTGAGGCGCGGTGTGGTAAAGTGCGGCGTTAAGTTTCGCCACTCAACACGCAATGGCGCGAAACCGAGGAGCGGAATGTTTTAACACTATGTTCTCTCTGAGGCTTATGAAAGAAAGAAACAAAATAAAATAAATTTTCAGACAAGATTTAAAAAAATAATCTATGTACTAGGTAAAGTTTCCCTCCTGTCACTCGTAGCATAAATGCATCCATTAGAAAATCACATTTCAAAGAAAAACAGCTTATTTTGGCAACATCCCAAAACGTTCGCAAAATCACGCAATTGTAATAATGAACCGTACACACTTCCTGCATCCTTTGTTGAAGTACCAGTATAAATACAATACCGCTTGTTTGTTTACACGATTGAGTACTGACAGACATACATACATACGTGCCAATGACGTATATTGTAATGTACGCGTAAGCTTGAAACATTCGAGTGTATAATTAGACGGTGCTTCGGTAATTGCGCGTCAATGTATTGTATACATAAAGAAAATAAACATTGTCTAAATTATTATCAATTATTTATTTCAACACGCAATGTCTTCTATGTACAGGGTACAGCGTGAAGCTTAAAAAAATATTTAACTTTAATCAGCTTTTCCAATATTTTTTTTGTCCTTAAGTTAGTTATTTAATCTTTAATAGTTTTTTTAAAAGCCATCCAAAGCATTTTAGGCTCCATTTTGTTCAATAATTATCAAAATTTAAATTATTATTGTTTTAAAAAATCTGACAAAGTGTAAGTAAAGTATTACTTACTTTGTCAGATATCGATATTTTAAATCAATAATATTTTTTTTTAGATAGTTCTAAAAAATGTTTTTTTTTTAAATGCTCTCCTTTACATAACACTTTCCTTATCTATAATAATACTACTTAATAATAATAATAATAATACTATGAAGTTAAAGCTGATTTTTTTGGTAAACACAGTTATTTGGTTAAATAAATGCACAAAGGCGGTCTTATCACTAAAAGTTATCTCTTCCAGGCAACCAATCTCTTTTAATACAAATACTAGAAGGATCTAACTAGAAAGCGGGCATAATACGGTGCAAAGAAACAAAAAAGGAAAAATTAAGTAATAAAAAATATATATATATAAAATAATTAATGCATTATTACTCATATATCTATACTATGATAAAAAAAATCATGTCTGTACATTGAATATTTTTACAAAAAGATAATACTGGGAGAATACTGGGATTTTTTTAAATATTTGTCTGTCTGTTTGTACACGCATACCTTTGAATATTTTTTGGATAGATTTGAGTAAAATCTATTTTATTGCGTGGCAGGTCTAGATCTGGGCTATATTTTAGTTTGAATACTGGCACACCTAATCCAAAACCAAAACAGTCCACCTGAAATATAAGAAAAATGAAATATTGCGCAAACAAAAACTATCGAACATTGAAAGCACTTTGCATTAACATTAAAAATCAAGGATCTGGAACACTTGATGTAGAACTACAATAGGTCAGCTAAACTAGAAGAAATAAGAAAATAGCTCTTTAGTAAGGAGTTTTTTTCATTATATATATATATATATATATATATATATATATATATATATATATATATATTATATATATATATATATATATATATATATATATATACATATATATATATATATATATATATATATATATATATATATATATATATATATATATATAAATTTCGCCTTACGAGATATTGCGTGTTACCATCCACAGTGTCCAGCTAAACTATATAGAATAAACAAATGCCGTCTTAACAAAAGTTGTTCTGCGATTTACATGGTTCATTGACACTTTTATTTATACCTGATGCATAAAAATATGAAAGAAAAACAAAATTATAAAAAGTAGACAAAAAACTGCATGTACATAAAAAAAATGATAAATGATCTAGATATATACGTCGCTAATTATGCGCTTTAATAGCATACAAGGAAAAAGGAATGAAACGATTGAAGTCATCACGTGCTCTAACAACCTGTCACGGGACCACGTGTCCACTCACACGCCACCACGTGAGAAAAATTTACTATAGTACAGTTGTATTCAGAGGGTTTATTGTAGTATTTGGAAAGCTTAAACTATTGTATGAAATATCCTTTTAGTAGTACCTACTTTATTTTGAATAGATGTTGTCTAGTGTTCATAATCGAGAACTTCTACTATGTCTTTTAATTTAAACTAATTATATAAAGCTGCTATACATAGAGCTAATGATTTTTTTTCTCTGACATGACAAATTGTGATGTTGGGTACTAGGTATGAGGTATTCAGTTTGGACGGACGGACGGAGATCGAAGTGTCTTGAAACTAGTTAGACGCTCCCGGTCATACTATATATAGGTTGTATATAAAATAATCGTTGATTCTTTTTCGATTTTTTGTTAAAAAATATATAGTTTCAAAAACCATAAGTTTAAGGGGACACTGCAAGTTTATACGTAATTTTACTTAATATTTTTTATGATAAAAACTACTTTACGCACAAAGAGTCGCGTAGTCAATGTAACATGGTGACTGCTTAATTACTTTACACATTACTGGCTCCACGATATATAGCTGTCCAAGTTTAATTCATAAAAACAGTTCTGAGTCATATTAAAGCCAAATTTGTATACATTTTTTTGTTGTAAGCTTATTGCTGTTAGCCCTATTGGCCTTGACAGTGACAGGTTGGGGAGGGAAGAGGGTACTCTGTCCCTGAGTAGTAGCAAGCACCATCGTGTCTGCTTGAGAGGAAATATGTATATGAATAAGGAAAAGACGACAATTTTTACATAGAGATGTTCATTAATTAATGAGTTGTAAACGTTAACGTGATGATTAGTGGATTCGAGTCCCACTCGGGGAGATAGAAGTATTTTCATTTTATTCGCTCTGGCAACTTTGGAAAAAATTGCGGCATTGAAATCCGCCACTCAACACGCAACACGTGGAGTATCTTGACACCTCCTCCTCTTCCTTGAGCCTACGGTTCCCTCTGCCTACCCTGCTATGTGTCAGTCAGTAAGTCAGAATTCGAAAAAATTTAAAATTGCGGAATGAAGTTTTATTTTTTGTACAGTTATTTATAATTACAATTGGTTCGGTGCGGTGTTGACTTAAGATCTACATAAAAGTGCTTAGATTGAGTAAAAGTAAAAAATAAATGAATAAGATAAAAAAAAAAATTTGAATAACAATGTTGAAACTTATAAAAACTATTTTATATTCAATTGTGGTCTACCAAGAAATGTCAAAGTATTTGCTTTTTGCTTGGCCAAGTTTAGTTTAGTTAATATTTAAGGTCAAAGAACCTATTAGTGCGTTGAAGGACACTACTTACTTGTATCGCGATTTACATTTGTAGCATTCGCTTATTTGTTTATTACGCATCTTGGTTTCAGTATAATAGAGTGAGTTTGACAGCTTATTCTGTCATCATTCTTGTACCAAAAAGTAAACAAATATGCTTTCTGCTGTATAATAATATATATATATATATATATATTATATATATATATATATATATATATATATATATATATATATATATATATATATATATATATATATATATATATATATATATATATATATATATATATATATATATATAGGCAATATCATGCTTAAAAGGAGGCTCCAATCACTAGTGGATTGTAAAAAAACTTGTTTAAATAAATGATTTTATTATTATTATTATTATATATATATATAAAAGTTATAACTTTATAGGCTAAGTTCCTAGTGTTGAGTCACTATAAGCTCCACTTTCCGACCGCATTCGATGTATACCTACGTGTTGATTCGATCGCCTTGGCCACTCCTTTATATCTCTGAATAGGAAAGAAAAACTCTACCAATAATGGAAAAAGTACATGATAACTATATGAAATTTTTTAATTCATTAATGAAGAACTTAGTGTCTCAATATTATGTTCTATCTTCTGATAGCTCTCTGATTTTAATCTGAAGAAATGTTACATACAAAGTTAATTTCGTCAATAATTGTGAAAACGCTTGGTTTTAAATATTACCTATTCCTTATTTATTTTTCAATATACACTTTACATTTCGCTATTGTACTTAAATTAAAACATATAAATGTTTGGATTTTGTTCACAAAGTAAGCAAATTAATCTACATCATTTACTACGGAAACAACATCCTCTTATCAGTATGTGATAACGATTAAACTTAATTATTATCAGTTTTAATCCTAGACGGCCGTTGTAATAATATAACGAAGTTAATATCACAATATTTTATTGATTTATAATATGGCTAGGATCTCTTCAGGAAGCAGTTGGTATCAAGTCCCAAGTGTTACTTTGAGCTTCCTACTAAGCTGAACCCATACTGACACCCACGTGACGTTTCCGTACAATACTTAGAAATCTCTTCTCTCTGTAAAGTATGTTATATATATTTACAATTTTTTATTTTATGTAGATATTAGTTACAGTATATGAAGTCGTTTCAAAATGTTAAGGTATGACTCTTTTTTTGAGATTATATTATTACTAACGGAAATTAAAAATTGTTATCAAAAACATATCGTAAGTCTCAGTGGCTTACGATATAAAATGTATACATCTATCTATCTATAATAATTACATTTTAATATTAACCAATAGTAACCGTACAATCTATTCAGCTTTCAGACATCGTAATGTTTTCAGGTTCGATTCCCTCGACTCGGGAAAATGGAATATTTTCAATGACCTGCTTTAATCTGCCTGTCAGGAAATTACCTACCCTAAACCTCTTTTATTCGGGAAATAGCGTGAAGCTATTTTTTATAGCTAACCGGATATGAATGAAATTTAATAAACTGATCATTTATACCCTAGACTAACAATATAAATTTTATCGTTATCGATAACGGCATGACTTAACGACTGTTATCAATTTACGGTATTGACGTATTAATCAGTTTCAATATTACGTACTATGCCTATATCTTAGCGTACTTTTGTTTATAAAAAAACATTTTTTATAAATAGCTTAAGAGCGTGCTTGGTTTTGAAAAAATCTTTTTAAGTTAGATATAGTCTATTTAACTAAGAAGGCTATATATAGGCTATATGTTACATAACGTGAATAGTTTCGATGCAACCATCTATTATGTTAACAACGGCACTTGCTATATAGCTTGCTATGTGTCATTTAACAGTCACAATAAGTAATTTCTTATGATCCCTTTGGCGAAGCTGTTAGCAAAACCTATTTTATTTTATATTTCCAACTCATGCAACAAGTATAAGTGTATAGATTACATACATATATCAATCAATTAAAATTCACTTTCAATTTTAGATTAAAAATCAAGATTAAATTCAATTTCAATTGAAATCTAGACAAGGTCGTGTATGAATGAATGAATTTCCTTAGCTAATATCTAGCTCAGTTACATGGTCGGTTATTAATAAGCAAAATTATATATTTTATTTTAATATTATAAAACGTAATCTATTTCCAAAAACGATTATTTAACATGAGTATCGATTTTATTACTTCTCGCAAGTTTGATATCGATATAGTCGCTTTAGGTGGCTATTATTAACAATTCATTTATTTAAAAGAATTACAACCTCCCAATTAAATGAAACATTTTATATTATATAAATAATTTTAAAGAATAACCTCCAAGCATCATCATCATCTCCTCTCCAAGTAGAGATACTTCACTAAGTAGCTTTAAGTCCAGATAAATCATATCCAAGCTTTAGTCGTCACGTTAATTGTATCACAATTGTATCGACTTCCTAATTACCGTGAACCAACGTCAAGATTTATCGTTGCATCACAAAACTTTTATTAATGACGTGTTAAACATTCAGCCACGGGAATACCTACGTCAGTACTATTTTAGGCAGTGCTATAACGTTTATCAAGCTTTTGTCCTATCTACGTTTTTTAACCGATTCCGAATAAAGTGGAGGTTTAGTTCTTTAGAAATGACGTTTCGACAGTGTCAGTTGAGAACATTTCACTTCGCCAATGTCACATTGAATGGAGGACGTACGAAGGAGATTGTATGGTAAAAGAAGGAGGTTCTATGTTCTTCTTCTTCTTCTTCTTCTCTTTATATATGGCGTTTCGAGCGTGCCAGTGGTGCACACTTCACTTCGCCAATGTCACGTTACATGAAAAACACACAAAGGAGAGTACGGTAAAAAAGAGATAATATTACACTATAGAAGAATGCATCTTTAAAAGAGATCCAGTGTTTAATCCTTCAGCTATAACAAAAAGGTTCTATGTTCCACATGTATATATATTATTATGACATAAATCGAGCTTTTATTTCTACCCACGTTTTTCATAGCAAGTACGTACGACGTATTTATTTATAAACTCAAATCACATCCAAATAAGATGCAACGTTACATTAACAATTGCTTATGAATGCAAATTATTTAATTTTTAAATACAGTTATTTAATATATTAACAAAAGGGAATCGTATGACGAAGACGACTACGATATGACGACTTGTGAAATTATCCTAACATTTTTAATTCATTTTTAATTTATAATATTTTTTTTAACTATTTATTTGTTTAGTTTTAATTTTTAAAAGCAAATTTACTGTACAAAACCTTAAGCCGCCTATATACATATGTGCCTTTGTATGTTTTTTAATTTAACAATATCTTAACAATAACATTATCTTAATTACTGTGACATAAAGGCTATGAATGACGTTATGAAATTCAGTCATAGTAAATCTGACGTCAACAGAATTTCAGGCACTGACGCTTATCAAGCTTTCTTTGCTACCCACGTTTTTGAAGCGCGTGTCTCGTTACTAAAGTACTAGATTAAACGGATAAAACAAATTGGAAATGAAGGTTTATGTATGTATATTTTTAATGCGGCAAAATATAAGATATTGTTCTATATAATTCTTTTGGATTTTGGTATTGAGTTAGGGAAAAATAGATATTTTCTTTGTTATAGATTATATATCTAATATAGCTTGTAACTGAAGCTTCGCCTACGATGTCAAATGGTATTAAGTAAAAATTGTAAATAACACATGAACTATTTTAAATACCTTGTTTTTTTTACTACGACGGGAAATGCGTCCGCCCGTGAAAACAAAAAGTGCCTTCCAGGCAGTATACATGGAATTTTTATAATTAATACATTTTCATATTTTTTCAAAAGCGAAAGTTTCGTTTACATATGAATGAAAATAATAAATGTTAATAAAAAAGCTTCACGAAATTTCCCGCATATAGCAAGGTAGACAGAGGGAACCTTGCGTTAAGTGGCGGAACTAAACGCTGCGCTTTGTCTTGTTACCAGAACGACGAAGATAAAATAACTCATTCTCCCCGCGTGGAAATGGAACCGTCGCGATTACAATATAACACTGTACCGCTGCGCCACGAAGGCCTTGAAAGGAGTAAACTGGACGATTTTCTTTCAGCTGTTTTCTGTAGTCCTCATAAAGTAGAGTAGGTGGAGAGAACCTAGTGTCAAGACATTCCGCTCTCCGTTAATTGACTTAATTTTGTCGCGATAATATATTACACAACTATAATATACATATATATCTGTGAAAGTTTTCCATTAAATATCAAGAGTTATTTTCGAATGCTCTCCGTACGCTATTTACATATTTGTTATTCTACAATCTGTTTAAAGTATTATTCTCTTATTTAAAATTTAAAAAAAAATACGCCGCTTTTACTTACATTGATAAATGTAGATACAGTATTTTTTTACATTTTACTTATCTTATAGTAAACATTTTACTTATCTTATAGTAAAGTCATAATATTTATTCATATTATGTAGACTTCTAATATTTTTTATTTACTTACTTACTCTTTAAAATAAATAAATGTACTTTCAGATGATATAAAACTGCGTAAGCTTCTTATGTTATAAGTTATCTCAGTATGGCGTATAAAAATAATTAGAATGTGTTATCTAAGAGGTCGCTAGTTCAAGTTCCGCTGCGATCAAAGTGTTTATAAAGTTGATAAAGTTTTATATTTATTCAAAATTTTATTCGATAATTATTCACCTTCACGCCATTTTCGGCATATTGTAGGGTAGACTTAAGGAAGCTTTGGTTAAGACACTTCGTTCCCGAAATTTCGCCCAATTTTTAAATAATTAATTCCCCACGAGCGGGAACCAAACCCATAACCTTCGCGTTCACTGTCAAAAGTTGTGCCACTGAGCCACGAAGGCCTCACTTTAATAAATAAAAAAGAATAACAATTCACCGTAACTAAGTTACTATGACGATTGAGTTACGCACGTTGCTTGTGTCGTAGAAAAAATATCATTGTGCGATACCGACGCCTTATCGTAAGCTTCATATTGAATGGAAATATACCGTCTGTACCGATGTAGGTAACGTATATTTATATTGTTTATACTTATATTACTGGAGATAATTTTTACGTTATTCTGACGTAAGCCAAATAATACTTTGCAAATTATTATTTATAGATAAGTACAATACGGTATTATTTTTAATATGGCAATTTAAATAGACTAAAAATTAAAAAAAAATGGTAAAATGGAAAACTAGCTTAATAGCATGGATACAAGTGGTTGTGGGTTTGGTTCCCATTTAGGGGCACTCCTACTAGACAAAGCACGGCGTTGAGTTCCGCCACTCAACATGCAATGTTGTCAAAATCTAATCTCTTTCTTTTAATTATTTAATTTATTGTCAATCCGGTCATCATGTCAATACCATTTTCCTTAGCACATATATAATTTTCATTAAGATTTTGTTTTTGCTTTCTTGATTATAAAATATCCAGACGTTAGATTTGGTTTAAGACCATGTGAAATATCAAATCTTCAAATGGGTTCAAGTCTTAAATTTACCTATCCTACATGGAACGAATAGATGAACTTCTATAACCAGGTATTTCAAACAAATATAGAAAAAAGGTCGTTTAATTCGAAAAGGACGTATCATATAGTATGTAGAATTTGATTTTAGTCATATTTTGGTTTAACTTTTCTCGTCAAGTTCCTAAAACTAGTATTTATTTATTTAAATTAAATACAATTTATAGGTACATATGATGTACATATATATATATATATATATATATATATATATATATATATATATATATATATATATATATATATATATATATATATATATATATATATATATATATATATATATATATATATATATATATATATATAATTAGTCGGCAGTCTAGCTTCTTTGCAACCTACTCATCGGCTAGTCGGTTAGTCGGTCAATGTCATAGTCGGCACATCTCTAGTAATATCCTATCTTAACTATTTTATATCTATATTTATAGATCTTTGCTATTATGAAATATGAATTCAATGATAGCCTTAGTATATTAAATTTTATAGTCGGTATATCTTAGCTTTCGTATGTTGTAGATGCCCAATTTGGCAAACGGAGCGTAGGGCGCCCTCCAGCTCGATGGACCGACGACTTAAAAATAGTCGCCGGGTCTGACGGAAGGCGGAGGACCGAAATCTCTGGAGGAAGCCTATGTCCAGTAGTGGATAAAAATGGGCTGATTTAATAATAATAATATTACCTTGGCAAGTTACTTCGGTTTCACTTTTCCAGGATCTCGATTAAGCTCGTTTAAAAATCATATACATAGTAACTACGCTATGATAGCTATAATTTACTTAAAAACACTATTTAAAAGCTTCACGTAATACGTGCGTCATGACATAATACATATTATGATAGTATAAGAGAAAATTCCATAGGTACAGTTAAATCCTATGCATGCATTGATAAACGTAGACTTAGGTATATTTTAAGATTTTTAATATCTACTTGTACGTAATTTTATATCACGTTTAGCCTGCATGACTATACAGAACAGCGTATGACTTTAAACGCGACGGATGCGGGTTCGATTTCCACTCGGGTAAATAAATAATTTTAATTTTCCGTGCTCTGGTAACAAAACAAAGCGATTCATTGAGTTTCTCTATTTAACACGCAATTATTTAAATTTAGAAAGTAAGGCACAGAGTGTTTTAACATCACGTTCCTTCTGCCTACCTTGCCCATGCAGGAAAGCTGAAAAGGATATCAAGAATAACTCAATTAATAAAATATATTATTTCAATAGGTACTATTATTTAGTATTGCCTTAAATCGATCGTATTGTAATTACAATTAAAAAGTAATTAAAATTAAAAAGTAATGATATTATAGAAACATTTTCCATTGACAGTTTAATTACATAATTATTTATAAAATACAATGCATAATCATGCTGACGTCATTGGATCGTTGAACAGTAGTATATTTTTTCGTTCTAATAAATGCAACAATACATAGTCTCGAATATATGCATGTCTCGAAAACTCGAAAATCTGGTAAGCGGAGTGTCTTAACACTAGGTACGTTCTGCCTACCCCACTATATGTAGGATTACAAAATAAAGCTCTAAAATTCTTCATGTCAGCTTGAAGTCACTTTTATATGATTATTTATATATTATGACATGATATGCTTAGATAGAGCGGAAGTTTCAACTTTGCACACAACTTACAATTTCCGTTTGCGGATGAAAAGTGGATAACAAGTTCTTTCGTCTAGCTTACAGAAGTACCGTACAGCGTAAGCAGAAGTAGCGTACAGTATATAATATATGAAAAAGAAATTACATTATATCGAATTATTTATATTTTTAGTTCCCACTTCCTTAGCAGAGAGAACCTAGTGTCAAAAGACTCCGTTCTCTTCGTACCGCCGCTTTATTCCGCGCTCACTTTAAATTAAATGAAAATAATTCAGTGGAAATCGAATAATATAATTAATTAAATATCGATAATTTTAAGAATCTAGAATCGATTTTTAACTAAATCGGATGCACCACAGCGGCGCGGCGCCAGACAGTTGTTATTACACATATAATAAGGTTAATGTTAAGAGGTGAGGTAAGAAAAATCTATTTTTGCGTTATTTCGATTATAAAGTTTCATACAATCGTTAACGACCGCAACATCGTAAACTGATTCCGAATAGACTTTAAAAGCTCACATAAAATTAAAAAGTAGTATAAATTATAAGTTTTTAAAAGTTCTGCTATTTATAATCGAGTTCTATGGAGATTTCGTTTGTTTTATGATGTTATTATATCTTAAGATATTTGAATTTTTTTTATTTGTTTCTTGTGAAGATACCATAATTCACGATTATTATTATCATCATCACGTCAGCCTCATTACGCCACCTGCTAGACATAGGATATATATATATATATATATATATATATATATATATATATATATATATATATATATATATATATATATATATATATATATATATATATATATATATATATATATATATATATATATATATATATATATATATATATATATATATATATATATAATATATATATTATTTAAATAATTTTTTTAAATAATTTTAATGAAAGCTCAGTTTCAACTACTCTTTATAAACATGATACAATTATAAAAAAATGAATAATACCTATCAAAAAGTGTTTTTTTAAACAAAATTAATTATAAAATAATCGTTAAAAAATCAAACACTTTTTCATACGAAAGACACAAGAGGCCCCTCACTTGTCAAAGAGGTAACGTCACCATCTCATTCAAGAAGTGGAGTGGTGGGTAATAGCAGAAGCGACAGCTAACACAACGTGGTATCTCAATAATCTCTTTCCTTTTCACGCATTTACCTAATTTTGTGTCATAAATTGAATAGCATTCAACGAAATTATTAAACGGCGTGTTGCGTGTGTGTATTCAACGGCACAAGTGGTGGGTTCGATTCCCATTCGAGGTAAGAAGACAGAACGCGGCGTAGAGTTCCGCAACTCAACACGCAATGTCTAAGTGAAAATATGAAACTTATAGAGCTTAACACTAGGTTCCCTCTGTCAACCCTGCTACATGCGGGAAAAGGTGTGACGTGAAAGCTGATGATATATTACAATTCAAATGACCGTGTAAATAAAATTAGCTTCACGCTGTATCCCGTACGTGGCAGGGTAGGCAGAGGAAACCGTCGGAACCTAGTGTTAAGACACCCCGTTCTCCGCTTTCCGCCTTCTGAGGCATTCCAAGTACATGAGTACCGTGTAAATATATTATTTATTTTTAAATTCAGTAGAATTTTTACAAATTAATTAACTGGAATTTTCATATTAAAAAATAACAACTAAATCATATTAAGCGATAGACAATTGCATGATTAACTTGTTTTGATGTACACTTTAGATCAAAACAAGTCATTACGCATCATTATTATTTACCACTACATGTATGGCAGTAGATATATATATATATATATATATATATATATATATATATATATATATATATATATATATATATATATATATATATATATATATATATATATATATATATATATATATATATATATATATATATATATATATATATAATTATTTTTCTCTTCTCTTAACAAACATATGAAAATTCATATCCCTTTTTGTAATTTATAATTTTTCTAAAAAATTAGAAGACCAATATAATAACGCAGTTATACAGAGTCTGAATGTAAATGAGATGCTTGTGGTTTCGATTCCCATTAGGGGGAATTTTCGTAAAAGGAAGTAAAGGGAAACTTAAGATAACTTAAATTGCGACTTTGAGTTTGGGGTTGAGTGTGAGCATTTCTTGAATGTGGACGAAACTAGAATATAGTGTCTTAACACTACATATTCTTTGCCTATCTATATCTCTGCCTATCTATATCTGCCTATCTATATCTATATAAACAGGATAAAACGTGAGATTAAAAAAAAATTATAAATCTGGAATTACGTAGTGTAGTGGTTATTGAGCCAGATTGCTAATTGGAATGATATGGATTCGATTATAAAGCTTGAATCACGCAAGAAAATAAATGTATTATACATTATACTAAAATGTACTCGCCAATAGTTTGCGAAGCTTGGAATCGGTTATTTAATTTTCATTAAAATTATATTTTAAATTTATAAAAATATTAGAATATTTTTATTAATAATATTATATCGACATTGATAAAGGACGAGTCATTTATGTAATTTAATTAATTTACACATTACACTTAACTAGAGAGTCGTCGTGGCGCACAGGCACAGCGTCTGCCTGTGAGCGTGACAGTTTATGGGTTCGATGCCCACTCGGGGAGAATGAGTTACTTTCATTTTCTTCGCTCTGGAAACAAGGCAAAGTGCGGCGTTAAGTTCCGCCACTTAGCACACAATGCCTCGAATGCCGGAGTGTCTTACCACTAGGTTCCTTCAACCTACAGTTCCCTCTGTCCACCCTGCTATGTGTGGAAAGTGACAGCGTGAAGGTAAAAAAAAACTTAACTAGCACTTTTGTGATCAATTAGGTAGTAATAACACAGTACTGCAGAGATCACGAGGTCAGTTCTCATACGAGGCTATAATAATTGTTTACCAACAACACATATTTACTGCATACGGTGTGCATGTAATTTGAAACGTCATCGTCGTCTTACATAAAGGCTTTTGAGGAAAATTTTTATTTATTGTGAATTAAATTTCACATATCGGTATAGGATTCAATCCAAATTCCAATCAAAATGATGAATTATTTTAATTACTTCGTTTTGGCTAAAAAAAAAGTGCGGCGTTGAGTTCCACCTTGCAACAATATCTCGAACTCGTAAGGTTAGTGGAGAACCAAGTAAGGGTAAGTGCGTAGGTACGTACGTAGTAGGTAAGGTAAGTAAGGTTATATCGGGTCTCTTTACTATTTTCTCTCTGCTGAAAACGAATAGAAGACTTATAGTATGTGTAATTGTTAAAATATATAATACTAGCGACCCGCCCCGGCTTCGCACGCGTACAATTCTGATACTAAATATACTACTATCTTTATATACAACGTTTTCAGATTTTTTGCAATTACACATATATAAACATATTTCTTTAGAGATTATTCTTGAAAGAGCGACATATAATTGGCTATGTGAAAGGCATCACATTAGAAGACTTAAAAATAAGCAATTACTATAATGTACATATTATGCTATACATATAAACCTTCCTCTTGACTTATATCTTGACTTGACTTGACTTTAAAGCTCTAACCATACATAAGGACAGGCAATGGGAAGCGACTTGCTTTTATACTATGTGATGTAAGTGTTCTTGTATTGTACTATGATGATGTAAGTGTTCTTTTAATTAGAGAAGCAATATCTTAATCAAATCAAAACCTAATTATATATATATATATATATATATATATATATATATATATATATATATATATATATATATATATATATATATATATATATATATATATATATATATATATATATATATATATATATATATATATATATATATATATATATGTGTGGCATTAAATATATTTTTTCGTACCACTATAATATCAATATTATCGTATTAATATATGTTGTGGGATTTTTTAGTGTCGTTCCCCACAATCCGTCTCCGTCTATTATTAATTTGTTATATTGTTTTTAAAACTTTATATACATAAATATCAACAAATAATCAATGCTCATTAAAGCAATACTTCATTAATTTAATAATAGTAAAAAGCTAATTAATTCACAAAATTTATCCTTAGCATATTGCTTACAATCAAATGGGAAACCCGCGGCTTATACACAAGGAAATATAATTTAGTTTGCGACAGGTATTTTGTTATTTATCCTCGCTCTTACAATATTTAATGTTGGCAGAGAAGATATTTATATATTTCACGCTTGTTTTAGAGACATTTTGTGTATTATATAAGAAGCTGATCATAACGCCGTTTTGTAAACAAAAAATACTAGCACAAGAAAACGATATCGATATTATTCTAAGATTTTAAAATCTATGATTTCTACGGTTTTCTTATAAAACCATCTGCCACACTAGGATAACACACGGCCCCTTTTTTTCTTTCGTAGTTTCAAAAAAAATCTTTGAAGAATATCGATTTGTTTATTTTAATATCTCGAATCAGTTTTTCTAGCTTTAATCAATAATTTATTCTATGTGCGGCAAATCGGAAATTCGATCAGTTGACAAATACAACCCTATACAACATACCTATATATTAATTTGTATAACAAAATATGAGCATGTAAGTAAATATAGTATAATGTAAATAGTCATAGAATTTGAAATAAAAAAATAATAAATTGTAAGCAGTTCTTAGATAAAGTGATTTCAAAAGATAAATAAATTTCAAAAGATGTACTTTATCAAAAGATATAATAATTTAAACAACGGGACTTGAACCCGCACCTCTTGGGAAATCGTCACAAACATGGTTTTAAGTTTTTATACGGTTTTTTAATGTATTTTTATTTCCCTAGTATAGCACTACACAAAAGTGATAAAATATTTCAATAGCTAATCCTGGTTATAAAATTAGCGTGCGTCAATCGCAACTTCGCTATAGCGGTTCACGTGATTAACAAAAATCCAGGCATAAGATTATTATTATCCACAAATAAATATAAGGAGAATTAGCTATAACAAGCCTTAGATATACAAAGATATAACATTAGTTAAAATTGTAGCAAATATATATAAAATTGTAAATCATTAAGTTGAGCGTTCATTTTATGTTTACTTCTTTCATTACTTAAATCAATTAAAAAAAAGGTTATATTTATTTTAGCATCACATTTTAAGAAGTCAAGCTACAATAGTCGCGGAAACCAACGCCGTGCTCTGTCTTAAAAATACAAAAAAATATATATTAACACGTGTACAGTGTTGTCTTTTCCGAAGACCTCATTATATATGAGCACGAGTTAAATCTCTCTGTCACGTCATCTTCTTTCATTATTATTAGGCTGTGTTTTTATTACGTCCATGGATATAGGCTATATAGGATCTTCACGATGATCGGTCCCGCGCTAGCTGCCTCCAGTGGCTTCCGGCGACCGTGACCAGACCGTCGGTCCACCTATCCGCCTCCGTCGGCTGTCACCTTTCCGCCTCAACGGGTACCGGCTCTCCTAGCTGTGGGCCCACTGTCACTTCAGCTGAGCAATTCTTGGAGCAATGTCGATTACTTTTCTGATTTTAGTCTATAATGCTTTATGATTGATATTCACCAATAAAATTTATATATCTAAAACCTTTAAATACATACCAAAATAGGCCATCATAAAATAAACCTGATTGTGAAAAGCCGAAATCCTTTAAAAGTCATATACCTAACAGTGATATAAATAAAAACGCTAGAACACTCCTTCAGTGAATGATGGAAACGTACATACGAGTACTATAAATATTGCGCAGTTACAATATATGATTAATATGAAAATGTCTAGATAAACATTACGAATTATTTACAAACACTATTATCGATAAAAATTAAACGAAAATTACAAAGCTGATTGTTATTTATCAATTCATCCTATCAAAATTACGCCGTATTTAGTTTTTACTAGTTGTTAGCTTAATTATATGCTTCACGCTGTATCACGCATACCTATTCAGCCCGATCTCCGCTTCCCGCCTAAGTTCGAGTTTTTGCGTGATTGGCGACGTAGCTCAATTAACAGAGCTAAGGAATATAAACAGTTCATTCTTTCGTATGAGATCGAGCTGTCCCACTGTACCATTATCAATTATGTTTATTATCTGTAGCTTTATTTTCAATCTTAAAATATATACGACAAGATAATAATAAGATTCTATAATTTAATAAAAAAATGTAAATATTTTTTTGGAATTGAACCTTTGACTTATTTTTATTATATTGAAAAAAAAACATGAAAGCCGATACATACATATAAAGGCAGAATCCAGAAATGTTATAAATTTGAAAATATATAAATTTATTTGAATATTAAATACTACAGAATTATCAAAATTTGTATAGTCTTCCTTTTTATTATATGTACATATATACAAATAATATTACTCTAATAAACTAATTCGCGTCTTCGATATCTTGAGTGGTGGAACTTAACACCGAGTCTTGTCAAATCTTAAAATATATATTTTTTTTCCCCGAATGCGGGGGAGGAATTTCATTTGCCCATCGAATTTTCAAACAAATGCTGCCTCGACACGATACCTCTTCAGTTTTATTAATTCTTTACTTACACAGTAAATTGTCACTTCTTTTGAGGGCCGTCGTGGTGCAGAGGCGACAGAGTCTACTTGTAAACGCGACGGTTTGTGAGTTCGGGAGAATTTTTAGTTTTCAGTTGGGGAGAATGAATTATTTTATTTTTCTTCGCTCTGGCAACAAAGCAAAAGCGCGGCGTTGAGTTCCGCCACTCAACACGCAATGCCTCAAAAGGCGGAAAACGGGGAACGGAATGTCTTAACACTAGATTCCTTTAGCCTACGGTTCCCCTCTGTCTACCCTGCTATGGAGGATACACAGGAAAGCTAAATAAAATTACGATCTATATATCAGCTACTAAAAAACCTAAAGCATAAATACAAATGGAATCATTTTTAAACGAAAATCGTTTATCAAAGTAATGTTTGTTTTGTCATTAATTCTACTATTATACTATTATAATGTATATCATAAACATAAATATTTATAATCTGTGATGGGATTATAATAAACTGAAATGTGACTAATACATAAAATATCGACGGATTTTTAATCTACAATTTAAAAAACACTACCGGTACTATCAGTAATGTCCGTAGAGACAGGAATTATTATTTTTTTCGATAATATTAATGTTGCGCAATGTATGGTAGACGTACTTGCTTTCTATAGACCTCGGCAGGCATAGTGCAGGGTGGCAGGTGGCACACGAATGGATGCGCGGCTTAATACGGTCTGTCTTCGAATCGGTGATGTAGCCGATCAGCTCCAAAATCGTCGAAAGAGATTAAATGACCATATTATGCGACGGCCTAGAAAAAATGCCGGACGAAAGTGCCTTCATTTGTCTGTTCCTAGAGTTACGTCCCCTGGATGCTCAAGGAAGTGATGGCTGGATGTCGTGACGAAAACATGAGAGCCAACGGACTTACCATGTAAGATACTCAAGACCGTGTAAAGTAGGTGGGTTGAGTGAGAAGGCAGACCCTGGCAACTACGCCGAGATAACACCAGGCAGAAGAAGATTTCTTTTAAACGTAAGTAGGTACCTATAATGTATAATGTATAAATAAAAATAACAAGTAGGCATATCTGTAAAAAACAGACTTAATCAGTCTTTAACAACAACAGTCTATAAATTACACTTCAATATACGGTAAAAGTATTTTAAATACGGTCACAATAATATTGCTATCAGTCAACATAAAGTGTCTAAACACATAAATAATTGGCTATGCGGTGGCAATATAGATAATAATTATAAAATATTGTTGGAAACTACTACAAACAATTTCTGTTTCTATGTAATTAATTTGCGCAATTAACTACCAGAGTAGCTAAGGCAATCCATTTCCCCGATTGGGATTCGAACCCAAGACCATAGCGTTTACAGTTAGACGCTATTCTACTGCGCCATAATGCCTCAAACCCGAAAATTAAGTGTAATAATAATTTTACGCTAATTTAATCTGATTTTTATTTAAAGCCCTAGTTTATTAAGAAGGACGTCATATTTAATATATGTCTTGCAAGACATGCTACAGCAACCAAAGGAAAGTGCCAAATTCGGTCTATCAATGAATACTTCAAACAAAGGTAATGACAAACTGTATCAAAAAAGATATAAAGGTGGATGGTGGTCAAATAGAGTATGTTAATGAGTACATATATTTGGGCCAACTAATGTCCACAGAAGACAAAATGCAAAATGAAATAGATAGAAGAACATCAAACAGCTGGAAACGTTCTTGGTTCCTGAGCAAGGTTATGAACGACAATGATATGCCAATGAAAGAGAAAAGAAAAGTATACAACACCTGTATCCTCCCATGCTTATCGTACGGATGCCAAACATGGGTGCTTACTGAACGGCAACTTAAACAACTACAAGTTTGTCAAAACGGAATGGAAAGAAGCGTTCTTGGAGTCAAACTAAGAGACAAAGTAAGACTACAAAATATAAAAAGTAAAACTAAATTAAGAAATATATATACGGTCTATAAACATCTGAAATGGAGATGGACAGGGCACATGCTAAGGTAAGAAAATGAGAAGTGGACCAGAATAGTGACAGAGTGGTACCACGTGACAGCTAAAGAAGTCAAGGGAAACCATATAAAGGCTGGGAAGATGATATCAAAAAAGTTGCTGGCCCGCAATGGACAAGTGTTGCAAAACAAAGAACGAAATGGAAAGCTTTAGAGGAGGCCTTTGTCGAAGGACAAGCTGTAAAAGTAGTTAATAATACCACAAACAAAACTTGAGATAATTTACAATACTCATACTTACAATTTAACGATGCATGTACAGCAATAAAGCTTATTTTATTATTATATATATATATATATTATATATATATATATATATATATATATATATATATATATATATTATATATATATATATATATATATATATATACTTCTTTTTTTATTTGTGTTTTTTTTTGTATATTTGAACGAATTAGTACCTATATTCTCGAAAAGTAGATTGCGAACAATGCGGATATATAAAAAAATATGTTAAGTAAAATAATAATATATCATAGCCATTGGTAATATCAACCGTTTTTTAATTTAAATATTTTAATAAATGTGTCTGCTGCTGTCGTGGCACAGTGGCACAGCGCGACGGCTGTAAGTTCAATTCCCACTCGGGGTAATAAATTAGTTTAATTTTCTTAGCCTGGTAAAAAGAGAATACTCGTCGGTAAATTCCGCCACTCAACCTATCTTGAAAATTGTACGGAAAATTGGAATGGAATGTCTAATCACTTGGCTCTTTTGCCTCTCTGCTATATGCACTATATATCGTGAAGCTAAAACAATAAAACTCTGTCCTTAGTGTGGAATAACCCTTTAAAAGTGAAAAGCAAAAAATAAATAAGTAATTTCATTTACCAATTCTTGGGAATAATTTTTGTAAAATGAAAATTTATAAAAGTCTCCCACAGATGTAAGTTGTGCAAAGCGTATAAAATTTTCCACAAAGCTCTTAATAAATAACTTCACGAAAGGTTATATTAATTTTTTTTATTTTCATTTTGCAAGTAAAATATATATGTTATATGTTAATAAATTAAATTTAAGTCTCATTTAGTTAATTGCGACATGTGGCATTTAATTTTAAAATGTCGTCTTGTCGCAGTCACCGTCGAACTGTAAAGCAAGTCGTGGGTTCAATCCCTACTTGGGGGAAGGATTTAGTTTAATTCGGCCACTCAACGTGAAATAACTGGAATTTGAGAAAGTGCAAAAAAGAATATCTTGTCACTGGACTTTCTTTTGCTATCCAGTTCTATGCGGGATACAGGGTGAAGCTGAATGAAACGTTTATATACCAAGAACCGTCTTAATTGTCTGGTGTTAAGAAAAGGTTACTAAGTTTGGAACTGAATCTCGTTTTAAAATTAAAAAAAAGACATGTGACTATAGCTTTTCCATTTTAAGTCAATTTACGTAATGTTAAAGCTATGCAAGGATAAAGTTTAAATAATATATATACCTATAAGTATACAATTATAAAATTTAAAGTACTGGAAAAAACGTCTCATAATATGTTTGTCATAAATTATCATTTTATTTATCGCTCATTTCTTGAAAGTATGTAGATATGTATCCTTGTGATAAAGAAGGTTATAATATGTAATTTATTATTAATATTGTTGACTAAAATACGATAAAGTTGCAAAATTATTACGATATTGTGTTTAAATATAGCACATAATGATATACTTTTTGAACAGATTTTTACTTTTATCTTGCTTAATTACGGAAATATATATTTATAAAATATTCGTCCTATTTTTCACAGATATCATTTATATCATATCATCTCAGAGATCGCATATTATATATATATATATATATATATATATATATATATATATATATATATATATATATATATATATATATATATATATATATATATATATATATATATATATATATATATATATATATATATATATATTACGACAATTAAGACGGTTCTTGGTATATAAACATTTCATTCAGCTTCACCTTGTATCCCGCATAGAACTGGATAGCAAGATAAAGTCCAGTGACGAGATATTCTTTTTTGCACTTTCTCAAATTTCAGTTATTTCACGTTATAAATTATATATATATATATATATATATATATATATATATATATATATATATATATATATATATATATATATATATATATATATATATATTATATATATATATATATATATATATATATATATATATATATATATATATATATATATATATATATATATATATATATATATATATTTGTACCGGGATCCGACAAGATCTCACATAAGGTCCCGAAGAATCTCCCGATCCAACATTTCTTTATTGGTCTTAATGTTTATCGCTCTTCTAGCAAGTTACTCATTCCCTACCGTGTGGAAGAAAGCGATAGGAAGCAGGAATAGGTATCTACATCTAGAAAACCCACCAACCTACCCCACAGTCCCATTAGCTACAAAGAAGAATTATAAGCGAGAACCCTCTTTATCAGACTGAATGAAACAGCTCATCGACGCTTCAGACCCCACCTGGAGCTACACAATAACCCAATTGGAAAACAATTGGTAATGCACAAGTAAATACAATTTTATATGCAAATCGAGCATATTGTGAAATTATTCGCGAAAACCTTCAACAAAGTCTAGCACAACATACTGCTCTTCAAACTCCGACCAAGATGACCTAAGAGATGTACTCGAGAGTACTATGTTCTAGTCCCTACTGTTTCATCCATTCGACCCGTCTGCGCCTGTGTTCCGCAAGGTTCCACGCTCTCTCCCATTCTATACGCGCACTACACTAGCGACGTACCACGGACAGATAAAGTCGAATTTGCCATATATGTCGAAGAAACCACCCTATAAACCAAGAAACGCTCCGCTTGGATTCTAGCCAAAAGACTGCAATGCACTACCGACACCCTAGACGATTCCAGCAAATGTCAGCTTGAAGTTAACCCGAAGAAAAGTATAGCGGTACTCTTCCCGCTTAAAGGCTACGAGACCGTCTCCACTATTTACCTGCAGGGCAAACCGATCCCTTTTGAATCTATGTCAAATATCTACGCGTCGCACTGGATTCGAAGCACCTGATGATGATTCTGTCTGAGCGGTCACTCGGATCATTGCTACTCCTCAGGGACGAGCCACACTCGTTCGTCCCTTCCCGCCCGGTGTGATGTGGAACATTCTAGATCAAGAACAGGAGAGCTTTATTCAATGACATTGTAAATCTATTATACACTTTTAATACATTCGCACTAATTCCTATGAATTAATATAATTGGAAAATGAAACTCGTTATTGTTTAATTTATTAAAAAATAAGATAAATAGCAAATAAAACGATCCATTTAAAACATGTATATAAAATATATTGTAATAAAGTCGCGCCCGCGCTCGGACGCGTCTCGCGTATCAACGGCGGATGCTGCACGCTGACGACTTGGCGCGCTGGATCTTCTTTAGAAGGATCTAGAAAAAATATTACTCAATGAGTAAATATTAATTTCATATGTACCTAATTAAAGATATAATTCTTACTTTTTCGCTTTTCTAAAGTTATTCCACCTTACTACACCGCGGAAAAATAATAAAAATCCGGTATAAATAAATTAAATTGTGTAAATAAAGCGTTAACTAATTTAAATTAGGTAGTACTTGTTCAATTTTATAGTGATTTCTACATATAATATATATATAAGTAAAAATTATATTTGAAGAAACATTATATTTTTGTTTTCATGTATATTGTGATAGTTATTTGTTAGTTGAAAAAAAAAATAATATATATATATATATATATTATATATATATATATATATATATATATATATATATATATATATATATATATATATATATATATATATATATATATATATATATATGCACACAAGTTCAGTGAGACCATCGCAGACCTTGGGGTTAGTTATTTTTAATAATACTTGTAAGCAGTAAGTTACATAGAAAAAACAGATGTAGATGCTTTTCTTAGAAAGGTCTAGCAAAGTAGCTTGTCATTTCACTAGTATTCATTTGAAAGGAAACTTAACCGGACTGTGAAAGTATGCATTTAAAATTTGAAACCGCCTTGTACCAAATCAGCACAGTTTATAAAATACAACATCAAAATTAATTTTGTCAATTGAATACTAGACATTATTTAGTCCACTTTCATACCTTTTATAAAATAACAAAGCCATATCGAATATCAGAAATCGATAAGGAAAACATATGACCCAGATATCAATAAATCGATTTCTATTTTTTTTTTTTTTTGTTTGTCCTAATTGACCAATTGTGATTGCCAAAATGTTAAGTGACGCTAAACGTAGATGTTGCTATATTTATTATTAAGGAGTTTATTATATTTCTAAATTGGAGTTTAAAAAGTATACTCAAAATATTGCGAACAATAGTCCGCATAGTTTAAAAAATTTCGAAACAAAACATACCGTAGTCATAAAGCAGCTGCACTCAAAAACGTAGGTTAGCGTCTAACAAATATTAAACATTTCATGTGACTTAAATTCTAATTGCTATGAACATGTCTGCAATTGCATTTAAAAATGATTTTTCCTTTTTTTAATTTCCCTTCTTTACATATTTCTAACTATATTTATTTTAATTGGTAAGACAAAACACGCAATACATTGGAATTGGCTAAAAATAAAATATACAGAGTGTTTAAACACCAGATTATCTATCCCTTACCTACTATATACGGAAGATGATTGAAGTTATTAAGTAAATAAATAGCTACACGCTGTATCCCGCATACAGCAGGGTAGGCAGAGGGAACCTGCTTTCCGCCTTTTGAGGCATGGCGTGTGGAGTGGCGGAACCAACGTCGTGCTTTGTCTTGTTACCAGAACTCAGGAAAATTAAAATAATCAAATAAATAAATAAATAATAATAATAATAATAGTCTTCCCCTCGTGGGAATCGAGCCCGCAACCGTCGCGTTAACAGGGTGTGCCGCTGCGCCATGACGGCCTTTAAAAATATATATTCACCATATTATCATGTTCAATTTTCCTCTGCTGCACCTTCCTGTGGACTGCTGCAGCAGGCATCGGTCGCTTCGGCTGTTCCCTCGAAGGTATTGAGGACTTCTTATTATTTCTGGCACTTAAGATTTTGTTCAGAAGTATGTGATTATGCCTCTCGATTTCACGCAGCCTCTCATTCGAGAAGGACATGTTGACGCGACGTGTTGGCGGTACTGATACTGATCTGGAACGTCGAGTTAAAACTTTTCTTAATATTTATACAATCAGCTAATAACAAATCTCTTTTAGCGTCACGCTGTATCCCAAATAAGCATGGTGGGGGAAGAATGTAATGTCAATGACACTCGTTTACTACTTCTCATCCCAATTTGAGTGTCAGATCTCAAGGTCGCGCTTTGTTTTGCTAGAGGTCATCCTGATGAATGATGAATTGATGAAAATGATTAATTTCCCCAGAGTAGCTCACATTAGCAACCATCGTGTTTGCAGTCAGTCAGTCAGTCAGTCAGTCATTGTGTAAAGTATGCATATGTTAAAAAAAACAAGATGTTATAGGTATATAATAAGCAGTTTCATACATATAAAGCACTTGCTCTTATTGTATAAAACATTACGTATTTCCTTTATTATTCTTTAAGTTTACGAGAAAATTTAAATTATTGTATTTTTATTCTATTTTAATAAATTATATTAAGATTATCCATATTAGAAAGCAGTAATTACACATACAAATTTAACTTCTCCTTCAAAATATATAAAAAACAAAGCTACTATTATGAAGTATTTATAATTATTAATAATTCTGTTATAGCTTTATTTTATGTCATACTTGTAAGTTATTGGACATGTTTGAAGTTTGACTAAGTTTCCATGAGGTGCTAATTGTGGATTAACACTTTAAAAAGGAATAAAATATTCCAATATTTTTATATATAAAAAATGGCATTGTACTGTCTCACCCATAATCTGAAGATCTGCCAGATACTGATGGAGGTTTCTGACTAGATATTGATGACTGACTCTTTGTAAGCTTTGCTGGGGCTTTAACATGTACTTTACTAGTGACATTACTTATAGGAGTTTGATTTTTATTATCTTCAAACTCCTCACTTATATCTTCTTCTTCAAACTCATCAGAATAATGAGTTTCATCATCATTGTCATTATCATGAGGTGTATTGTCATTATCAGATTCAGGTTCTTCATATACACATGTTTCAACACATATATTTGGAGGCTTTTTTACAGCATCAACTATGCATCCCATTTCAGAAAACTCCTTCGACAATTCATTTACTTCATTATTGTTTTCCTCCTGGTAAAACTGTTTACATGTCAGTTTATTACAGTCACCAGAAGAATACTCTGTGCCTAAATATCCCATGTTCTCTACATGGCTTTCCGCAAGTGACATTGTGTAAGCGTGCAGCTAATACTAAGATGCAGCAGCAGCTAAAATATAAGAACTTTAATTAAATATCGCCTAGAGTTACCTACTTTGGTGATATCTATTGTGTTGACATATATGTAACAAATTCTCAGTAGTTTTTATTATATATTATAAGCATATCCAAAATATACTAGCTACATTTTGAAGATAAAGTCAATACAGTTGTATTTTCTATGTTAAATTATATTACTATGAATAAATAAACCATACCACAATAAATTAATAAAATTCTTTAAACTATTTCTAAAATAATTTTGCACTACTGCCTACAGTAAGTAAAATTATTTAATAAGCGCAATTAAGAAACTATTAATAAGTACAAAAGAAAACTCTTAAAAAATACACAAAAGATTAAGTATTCTGTCATATTTATTTTATTTTTAGAATCTTACAATTCGTACACTCCTATTATGGTCTGCCAGATTTATTTTAGTTTGATAAATGCACCTTCTTGGTTAAATATATATTTTAGTATTATAATATTGAGCAAATATATAGCTATTGACGAAAATCAATAATTATCATAACAACAAGCAAACAAATATCGCGCCACTCGTTTGTCATAACATTTATTTCAAATATTGCCAACTTAACATTAATATTCTTTATAAATGTACAAAATAAAATAAAATAATAGATCGATTAATATATATTATAAATGAATACAATTTGTTTTCTTTATAGAAATTTGTATGACTATATTTTTGTTCACATAGCATTTATTTTGCCCTTTTATAGGGGAAATATGCAAACGTGGGAAACACTTTAAAAAAGAATATTCTTAATACTGAACGTCTCATTTTACGTAATGTAGAATGAATGAAAAATTATTAACAATAAATATTTTTAAATAATAAAAACAATGTTTTATTGTAATTATTTTATACTAATTATCATAAACTGTTTATAATATGTTATATATATTGCCCAGTAGTTAGTATATCTTTACATTTTTTTATATTATGATTATATTACTGTCATTTCTATGTTCGACCAGCTGGTACTATGTCATATTGACATTTAATTCATTCGCCAATCATTCATAAACGTAGAAGAAAGAAAATATCTTTGAATAGGCCAACAAATTGATGAAGTGAAATAATGATTTCTCGTTAAAATTCATGTCTAAGAGTTATATTTTTATAATAACTTCAAAATGGTGACTATAATAAAGAACCAGTTATTAAAACATCTATCGAGGTGCGTTCTCTATAATTATATTTGTATATGAAGAGAAAGATAAGACGAGTGCTTGCTAATTTAATAAAATAACAAAGTGTTTGTGTTTATTATAAATAACCTATTAATATATTTAGACAATATTACTTATAACCTTCATGTACCCTTCGATTTATTTTACGAGATTTTTCCTTAATGTAATTGCTAATGAAACAGACAATCTTTTTTTATTTAAGGACAAAAAATTATCAAATTAAAGTTAACATTAGTCTTGTACTGTAAATTTGCTAAACTTTATAAATATTTAGAAGGAAAATACTATACATATTTTCATTTTAATATTTCTCAGATTTACAAAAAATCTATCGCCAGAACAGATATCTCTCTCAGCACTTAGAGGATCTGGTGAGCTGCAAGATTTGACTTTGGATGAAGATCTTTTGACTGACCTACTGGAACTGCCTGGATGGGTGCGCCTGACATCTGCAAAATGTAACCGTGCCTCTTTTAGGATACAGTGGACCAAACTTAAAACAGTTCCTATTGTATTGGTAAGATATTCTTGCGATATAAAATATAATATTATACAAATTTATTATTATTATTATTATATGTTTTTAATATGGGTATTTTTAATATGGTCGGTGTATTTTTAATAATATGCCATTTCTTTTATATGTATGCATATTTTAAAAATAAAGTAATGACTCAGTTGCTAACTAACATATTATTATGGAGTAAGTGTGATAACAATGGACAATAATAATATTAATTAAAGAATACCAATGAAGCTTCTTAGTTTAAATATAGGCTACTACGCTAGGGATAAAGTGTGAAGTTATGAATACGGATGAATGAAAAAGTCATCATATATATATATATATATATATATATATATATATATATATATATATATATATATATATATATATATATATATATATATATATATATATATGTATATGTATATGTATATGTATATGTATATGTATATGTATATGTATATGTATATGTATATGTATATGTATATGTATATGTATATGTATATGTATATGTATATGTATATGTATATGTATATGTATATGTATATGTATATGTATATGTATATGTATATGTATATGTATATGTATATATATATGTATATATATATATATATATATATATATATATATATATAATATATATATATATTATATAATATATATATATATATATTATATATATATATATATATATATATATATATATATATATATATGTGATAACTTTTTCATTCATCCGTATTCATAACTTCACACTTTATCCCTAGCGTAGTAGCCTATATATATATATATATGTATATGTATATATATATATATATATATATATATATATATATATATATATATTATATATATATAATATATATATATATATATTTATATATATATATATATATATATATATATATATATATATATATATATATATATATATATATATATATATATATATATATATATATGTGATAACTTTTTCATTCATCCGTATTCATAACTTCACACTTTATCCCTAGCATAGTCAGATTGAATGGAGCACACAAGAACAAAGTAATCTTTTTTATTAATACATTTTATGAAATATCCAAAAATATTAATTTAGATCATAGTATTTGTTTAATTTTCATTGAATAATAACAATGTATTAAATATTATGTTAATGCCTAATAATTAAGGCACACATATGATTGAAACTTGACTTCAAATAAGAATTGGCTTAACAAATCAAAGTCTTTTATTGTAACATTCACATGAAAAATAATTTGCCCATTACTATGGCATACATGACAATGAATCACAGAAAATTTCAATCAATGATATCTAACTGTGAATACAATAAACATATTATCTCAACAAACATGTATATATTCTTTTTTTAATTATATTGTGAACAAAAGGAGTAATTATTGCTGAAAAGTATTCTCTATCAGCCAATAATATTATTCAAAATAAATGTATATATGGGTAAAAGTAGATTTTAATTTTTCATGGTTACTCGTTACTCGATTCTAGTACATATGAAGTGTGGTGGGTTCCGTCAATTAATGCAAAATTTCTCAAAATTAAGCACACACTAGAAAACGGTTGATTATGAAACTTGGTCCTCTTTGCCTATCCTGCAAAATGCCGGAGAAACGTCTAGCTAAAAAAAAAGTCATCTATAAATAGGTTAATCTATATCAATAATTATGAAATTAATATCATAATAAATTATGGCATAATGGCACCTCCACAATGTCAATGTTTAATTATATTTCCATATAGAAGCACTCTAACAAAATTACATTGAAGCGTACACACGGCTGAACAATGTACCGAATTAGCAATGCTTCGTTGAAAATACGGCCTTGAACATCATTCGCGCTTAGTGGTTTGGTTTGCGTCTTATTTATTAAGTACGTATTCATTAATTGCACTTAGACTGTATATATGTTTTTTTCTTATTTTTTTCTTACGTTTTTAACATATAGGCAAATGATAATATTTCCGTTGCTTTAAAAAATATAAAGTGCTTTATTGAGCGCTTTTTTGAAGCAAATCTAGCAAATACAGTTCGTATAAATGAATATATTATTACAAGGTAAATTTAAATTACCGTTTTGTATTAAAAACTACAACTGCATCACCTTGCGATGGTATCACACATCACATGATAATATGATCAAATATTTTAGTTTTAACTTATAGGGATCCCGAGTGATGTGTCCCAGTACAATGTTTTATATACCCTACGTGTTGAACCTGTACCCTCTTCCAAAGGACCGGTTCGTTTGAATCCGATAATTACCAAGAGAAACCTAATAATAATAATAATAATATTAGAAAGTAAAGCACATAAAAAAAATTACAAATAATTACAACGAAAACAGCTAATATACATAATATGATGTGCAATGGCGGCCTTAGCGCTACAAGTGATCTCTTACAGGCAACCATTTAGAGACAGTACGTATTATAAGGAGACGAAACGGTGCAAGAATATTTTGAGTAATTAATTCATCCTTTACCGATTGCATATAAGCCGCACACGACTATCGTAGGTTCAAATTTGTCGTTGAAATGTCTAAATTAAAATACAATTAGTATATGCTACATATTTATTAAAAACAAGTAGTAGGCTAATCCATAATAAGGAAAGAAAAATATGGGAGAGGACCGTCGTGGCGCAGATGCACAGCGTATGCCTGTAGCTGCGCTGCTGTGGGTTCGATTCCCACTCGGGGAGAATTAATTATTTTCATTTTCTTCGCTCTCGCAACAAGGCAAAGCGCGGTGTTGAGTTCCTCCACTCAAGATGCGCGGGCTCGTGTACCTCTAATTTAAAATTTTATACGTTTTATAAAATACTGAACGCACTACGTAAACGTATGTAATGCTTGATTGAGATTTTTTTTCAGTATTTTGTTTGTTTTAAATTAGACTTGTCGTTATATCGTTTCAATAACAAAACCTATTTACAGTAATGATCGTTGTTTATGTACTCTCGTAATCAGTTCATTTAAAATAACCTCATGTAACTACTGTATTGTACAATACTTATGTTAAAAACACACACACACACACACACACACACACACACACACACACACACACACACACACACACACCCACACACACACACACACACACACACACACACACACACACACACACACACACACACACACACACACACACACACACACACACCCACACACATTTAAAGAAATTTAACTTTCATATAAACCTAAAATTATCGTCAAGGGTTATGTGTAAAGGCATACTTGTATCTATTGACGATTTTATTAGTAATGATGCACTAATGACGTATGTGAAGTAATTGATAGTAATCGGTTCGATTCCTATTATCCAAAAATAATAATTCACCAAACCACCTCATGACAAAGACCTTTAGTAAGATAACACGAGACACGTAAAAATAAAAAAGAAATCATACATTATGATATTTTCTTTATTAATCTATAAGCTTATTGGCCATCGAGGCTCAGTGGAAAAGAGTCTAACTGTCAGAGGTTGTGGGTTCGATCCCTTCTCAAGAAAAAGGAAAATGGGTTTTGACATGAAGTTCACTCTGCCTATCCTGCTATATGCGGGGAACAGTGTGAAGCCAAGCAACAGTAAAGCCGAAAAAGATTTTTGCTACAAATGAATAAACTAAATCTTCCATGATTACTTTTCGATATAATAATAATATTTTGTTATTCTAGAATCTGGACGAAGTGCACATAGCTCTAGAAGTATGTGCCGAGCCGCGTGCTATGAACCCGGGTGCTTCGGACTCTATGCCTGTGCCGGGGAAGTACAGCTACATACACAAGGTCAGTCAGACATTCAATATTAAGAATCAAGTCTAAGCCTCTCTCCGTTCAAGAGGCGCAAGTTTCCGTATCACGTGAACAACGTGATACGTTTTCTAATTTTTTTTATCTTCTAAACAAGTTAGATTTATATAGAGGACCCCACGTCGTTTTTATGAACGCTACTTTACTTGATATTCTTGCGCCTTAAAATTATTATTAGTCTAGATTTAGCGAGTACTACATCGTTAGGTACTAAGCCAACAGAATCGTTGATATTAACACATTATTTAATAAGTTCTGTTTTTTATACAACCATAGCTTCACGCTATATCCCTATGGGCTGGAGAAAACGGATGCCCTTCGGGCGTTCCTTGTGCTTTTTACGTGACCTTCCTCCAATATCTTCGATGCTCTGAAAAGTCAACTGAGATCTCCCCACGCCTCTGTTACCACTGACAACTTCATATATTTTATCATTCTGTCATCACTCGTTCTCTCATCGAGCCCATACCACCTGAGCTCGTTCTACATCATGTATGAAATGCGATAAGTTTCTTCGTATAGACTCATTATTTCATGTTATTTGATTTCAGGTTATAGACGGGATATCAGTGGCTGTGAACCAAGTGCAAATAGATTTCAAATGTGATTCATTCACCAGCAGTGTTCAGGTATGTTGGTATAGTCAATCGGTGGGAAAATAAGTACTAAATTATAAAATTACTAACATCTGGCAGACCATGTCGTCACTTAAGACACTCCGTTTCCCCATTTATAATTTACAGATGTGAGAATCCAACTCATAGCCGCCGTCGCGTTTACATTCCCGCACCATGCTCCTGCGCTACGAAGTTTAGTTGTTAAATTATAATTTTTTACCGAGCCCCAAATTTACATGTGCCCAAGAATCCCGCCGTGTTTTAGTAATCGGTGCATCTTTCATTGTACGCTGACAGAAATTAATGTAATTCATCTTAAATACTTTTAGCCGGCACGGAACTCACAATGTTGATATCAGTAAACGTTAATTTTTATCTAATATAAGAAAAATCTATGAATTATATATTTATTTATGTTGTTATAAATAATTCCCAGATATCACGAGTGACGGTGGAGTCCCGGACGCCTGAAGGACGGAAGGGCGATCTAAGACTGACTAGAATCAAATCTCCCGACACAGGCCAACTGCTTATATTTAAGGTACTTTTGTAGTTCAATTGTTTTACAGAAGGGATAATTAAGTAGGCAGAGGGAATCTATTGTGCAGATATTCCGTTTTACGGTTTCTGTTAGAATTCGATACTTTGATGTTGAGCGAGTGTCAACACTGCTTGAGGAGAAAAAATTACTCTATTTATTCCTCGTTTTGTTTGTCAGCTAGACACTGTTCAATTTGCTACGATCTCCTCCGAATATTAGATTCCTTTACAAAAATGTAATTTCGTCCGAAATAATTACTATCACAGAGTTCGCCTTATCTGGCAGCTGCCCAGCTTATCATTATAATGATAAAATTAAAACAAACTCTCAATACTTTAATTTCGTTTATGGTTTTTTTTTTGTGCTAAATTATATATACTGGCGACATACGAATAACTTTTTTTTCTACAAAATATATATTTATATATAAATTTCAGGAATTAGAATGGCAAAGCGCTCGTATAGAGGCCAAGGCGCACGGTCCTGCGGCAGCCAACTTGCCGCCCTTGAGACTACTCTTGGGGAACACACACTGTCGGATTGTTATCAAGAAACGACTATCCGGTAAGGGTTAACTGCACTTTGGTGTGAATTTTCCTTGGTTTAAATTTTAGTTAGTTTAGTTAGTTAGTCAGTTAGATGAAGTGTGACCGTGGACTCTTCGTGCATGTGAACTAGTACTGCTGCGTTCTTGAGTAATCGTGATTAAATAGTTTTATAAGGAAAATTATGAACAATTTAGTAATTTTTGTCGAAACTATATCTGTTATAAAACTAACCAATTTACTGCAATTTAAGTTTAGTTTTCTAATTGGGAAAGTCCCAAATTTCATTGTTAAGGTGTTTCGATATTACCGATGACGTACATAAAGTTCAGTGGTCTAGGTTATATATTTATTAGAAATTATAATACACAGTAAGTTTATCATATTTCGTAGATTGCGCAGTTCTTGGGTCTCGCCTAGTCCTCAGACCGGAACCCTTAGCCTGGGCGTTAACAGATGGACAGTTGCGCGCGGCTCTGGCCTGCGCCGCCGCCTTGGCTGACCCTGTGAGGAAGGCCACGCAAATGGCGACTAGGACTAAGGCTGCTCATAAGGTACTCTTATAATAAGGACCTAGGATCTAGGTTGAAACTTTATTTAGCTATTATCCTAGATGGGCAGTTGCATGTGGGATGTGATGCTAGTAACATGACGAGTACGGTACTAAGACTGGTTTCTATGAAATTTTTTGGGCTTATATTATTACTTTATAAGATAATTTAATATTGTTTCATTTACTCAGTCTGGTAGGACAAAACAATAATATTCCATGAATTTAAATAGTCGCGTATTCTATTAAAAACTTAGAGTAAAATTGTTGATAAATATATTTTTAGCTTCACCATTTATCCTGCATATGTCAGGCTCAAGGTAGAACCTAGTGTCTAAACCCTCCGTGCCTCGTTTTCTGCCATATTTGAAACACTGTTTGGTGAGTGGTGTAACTTAACGCCGCATTATGTCTGATTAATACTTGTAAATGTTAATAGCTCAATCGCCAAGACGCTGCTCTACAGTGGCTTCAGAAATATTATATTCACATTTATTTTAAAACATACTTTAATAATATACTACTATATAATTCCTAACTACCACAGATAAAAGAAGAACCCAAAGACCAAATTCAAAGCAGACCAACTTCCGGAGAAAAGGATATCTTAGCTCGAATGTTCGCGAAGCACGATGTTAGAGAAACCTCCTACCACTTGCTCGCGCCGCGGGTGGACCTGCATCTGTGCGACGACCCGGGATGTAAGTTATTGTGTCACTTAATATCATATCATATACAGTAATATGATGAAATATAAAACTAATAAAATCTATTATTTTGACGACTTTTACATATTTTAAAATATTTTGAACGTTTACTTCTCTAGACAGTAGTGTGTGGTCACAAGTCAAGACCAGCTTCCGGTATAAAGTGTTCAGAGTGGCAGGATTTTATAAATATATCATCCTTTACTAAAGTATCCATATTTTAAATATCAAAATATATATTATAAATATACTAGTAATCGCCTTAAAATAATTTCATTTAATTTTTAAATAAACATATAATATTTTGTAAATCTTAAATCTACATTTTGGTGAATGCGGCAAGTTGACTTTCTAACAAAGCTGTATACTACCTAGGACACAATTTCTTTAAAAACAGACGTAAAAGAGAAATGATGTTATCATATAACTAAGTTACGTGAGTTACTTGGTATAAGAAATTTATATAAATGCCCACTTACAGAAATGCAAGAACTAGCTTACTAGAGTCAAAATAGAATTTAATTTATTTCTATAGTAATATAGTTAATATATAATATAACATATTCACCAGTGGGCAGATCAGAAATGCCGCAACTCGCTAACGGCGGTGCTCTACAAGTGACTCTAGTGAGTATGCAAGCTGACTTGTTCCCATACCACAAGGCGTCCAATGACAGAAGACACTGGCGAGGTTACAGGTAAGGACATTTTTAAACTTATATTTATATATAATTTTTTATTTTAAGTGTGCTTGTCAGTATACTTCTCCTAAACGACGGAACTGATTCCGATCACATTGCAATTGGTTCCTATATGGTTTAAAAATACTATTGGTAGCTGCAGACGTGTACTGTATGAGGTCCTCAGCTATAAGAAATCTTATGTATCGTTTTTATAGTGCCCTCTATTATTTTATATATGCATACTTGCATAATACTTAAAAATATATTTGCTTTAACAAAATTATATTAATTGTTTTTAATTATTGAAGAAAAACTTCTAAACTCATTTGTTCTATTATTTTATATTTATGTAATAAAACTGGAGAAGCCCAATTCTACTGATAATTTTTCTCATATTTCTTATGGAATTTGATAATTATATATGTATTGTTACATTAAAATAAAATAATATGGATAATGGTGGCGATGGCGGACGATGGGAGACTACCCTGGGAAGCCTATAGTAATATCATAGATATCGGACTCATCAGATTTACTTACACATATCCTTCTCCTGATAACGAGGAACTGGAAATTAACTACTAAATTTATTATATATATATATATATATATATATATATATATATATATATATATATATATATATATATATATATATATATATATATATATATATATATATATATAATAATAATTTAAAGTAGTAATGTTTTTTCAATGAGCAGGGAAGCGGCAACACCGCACAGCCAGTGGTTGTCGCAGGCGTTGTCGTCCTTCTGCACCACGTTGTTAGACACGTTGGACCCGAGGCCCCTCACGCCTGGGAATAAGGTAAGAAATAGATTGAGCATATAACAATATCATATAATATTCTCATTTGCTACCCACAAAACATTCCTTCAATTAAAGATCCATTTTGTTTTATAATGTTGCCAAACTTTCTCTTCAGAGGATGTCTAGCCAATTATCTGTCCGATATTTCATTTTCGGCATACGGGTACGCGACCCCGGATCCTCGAGCCACCACGTTCATAACCCCATCCAATCCATGGAGATGGTGTCCCTCCCCCTTTTTCCAAGTCATTCTTCCTCTAATTTGTTTTTCCTTTCTTGGTTTCCCCCAGTAATGGGTTTAGATGGTCAGATGGCAATCACTCCATTATAAACCAGAATTCGTCACACAAATGGACCGATACAAGAAAAAGTTGGGTACGGCTAGGGCGTCGCCGCTAAACGACGCGCAGGCACATCGCCCTACACCTGCGACAAGTGGGCAAGGGCTACCGCGTCAGGTACGGGCACGGCTAACGACGTTAATAATCAGACGGAAACTCCTCTGGATCGTGGAATATTAGCTCTCTTACCGGACGATGCAGAGAACTCGCCGATGTACTCATGAGACGTCGGCTCCACTTTCCTTCAGGAAACTCGTTGGAAGGGCAATTAGTCGCGTAACATCGAGCAGGGTTACCGCCTTATATACTGAGTCACCTACAGGCAAAAACGGTGTGGCGGTAGTGCTTTCTTATGAGCTTCAGAATGGGCTTCTTGAAGTTGACCGTCGCTGCGACTGCTTGATACGGATAAAGGTTGTAGCGCGGCTGAAAAGGAGACATTCTAGGAACAATATGAAGAAGTCCAACAAGTTCTTGGTATTGCTAAGGGTGAACGTATCATCGACAGGGAGATATGGTGGTGGAATGACCAGGTGCAGGGGGTGATTTGGGAAAAGAAGACAGCGTTTAAAGAGTGGCAGCACTCCAACTTTTCTGAAGACAGACTGCAGTACATAGCAGCGAAACATGCCAACAAAAGAGCTGTAGCCAGGGTCCGCAGTGAAAGTTTGTCGCCATTATATGATCAACTTGAAACTGTGGAGGAGCAGAAGCTTATATACAAACTGGCTCATGCCCGAGATAAAGCGACGCAAGACATTACAAAATGTCTCTGTCTAAGCCTATGTGAAAGAGAGATGGAGATGGAGCTGCTGAAAACTTAGCACTCTTGTAGTCTTCCTCTTGAATTACCTCCTAACCTCGGACTTGTTGCTCCAACAACCCTTGACGAAACTCGTAATTGTCTTCGAGGCATGGAGATCGGAAAAGCGATAGGACTTAACGACATCCCGATCGAGGTCGAGATCGAGATCATCTCTTTGTGTGCTTATACTGACTGACCTGTTTAACCGTATCTTGAATATTGGAATGATGCCACATCAGTGGCGGCACAGCTTTATTAACCCTATTTACAAAGGAAGGGGCAGTGTTCAAGTTTGTGGTGGTTATAGGGCATCAAGATTATGAGCCACACCATGAAGCTCTTCGAGCGCATGATCGGCCTCAGACTCCGCCGAGAGTGTACTGTCTCCGAGTCTGAGTATGGGTTTCAACCAGGATCAGGCACTATGGACGTCATTTTCGCCCTCAAAACTTTGATAGAGGCTTACAGGGAAAAAAGTAGAGTCTGCATGTGGCCTTTTTGGACCTGCAGAAGGCCTTTGACTGTGTGCCTCGTCAGTATATCTGGTGGGCATTGCTATCCAGGGGGATCCCTGAAGCCTATATTGAGGTTATCAGAGATATGTACAACGACTCCGCTTCAGTGGTTAGAACCGCTGTTGGCGACACCAAGCCCTTCCCGATTACAGTAGGAGTTCTCCAGGGCTCAGCTCTTAGTCCGTTCTTATTCAATGTAGTAAGCTAAGGCTAGCCTTCGTGGCTGATGATGTATGCCAATGACATAGTACTCATTGATGAGAACCGACCGATACTGGAGCGTTAAGTGAACGCCTGGAAGGGTGCGCTTGAGAACGATGATCTTAAACTGAATGTGTCGAACTTGAGCACCATCCACATCGGGCCTGAGCCAGCCGTTAAGTTGGAGAAGTTCAGGTACCTCGGATCCGTTATGCATGAGTCTGCGGGCATCGACCACGACATCCATGCCCGTATAAGCGCTGCCTGGGCCAAATGGCGAGGTCACTGGTGTGGTCTGTGATAGCAGAATACCGCCCAAGCTAAAAGGACTGAAATACAAGAGCATTATCCGACCGGTTCTTTTATACGGCAGCGAATGTTGGCCAGCATTATCTCGGCACACTCAGGAGCTTCACGTCACAGAGATGAAGATGCTGAGGTGGATTTGAGCGTTACGCGGTCCGACCGCATACGCAACACATTCATTCCAGGTAGTCTTGCGGTCCGTGACGTAGCGGATAAGCTCCAAGAGCGTCGCCTGAGATAGTATGGCCATGTTATGCGCCGACCTGAGAACTATGTCGAAAGGAAGTGTCTTGACATGTCTGTCCCTGGAGTTAGACCACCAGGACGCCCAAAAAAAGCGATGGCTGGATGTCATGACACAGGACATGAGAGCCAATAGATTGTCCACTTAGGATGTTAAAGACCGAGTAAAGTAGAGTAACCTTAGTAGAAAGGCAGACCCTGGCAAACGAAACCGGGACTAATGCCAGGCAGAAGAATAATGTTGCCAAGCTTTATTTTAAATCATGATCGTTTCCTTCCTTAAAGTATATTTTGTCATTAAAAAAGACAATTATAATTACTGATTATGCTAACTATGGATATAGTGACTTAATGGTGTACTGGCTAGCTAGAAGTCCTATCTGTAGGTTGTGTACCCATAGATAAACAGTGCTAATGAGTCCAAATTAAACTGCGTGATCAAGAACTATTAAACCGCGATTAAAATCAAGCGCTGTCTCATTCGCCACGGGCCTAAAGTGTTTCAAAAAAACTTTAAAACATAAAATTACTATATTACAAATAATAATTCCTATCTCAGCCACAAACAGAACGTACAGAAGAGCCAGTGTCCAACGGCATCAACCACCGCGCATCTGCGCCCGCGCCCGCCGCCGCGCCCACGCCCGCGCCCGCCCCCGCCCCGTCCAACACTACTACCTCACAAGGTAATATAATGTAGTGCCTTATTGTTACTCCTTCTAAAATATCATTAAGACAACACTTGCCATCAATTGAAGAATCATTTTTTTTAAATTAATTCTGTGAAAATTATGTGAGTCTAGATGCGTTAGAGTTATATAAATAAATGACAAGGAATATAATATTTTTGTTTTGGTCTATGTTATTTGTTTTTTTTTTTGTTCATTTTCTTCATTTAGTGGGATTGGTAGAGAGACCCTGGTATGATTTATTTCTATTTAAATGTAATATAATAATACTGCTGAGTGACAAACAGTCCATACCCTTTTTTATTCTTTCATAGCCTATCCTTAACAGTTGCTCTGATACTAAGGCAAAATAATGCCATATTTATTTATAAATCATTAGAATAGCTTGATAATTAATTTGCATTTTTCCGTATTGTCCAATGAATTACATCTTATGATTATTTTTCATATCAGTTTCATTTTCGTTTTTCAGCGTCACCCACTAGGACGCGTATACTCCAGCAGCTCGGGAAATTGATGACCACGTGTCTTGTACTTAGGATAGACGATTTTACTGTGAACAAGGTTCGTGTGTTTTGTTTATAATATAAATGGATTCTAAATTAATACAATAAAAGTATAGTGATTTAATTAATAATTCCATGTATCCATTATTCCAGGTATCAACAGGTTCAAAGTCCAGAGAAGCTCCTCGGCCTTTAGTAAGTGCAGAAAAAGCGACATTACCCGGTGACGCTGGACTTTTACATGCGGAACTCACCTTCTTTTACTATCCTGGGGATGTTTGCTTTCCTGGTAGGTAATGACTTTTAACACAGATAAAAATGGCAATCTCTTGCTAAGAGACTAGTGGCGGAACTCAACGCCGCGCTATATCTTACCAGCGCGAGAAAATGAAAATAATATAATTTCCCTGAATAGTCTGACTGAATAGTCACGTTTATAATCAGAAGCTTCAGTCACTACTGAACGATGGTCTCAATTCCTTCTTTGAAGTTTTGTTTAGAGGCAAATTACCATAGAAACTTAGCAATACCGTTTTGTATTATTATTTTCTGACGTGTTTTCCTCATTGCGCTCTCCCATAGTGCCGTCGCCCAAGCTGTACGTGCAGCTGAGTCCGGTGCGCGTGTCGGTGTGTGTGCCCAGCGTGCTGTGGCTGGCCGCCTTCCTGCCGCACGTGGGCGCCGCCGCCGCCGCCCACGCGCCCACGGGTGACACCTCCTCGTACATCGACATACGGGCAGAGGCCATCATGCCTAAGGTGACCGAGAGACCGCGGAATGGTCAATTCGTTGTCCGTTTGTCTAGACACTAGACCATATTTTATAAGTTGAACGCGACCTGTGATCATAAACTACTAACGATATCAGGACATTTGTGTACATGACCAACTGACGTCACAGCAAAGCAAACAACCAGCGTTTCTGTCAAACTCGCGCTAAATATTGAACACGTAAAATTTATAAAATATTTTTGTGGCACTTATGATTGAAATATTTTTTTTTGTCATCATATGGTTTCTTGGCCTTGGAAATCGAATTCAGATACTTTCTAAAATTGTGTTTAATACATTATTTATCTTCAGATATATTTATATTATTATAATGTACTTCTGTCGTCAAGTAGAATTGGAGACAGTTAGATTTCACGATAATCACACAGATAACTATTATTACGCAAATTTTTAAGTACGGTGATATAAAAGAAGATTTTTAAAATGAAACAATTTCCAGATTGTTCTAGAAGCGGGACCAGAACACGTTTCCCAGCAACGTGACAGACCAAAAGAGTTGCATCTATGTACGGCGAGAGCTACTCTCACTAATGTACGGGAATCCCCGCGAGCTAGTAAGTTTTTAAATTTATTAAAATGGAAACACGACATTTTTCTTTTCAGCTATCATTTCCCACAAAGCAGGGTTGGTAGAGTATTGTTCGGATTCTAATCGAAAAATACTCTCTTATATTGGATTGGCTGATCGACTAAATAGTACACTGTAAGTACAGTGTCTTATAAGTTTTCTCAAAAAATTTTACTTAAAAATAGTATGACATATTATACTTAAATTTATCATATAGCTACAGCTGGCAACAGAGCGGATCTAGCATCAATAATATCAGCGCTAAGAAGGGCGGCGCCCCCGAGGGGGCAGTTCCCCTGTTCATCTGAAGACATGGATCCGATACATGAGCAATTCTTGTTACATGCTGATAGTAAGTTTGATTATTTTACTACTGTACTGTATAATTTCTATATAAAATAAATCATAAAGTGACTCGACGTGCTTACTACGAAAATAATATTTCTGTTATATAATAACTTAATTAAATGACGAATAATGCTTTAGACGTGTATGTGTGTATGTGTACGTGTATTGCAGACCTCGACGACATAGAGCGCGGCGCCGCCGTCTCCCCGGAGATGCTGTGGAGGGAGAGCCGCGCGGTGTGGTGCGCGCGCGTGGAGCCCGTGTGGGCCGACTTCTGCGGCGCGCGCGCCACCGCCTACAAGCCCTCGCCGCTGCTGGACGCCACGCCCCTCACCGCCTGGGTGAGTCTGGGTGGTTCATTCGGATAGAAATATTTAAACTTAGACTTAAGTGCTTAGCTACGCGACAGATTTAAAATTTTTCGACGGATGGATTATCGTGAGGAACATTAGTATGTATAATTTTTTAAATGACGTAAAGGCCATACTAGTATAGTACTATATTTGATTTTTTTTTTAAATAATATGTATATATATATATATTTTTAACTTCAGATCTGTTTCGAAGACGGCTTCAATAAAATCTGGGTGATCGGTCGGACTTGCGGCCTCAGTGGTTTGCAGTTGAACCACTACCAGTTGTTATTCCTGCTGCGCCAGCTGGAGCGTATCAGCGAGCTGGCTGCGTGGCTCGCGCACCAGGCCAGTAGGATGCCGGAGGAAGATCAGGGGTAAGATATAACGATAGGGCAAAAATACGTTTTCCCGAATTCATAAATATTAAATAAATTCTTTTTTTAATTAATAGAAATCAGAATTACAGCTTTTTCCCTACTATATAAAAAAAATATCTAAAGATATGTTAAAGATATATGTTTTAAATATTGATTTGTTTCTTAGATCATTAGTAATAGGTCTGGTGGTACCGGCAGTGGAATTGACCCTGGTGCTTCCAACAAACTGCCCAGGACAAGAGTCTTCTAGAGATTTGGACAGTGTTCCTCTTGATTCGTCCAGTCTCAATGATTTGAAATTAGGTAAGGTGTCTAATGTATATTAATTTTATAAAGCTGAAATATTTTTATGGGTTTATAGTATAGTACTAATTTTGGGAACTGGTCCATTTAACATGGAAAACTATAGGCTATATATTACATTATGTTAATCGTTTTGATATAAATACATATATTATACATATATTATATATAAATATTACAGTGGGTTATCTGGAACACTTGTGTCATGTGTCGTTACAACAACTCGTAATCATATTTATGGATATTTTTATACGTCGACAACGAAGTCGCAGGTGAAAGCTAGTGTTGGTAATATATATTTATTTAGGCAGAGGAAAATTTGTTAAGACACTTCGTTCTTCACTATCCGCCTTTTAAGATATGACGCCCTAATGGTAATAATACATGGAGTAGGTCCTCGCGGACAGGCAGACGCTGTGCCACTGTGCCACGACGGCCCGAAGTAGTTAATATAACCTATATAAATTCGTCCTCCAGGCTCTGAGGCGACGATGGCGCCGTCCTTGCTGGACCGGGACAGCGGCGTGCTCGCGACGCAGGGCTCTATAGAAGTGTGCACAGCGATGCCTTTGCCCGCTGAGGAGATGGCGCCGCCCAGTCCTGGGTTAGGATTTGGAGGTGAGTGAGGCCATTTTGGAGGTTGGTTGGCCCTTGGACGAGTTTCAAGAGACGCGGGTTGGAGTCCCCATTTTTGAAATGTTTCTAATCATATTTTTTTACCAAAATGTATGCATTATTGCCTTTGTTTCATATATATATATATATATATATATATATATATATATATATATATATATATATATATATATATATATATATATATATATATATATCGAACCAGTTTAAATTGTAATATATATAAGTGTTTATAGGATCGTATCCTACTCTACCCGCTGAGGATATACCGACTATGACCACCTCAATAAGTTTCGGAGGTAATTTAGAGCTTGGAATTTTAGTGCTAGATGCAGTGTGTGATTGAGAAGAATCGTTATTTAATATAATAATTCTATATACAGTAATTTAATAAAAAACATAATTGATTAATATAGATTTAGTATATACGATAAGTGAAGCTGTTATTGTTTATGGTATTTACTTTAACTGCACTTTCAAAGCACAGATAAAATATAATAGTTTGAATTGATTGTAACTATCATTTTCGTGACTATAAATTAATTATCAATTGTTACAATTAACTTATCGTGCAAGAATATACTAGATATTAATAAAATGTAGATAAATTATAAAGGGTATTTTTAATTTCTTAGAAAACGCTCACTAAGCACTTTTATTAGGATCATCCACACATACAAACATTTTCAACTACATCACTCATCATTGCGACACAGCCCACAGGTTCACATCACTGATGACGTCGATAAACAGACCTATGACAAAAGTCGCAGTCAATATATGCTGTTTAAGATGCTCACGATGCTTCTAATAGATGTTAACGAGGCCTTTACCACGTGCTTTCATATGAAGGAATATATAGTTATTGGAGATTAGACTAAGTCAAGTTAAAAAAAAGTATAAAAGCACTTCAAGGCAAAGTCGTAGAAAATGCTACCGAATCACTTTTATCAAGGTCATCCACATACATAGATTTATAAATTTCCTACTAGGTTTCTCGTCGATGCGCCGCGGCCTTCACGTCACTAGTGACGTCACTAGACAGCGCTCTGACGCGGGACGAGTGTAGGAGTGACGCGGCGTCCACCGCCAGCTCTGATAGTGATCGATATGTGGTGGTCGGTCTGGCTGCTGAGTCACCTGATGATGCTGATGATGCTTTTAGGTCAGATTGCTGTCTTTTTCAGTCATTTTTACTTTTATTTCCAGATATAAGAGTAAATCACAGCTAACTCTAAAGTAATTATTACTATCCCGCACCTAGCAGACTAGGCAGTGGGATCCTAGAGTTAAGACAGTTCGCTCCCCACTCTTCGTCTAATTTCAGTGGCGGTACTCAACGCCACTTTGTCTATCGGTGGTGACATAAAAATAGTTTATATATTATTTATTATTATATATATATATATATATATATATATATATATATATATATATATATATATATATATATATATATATATATATATATATATATATATATATTTAAAATTATTCTCCGTAGTGAGAATCGAACCCACGACTATCGCGTTTTAAGTTGGGCGATGTTCTTTTTATCGCTACTGATTTTTTTATAGATAGAAAACACCATTGTAATTATTACATTAAATTAAATAATGCAATCAATAATATTTAACAATATATTTTAATTCTAAAAGTGTTTATCTGTTACATGATATGATTAGGCATTGTTTTTTAGATATTTTTTTAGGCAAATCTCAAATTTTATGAAAAATATAAATATTTTTTCATTTATAGAGAATTTGAACACGGTCGTCTGTCCAGCGGCGTGGAGGTAGCAGCCGAGGTGGTGGAACGCTCGTCGTCTCCCAGCGACCATTCTATTACAAGTTCTTGTAAACGACGCGATATGGTGAGCATAACATATACTGAAAGTATGTCTGTATGTAAATTTAATATTTAAAGTACCTTTATGTGTTAATCCAAGCTGGTTAGGCTATCTTATAAATATGTCTCAAGCCTGATTCTTAGCTTAGAACTTAAACTGTATGAAATGAAATTCTACATTGTTTTAAGACTAGTGTAGAAGAAGATATTGTAATATCTTGCTAGATTCTAATATTTCAGTTTTTTTTATATATATTCAGTATAATATAAAATATACTTATAATAGATAAGTAAAAAAAGTCACCTATTTATACAATATATTTTTTTTTGTATTTATTAAAATTAGATACATATCAATATAATCAATATTTTCGATATAAACAAAATAGATATCAACCTGCACTCTACGTTTGAACAACATACATCTAGTCCAACAAAGTGCCAACGGGAAGTCTTGTATGAGATTTGTAGCGGATGACATGAAAACCGACGAATGTCCCTCCATACCCTGGGACGAGTTCCAGGTAATTTTTCTGTAGTTTATGAACAAAATTAGCGTATGTCAAGCTACATACAAACACATTCTCATTTAGATATCAAAACATTTCAAATTTCTTTTCAATAAACAATATAGAAATTTTATTTTTATAAAAAAATTTGTAATTTACAATATTATTCAAATTAATATATTATGAAAGTATTACTCAAAGTTTCACACATCATTTTTTAAAATTCATTATTTCAAACACCATATGTATATAAATTCAGACACTTTCCCTTGAAACATACTAGTCACATGCCACAGATTAAATATAGATTCTAACTATTCCTAACATATTTCTAGATTCTAACTATTCCTAACATATTTCCTGAACAGCAAATAATATGTTGTAGCATGTTTACAGATCACTTTTTTAAAAATCTTCTTTATTATTCATCAATTTCTATTGAGCTTTTAACATTTTTTATATACATACTTTTTGTATAGAATAATTCTATTGATGGTGGTAATCATTTTTTATCTGTGCTATTTTTTTTTAATATATTGCATCTGTATTACAAATTGTGTTCTGTGTTTAAACAACTAACCTAACCAAGCAACAAAATTCCCAAAATATTCTTCATTATCAACTAGTAAATCCATTATTACTCATGAAGTGAAATCCATTTTAAAATAAAAAAGTGTGACCTCCTTTTGCACAGCATATCAAAATAAAGATGCGATATATTACAAGAAAAACACAATGCTAAAAGCTCATAAATTGCATGACCCCACCCATCACGTGACCATCGTACCGTACCCCATAATCAAAACCGCTAACCCAACAAAAATCAAGTATATAAGGAATGCATCCTCTAACTTTGTCGTTTATGTGTTTTTATGGCAACTCCCGCCCGCTCGGCTATCGTGCGAAAGATCCGACTCAAGGTATTTAACCATTTATAAGAAGGCGTTAAATTTAAATTAAAAGAAAAATCCCTGGACTTGCAAGAAATTATTGCTTTACAATCTTTCGCGTGGGTAATGATCAACTATATAACGAAATTTTTGACAAGAGTACTTTAAAAAGAGGAACTAAATTAATATTTAAACAATTATAAATGTTGCCATATCTCTTATTGCTAATGTACATAACATGACATTTCCTTTACCTGTTTCGCAATTGTCAACTCACTTTGATTGCTATTGAGCATTCATTGCATATAAATATTATATAAGTTTCTATAAAAAAGGGTGAAATATGCTAATTTATTTATAATTTTACAACAACACACAGACTATAAAAACTAAATAGAATTGCTGAAGTAAATTATTTCTATGTGTATTTAAATAATATATACAACATCATTAATCTCGCGGACTGTTGTAAAGTAATATTCCCCGCATGTCAAGGTATTCGAGCGTCTGACGTAATATAATATAGTGTTGATGACACCGTAGTGGTATCACATGCCAATTAGTTTGTAGACGTTTTGTGTCGTAGCCAAGGGGGTTCTGTATGTGTTTTGAATGAATGTGATCGAGTGTTGCCATGTCCAAATAATAATTATTTATTTACCAGTTACAAAAAATATAGATATTGATTTTGTTATAGTTTTATGAAATGGCAACACTTTACAATGCTTATGTTTCGCATCTATTCATACAGATAATGCATGAAAGAAAAATGCTGTATGAGTTGCTAATTGGTCTAGCTTATTTACAATATATGTCAAATTATTGATTCATAAACAACTTGTAAACTATTTTCATATCAGAAGTTTCACCCGGTCTGATTAGAAAAAATGCAATTTAGGTCCCGATTATTATATAATAAGATGATAGGTATATTGTATTAGAAGATTGAATACAGGTGGTCGTCGTGGCGCAGCATCTCACTGTAAACACGACAGTTGTGGGTTAAATTCCCATTCGGGGAAGTAAATGATTGCATTTCCTCGCTTCTCTGGTAAGAAGGAAGTTAATAAAATTTGAGCGGAGAGTTGGGAATAAAGTGTCTTACCACTAGTTTGCCCCCTGTCTCCATCCCTCCCCTCCAATATGCGGGAAAAGGCGTGAAGCTCTTTGTTTTTATTTTTCTTTTAGTTAAGAATAATGCTATTTTTTAACGTTACAAGTTTGTTTTATAGAAACATATGAAAAATTAATTTAAATGTGTTATTTCCATTCAAAATCAGTTTTGACGACTATTGTCTATTGACTATTGGTAGCCATTTTTTAACGTTACAAGTTTGTTTTATAGAAACATATGAAAAATTAATTTAAATGTGTTATTTCCATTCAAAATCAGTTTTGACGACTATTGTCTATTGACTATTGGTACTGTATGCTTATCGTACCTCGCACGATTTTATTGGACTTGCATGCCCCGTTCATCTCATCTCATTGTTAACTTTATATCTTGTGTTAGTTACGTATGTTGTCTCTTGCTGTGTGTTCGTTCTAGTCAAGGTCATATTCAAAACTGTACAAATAGTACTCAATTTTGTTTTATTAGTAGACATTTTGATTTGGTTAATTATTTAATGTATTTTTTTTATAAAGTTATTAAAATTATCTAAGTAACTTTTTGTTATGATATATTTTTATTATTGCAACAACGTATTGAATATTGGATAAAAAGAGTGTCTCAGCACCTGTTCACTAGGTTCACTCTGCTTATCGCGCTTATTGAGAGATACTGCTAAAAGCTATTATATAATATAAATACATATTTGAAGCAGTTTATTGCAGTCGTAATGTTACCATCCCATACAAACAAGTCTCAACTAGTTCAAACTTGTTCTAAGCGAAAATTATTTTCCAAGAAAATACACAATGAAATTATGACCTTGGTGATGAACTAAACAATCTTATTATTGTATTCTTAATATATTTTATTTATATTTTACTTACTAAAACGATATTAGACTCTTAAAGTAGAATATTTTTTCACACACAAACCAATTAACTATTGCTTCCAAATAAAGTAAATAACACTGCACACAATAGTTTGTAGAATAAGATACTTATGTAGGTATAATCTTCTTGCATGTTAAACATATATGAAATATTTTTTATGCCTGTATAAATTAAAAAAAATAAACCTTTGGAGGTATACTATGGATATGAATGTGAAAGGTAATTTTATTGCATTTTAAAGTGTGAAATTTTAACCAAAGGAACTGGCTGATATATAACTTTAATAAATTTCAATGTTTACACAGATAAATATGTCCATATATTTTTTAAATACAAAAGATGAATAAATTTACCTTTCGTACAGCATATCCTAGACATCAGTGGCGAAGAATGTAATTTTATAAAGGTAAGCCGGCGACAAAAAAGCCTTAGCAAAATAAAATACAGTCGAGATAGTAATATAGTTTACTTACTCAGCAAATATTTTATGATTTCTATTGAAGTAAATTGATTTATAGTGGGATTATTAATTCCTATTTATTAGTTTATTTACAACATTAACAAAAGGTAACTCGATGGGAATCATTTACATGGACACTTCGCCACTGCTCGACATTTAAATACATACATACGTTTTGATTTTTTTATTAGATTTTCATTTTTTTTACATTTTTATTATATTTAGGCATGTTTATTATAATATATATGTAAATATTTTATAACTCCTATTATTAAGAAAATTTTCATACAGAATAAATTTTCAATGCGCGCCCGAGCGTGGTCGGAGCCAACGGATGACGATGACTTTAAGCCGAGAGAGATACCGCGTGTCGCAGTTAGGCTCATGAGGACTGAACTACCGAGGATTTTAAACAGCAAGGTAGATTTTGATATTAATTTATTTTAAGATTGCGTTCACTAGTAGACTGTCTACTGTCTACAGTCAGTCAGTCAAAAAAAGTACTTTACATTTACTCCACCGAACCTTTATATTGGTTTACCGGCGGTCTATGCTCTGTTCCACATCACAGTCTTTTTTTGTTTGTGCCTCTTTTGATTTTATTTATAATCCTGTGTTTACTAGTTACAGAAATCTTTTAGCTTTTATAAATCCATATCATAAAAAAACACAAAGAGATAGAAATATGCAGTTGTCATGAATATTTCTTAAATGTGATTTTAAATTACAAATTGTAGGCCTTGCGTTGTCTTCTTTATGTATACAACTGTCAGTTCCTATACTATTATTACAATGCAACGTTTTATTGAAATTGTACGAGAAACCTTTTCGTAGACTATATCAGATAGAAAATAACTAACTAACAATAGAGAGAACGAGCTATCTAGATTTCCTCACTCTTGTAAAACTAATGGTGGCGTCGAGAACTGTCACTCAACACGCAACGTCTTGAGCCAGATGGAAATTAAAGAACAGGGGGTCTTGATATTGAAAAAAACAATTTCAGGGAGAACCAACAGGGTTGGCACCGTATGAGGAAATAATGGAAGCTCGTATAAGAGAATTGAGTATCGCTCTCAACATGAGCACAGCTCTCGCTTTGTCCGAGTTCATTGAAGACGAGGTTGTGATACCACCGATGCCTTTGGAGGTAAGGGAATTATTTTCTTTAGGAAAAGTCTTTCAAGGGAGCTAGTCTACATAAAAGGATAGATTTTATTAGGTTATATAAAAAATGTTTCGTGTAGTCTGATTTTGTCGAATCCTTTATATATTATACAAGTCACTGTTAACCTTAATTTTAATGTATTGAGATGTATTTCATTTTTTAAACTACTTTAATTAATTAAATTACATAAAAACACTTAATTATTGTACTAAAATTGATAATTTTATAAAAACATACAGGTACATACATATGTTTACATATACTATTTGCAGGTGCTAATAGAAAACGTAAAACTCCACCTAATAGAAGACAGACCAACCAGATCTATATCCTCCCCTCCTCCCCAACCATTAGACGTAGACCTCTCCACTCTTCGTTTAAACAGAGATTCTTCTGGAATAGTCCATTTAGGCCCCACCATCCCCTCCCGTACCATATCACCCAGTAGCCCTGCCCCAGAGCTAAAGGAGGCGCATCAAGAGATACAAAGACTTTGGGAGGAAAATGAGGAATTGAAGAAACGGTTAGCCACTTTGAATAGGATAGCTGAAGATAATAGGGAGTTGAGAGCGTGAGTTTATTTTTGTTCTTTCTTAAATTTATTTTGTGGGCTTTTAGCAAATACGGAGTTGATTTCCGCCTCAACACGTAATGTCTCGATTTTGGGGCAACTACGTTGGTTGGCTTCGCCTATTTTGCTATAGCAATTTAGAAATATTATAATATATAATAACTGACGAAATCTAAAGAATTAGATTTTTTTATTTTAGCTATATTCACAACATACAATTCGTTAAAAAATCACTTGTTTTTTTTAAATATGTATTTTGTAAACAGTAAAGCAGAAGAGGCGTCAGTGCTCCGCCAGTGCGCGCACGCGGCGCAGCAGGAGGCGGCCAGTCTGCTCGCTGATAAGCACGAGCTGTTGGAGGCGGTTAGGTCGTTGCAGGTACATTTTTTTTGCACGTGTAGTTGTAGATAAGTTCTTTGGAACACAAAAGGCCACTTATCACTAATAATGATCTCTTACAGGTGTTTTATTAAACATTTGTTTCACCTACTTCAGAAAAAACTTCGCGATTTTTATTTAGTTTAAATTACTTTAACCGGGTTAATTGCGTTTATTTTGGTTTTGTATATTTTTTAGTAACATGATATGTTGAACGCGTTACACCTGTTAAAAAGTTACATTTAAAATCAATATACCTAAGTGTACAGACACTTCTAGAAACTCTATAATTTCGACTCTGTTAGATATATTGGAAAATTGAATGTGTCCCCCATGTCACAATCGTCGTGAATCTATAGCGAGATTGGTCCACTGACATACGTCAGATTAGAGTCTAAAACTCAAATTAAAGTATATATAAAGTATACTGAAACAGTACTCGCAAATCCACAAGTGATTATTAGGATGATGCTGGGGATTTTTTAGCTTCACGCTGTATCCCGCATATCGCAGGGTAGACGAGGTAAACCTAGTGTTAACACACTCCGGTCCCCACTTTCAGCCGAATTTTCAAGTGACGGAGCTCAACACCGCACTAGAGCGAGAAAATCGAAAATAAATCATTTTACCCGAGTGCAAGTTCTTTATATTACATTTTCTCTATGTTTACACCTACGTTATTACAGGAGCAATTATCAGGGGCGTGTCGAGGCAAAAGATAGCGGTCCCGAAGCGGGGCGCAGGGCTGCCTCGACTGCACCGCCTGCTGTGGCGACCACAAATTCTAGAACCCACTACCACCACCACATACAGCCGTCAGACCTTTTATGAAAAGTAGAAAGAAGATTAGAATCTGGTATTATGTTCAAATATGGCCATATCCTGCTATAATGTCCATGGGAATAACAATTAGAACCTTACAGTACATCCCCATATTAAGAACCTGCTACCACTTACGTATAATAAAAACCTTTTTACAGAATTCATATATATTCTTGATCTCATCTATAAGAATTCTGATAAGAATGAAGTAATTAAAAAATATTTTAGGAAAATCGACTAGTTTGAGCTTTGACATATATGGGTTGAATTTAAAAAAAAACATACGCTCCAGGACTATATGGTAATACTACTGTGGGTGTGACAGTCAAAATATACTATATCTGCTATTATTAAATAATTATATTATGACCAGAACGGAGAAAGATGAAGTCTCTGACTGTTAACATGATGAGTGTGGGTTCAATGCCCATGAGGATATTTTCATTTACCCGCTCTGCTAAGACGGTGCTGCGTCTAGTTCCGTTACTCAATGCGCGATGTATCGAATGCAAGCGAAGAGAGAACGGAATTTTTTGACACTAGGCTCTCTTTGCTTACCCAGCAATATGTAAATGTCGAATACAACTTACACCTAAAGAACAAAATAAATAATGAATTTTAAACAAAATTTTAATCAAATCTTTGAATGAATTGATTAGTAAAATAAAAAGGCGTATAGAGCCTTAGCCAGGATTTGACAGACAGACAGTTTTACTGGATATTCCGTAAACAATGTCTATAAAACAGTTCTTATAATAACATGATAAAGTAATAATAAGAGTAGGTTAGTAATTCATTACCTATATAAAAAAGTATAAAAAAATAAACGTGATCCCGTTAAAATAGCATTTTTAAATCTTTTGATACACAGTGGATTTTAAATTGAGATATATATATATATATATATATATATATATATATATATATATATATATATATATATATATATATATATATATATATATATATATATATATATATATATATATATATATATATATATTTGTTTTCTTAATTTTATTTAAAAATCGTCCATTCACGTTCGTTAATAGTTTTTTTTTACAAAATGAAGTAGGTTGTATAGAACATATTGTCCATGAAAATTTCGGTACTTAAATATGCATTTATTGTTCACTTAGCTAGTAATATTGTATTGAAATAAATTTCACTAAGAAATAGTATGTCCCCGCAGAGCAGAAAGAACTTAGAAGTTTTGCTCAACGAGAAATAAAGAATATTTATTTTTATAAATATAACTCATTTCATTACATATTGTTACAATTATTTTGTTCAAACATTAATACAACAGTACTACGTACTGCAGAATATAGTATAGTGAAGACTAAACTGTGAACTACACAAAGATCGCCATATTTAATTTAAAAACATAATAAATCAAATATTATTAATATGTCTTATAGCACCCCCCCACTTGTAATAATGTTGCCATCATCGTACACAAAAGTACCCCAACAGGCATTTACAAAATATATTCATTTTTATAAATTTGATGGACAATTTAGTTAACGACTTACACTTAACTAGACCTTTCTATCAAATTCTATTTAAATTAATGTTTTGAATACTTGGCTCTCGGCCATTTGCGGGTTAATATCTTTAACCCGTAGTCTGATTTCGATTTCTCATTGATTTAGTAATATTTTAACATGCAGGTTTGTTACGAAACGATTATTTACCCAATTCAAATTCAGAGTATAAACGGAGAAATAAACAAAACGCAATCTATTCTCTACTTTTTTAGTATAGGAGCGTAAAGAGGAGAGAACTATCTATGTATATGTAAGTTAAAATTTGATAATTGTATAAATTTAAATCATCTTTTTTTTTAGTATGTAGGACATTTTAGACGTGTTTTATTAAACAAAAGTGCCACTCGTTAAATTTGAAATTGCATGTATTTATAATTCGCTGCGATTAGAACGTCGATGGGTTTTCTAAACTTAAGTAGTTGCGTGTTCAAATGTAGATCGTTTAGGTATCGACTGATAATCACTGCCCATTGTAATATTAATTTGATGTGACCATAATTTTTCTCCATTTTAATAAAAAAAATATTCATAAGTGGCAACATTTTATTCATTTGAATTGAATTTTATATATATTTTTTGAAGTATATAAATCGTGCCTGTATAAATAACATTATTAAAATCGCTTGTCATGTGCTGGCCGTAAAAAAAAAATTAAAAATTTATAAATTTCATAATTCAGTACTTGAATACAGATAAAAAAATCTGTTTAAAATTTATTATTAAATAAAAATGTTTATTTTCTTTGATCTATTGTTTTATACTATTATTTAGTACTTTATAAATGTAGTAACTTTGTGTGCTATAGCTTAGTCCAGTAGTGTTCTTTTTTTATAAGAATACTTATTTTATAACCTCAGCTATTATTTTATATACGATTTGTCAAACCTTAAATTAACCTTATCATTTTTTATCATATTATGCTTCCAATTTAAAGTGGTTCTTGAGAACGAAACACATTTTTGAAACGTATTAAATTTAAAATAGCGTCCGATTTTCATTACTCAGAGGTTCAAGTTCGAGTGAGGGGTCACATTCAAGTATTATACGTTTTTTACTACATTTTTCTTTACTCAGTGTGCTATAACACTTTAAAAATATGTTAAATAACGTAATGTTGCTTTATGATCATAAATAATTTAATTCAAATGAAAATAATAGCGATTATTTTCTTTCCAAATAATTTTCAAAAATACTTTTGAAAATTAATTGGAAACAATCATAAGTATATCCATAATACATGATCACCCTGAATTTAGCTGCATATGTAAAAATCAATTGTCGTCTCTTATCTTTTTTTGAATATTACCCAGCTATGTTCACATCAAATATAAGTTTTTTTCTATTTCTATATTATATATAAATGTTTCAATGATTAAGAGTTATGAAATTTACAATATTAACTATAAACCAAATCAAATCGTAATATTATATTAATTATACCATACATACTATTAAAATATAAAGTGATAAATGTATTTCTTAGCTGTCGTTACTATATATTGTCTGTATAAGTCCTTGTCTCCATATATCGATTCTATATCAATATTGTATGCATTGTGATGGAATTTTTATATTTAGAAATATTTAGCTTTTAAATTAAAAGTGTCGCTAGCTGTCTTTATCTAAAATATTATAGATTTTATATGAAATCGATTTTTTTTCAATATTTTCTTATATATAGGCGTCATATCATTTTGTTATTAGAACCAATAGACAGTAACTAGTTTTTTTTATTACACTTAAACTGATATTTTATATAAATATTTATATATGTATAAGCTTGAAATTCATATTCGCGAAAATCTATAAGTAATTCTTCTATTAGGCTTAAGCAAAAGGCAGCAATTGTATTTTTGTATTAACTCATGTTAAACATCCCGTGAAGGCAGGTGAGGTGGTTTTTAAGTACTATTTATAAAATAATCATGTAAAATCTCATACATACGCCTACTAAAGTGTTAAACAATACAATATGTAAGAAAATGGTTGTTGCAATGTGTTTAGTTATTAAAAGGAATTGTTAAAATTAAATTCAATATTGTATTTGGTTATGTTTTATTTACCTTGATAATATTATGTAAATCATTAAACTATTTAGTGAACCTTAAACATTAAAATTTATTTTTAGTGTTACAGAAAACACTAAAAATGTATCTTGATAAAGCCTAATAAAGTCTGTTTTCTGTGATTTAATTGACATCTAATCGTACCAGCATTTGTCGCATCCTGTCACTTGAAATTCTTTATTTAAATTTTATTGTATGATTTTTTTATACTGTAGAAACATTATAAAGCTTGAAATTATTAAGGTTTAAGATTTATACTTTTGGATATATAATATTTTATAAATATTTGTCAAAGAATTATTTGTTATTGAATTAAATCTATATAAAATGAATCTCCTATATTTTACACTATTTATAATTAGTGCCAATGTCGACACAAGGTTTAATTTAATTAAAATTAAAACAATGACAAAGAAAAACACTAAAATATTGGGATTTTTATATGTACTTAATGTAGTAAGGAACTACAATTTCACGTAGATTAGTTATAGAAATAATTTCGTCGAACAAAGGAATTACACGATCATGCTTAAATATGTACAGCTTTCATTCATTCATCAAATGAGATTCAGTTTATTCTAAAAATAGTAGGACTTTAACGTCACTTATGGATCTCCCACATTTCATTCTATTTTATTATAAAGGGAAATTTGTTTCTTTAACTGGCAACTCTGACACGTGAGAAGAGCAATAACGTGACCCGCGCCAGTGGCAACATTCTTAGTTATGGCCGTCAGTCAGTTGGAATGAAGGCAAGCGGTAGTTGCCGAATTTTTGTGCTGAAATTCTCAAGTTGCTTGTAATTCGTGATTGAGTGTCGATTCAATTTAATTCTCAACTATTTGTGTCTGTTTGTGAATTTTATTGTGACAAAATTTTTCGTGCGTTTCCTTGAAGAATGTTTATTGTGTCCTCAAAGTAATAGGATCGGATCAGTGATCATTTATATTATTGGATTACAGTTTCCAGTTTGTACGAACAATAAACTAGACAGGTGAGCCTTTTAATTATTATGTGTTGTTTATAAATGTAGCATTTAGATTTACTGTTAGTAGTGCCACGAATACGAGACGCGTGATGTGTCTTCAGTTGCAGCCGGGAGATAACGGGCGGTTTAGCAGATTGCGTAGATTCTGATAAGATTCCATTTCTACTGGCACTTGCACACATTAAAATAAAACAGTTATATAATCCTACAACTATCGTCTTTATATGAATCATTTCTCTCATCCTCAGAGCAAAGTTCGGTAATTTTTATGCTCTATTTCCCGCTGAAAGTTTAATTTTATTGAGAATTTTAAAAGTGAGCGGTGTATCCGCATTAGTCATTGCACAGCATATTTACAAATATACCTACTATGAAATCATTCAAAGAATGTCAGTTATTTTAATAATTTAGCATATTTAAGCTAACAATAAGCTTTTAACAATAATTGATTGAATAAAGATGTAGAATACAGATAATAATAATAGTTTGTCATGAAAATAGATTTCATTTGTTATTTAATACAGAAATTATATTTGAATCAGTAATTTTCATCAAAACCACATTCAATTCTGATAACCTTTGTTTATTAGCTGTTAAATTTTGTATTGAAAAAAAAGACAATTATTTAATTGTTAAATATACATTTCCCATATAAAATTCAAGTCACATAGATCTGTATGATATGTATATCAATAAGTAAATAAACATGTTATAACAATTATAATATGTTACAATTTACAATTTGTTTACTTAAAACCAATTTGCTTAAAACTATCATATCTTAATAATACTATACTAGAAGATTCAAAATATGGAGGAAACCTCAGTAAAAAGTTGTTAAATTATTTCTTATAGACTAACAAATATCAGCGATAGTGAAAAGTTAGTAAATATTCAACAAATCAATAAAAGATGTTTGAAAACTATGTAAAATTAATTGTTCTTTAAGAAATTTATTTTATATAAAACATTTGCATAACAGGGTAATGATTTATTTTATATCTAATGATCTAGGTATTTTAAGTCCAAAAAATGGAGTCTATTAAATTAAATTGACACTTAAATTTGTATAATAAGGATCTGAATCTGGATTTTAAATTGAATCTGTTGAATGATTTCTAACAATGACAGTTACAAAAAAATTATAAAAGAGAAAAAAAAAGTTATATTGTATGTATTTATTGATATATAATTTTGCCAATGATAGATACAGTTAAAAAAAATGTATACAACATTCAAATAATATTTTGAATATACTATGTACTTAAATTATATTTGAATCTACAGAAGCTTTCTTATGCATAGATTCTTAAGTATATGTGGGAAATGTTTGTGCTATGGTTGGGGGTTCGGTCCCCACATTGGGTTATTACAAATGATAGCAGTGCATTCCATAACTCTCCACACTGTCTTGAGTTTAGACAGAAAGCAGAGCTGTTCACTCCGCCAACCTTGCTAAATGTGGGATAGGTCACAGGACAAAAACTGACAAGTATATACTGACCTAGTATATTCATAATTAAATTATTTATATATAATATGAACAGCAAAGGGAACACATTTACAAGACTTTACATATTGAATTATTGAACTGCCGTGAACTACCGCGTTTTTTCTCCAGTTTTTTTTCTTTTTTTAAATAATTAACTTCATGTAAACGTGATCCTTCCCCCAATGTATGAATTCACAACTGTCGCGCGTCCTCAGCCATACGTACTGCGATGATATGCACGATGCCGTCGCAAACAAACTAAATGAAAATTCAAATTGATTGGTAACAGCAGCTACAGATCAGGATAGACAGACCTACCCTGTCTGCCTAGGGCCTAGTACAACTGCGTTCCTCACTTTCCGCCCGATTTGTATTCTTCTGAAACATTTGTATTCTTACCGGAGCGAGGAAATAAAATAATAAATTTCACCGATTTATACTAAAGAAAGTAAAATTACCAAAAACAATTTATCCTTGCCGTGACGTTTAAATCACATTTCTAATACAACATTCAGCTGTATCCACAAGTAACAATAGATAATATCGCTAAGCCGTGGTCAAGGCGCGAGGCGGTAACAACGGAATGCCCTAGATTACTATGGTATTAGGGTATTATCGGCAAGGCCGGACTGCGCCCCGTTTTGGACTGAATAGCGGACACCGAATTATGTATGAGAATTAAAAGATTTTGTGGATTTATTTATACAATAGGTATATTATACAAATAGTATATTGAATTAAGGAAGAATTTAAGAATTTTCTTTTTATTAATGTGTATGTAGTTATATTTGTTATATTTAACTTATATAATAAATTTAAAAATTAGTGCCAGTGTCCAGTACTTATGGATTTTCTCGATTTCGAATTTAGGTAGGTTCTTCGCCTAAACGATTATATCAGATTGTTTTGGACAAGACAAATAAATTAAAACTGCTTAAAATCAAAATACGCTGCTGTTACTATTAATGTATTTAAATGGTACAGAAGGTATTATGAAGGTACTACGTTTAAAGAATAATTAAATCGTTTACAGCTTCGCGCTCTCATACTTTTTCCCGCATATAGCAAGATAGGCAGAAGGAACCTAGTATTAAGACACTCCGTTTCCCAATTTTCGAGACATTAAATGCTGGGTGATGGAACTCAACGCCGCCCTTTGCCGAACAGGACGGGTTTTTGAAATTAATTCATTCCCCCCAAATTAGAATTGAAGTCACAACCGTCAAGATTAATTGGACGCCCGCCCTCTCACAACGTCTCAGAAGAAATATATTTTTGAAATATTTTACTAGCTTTACTTACTTATCTCTTTATAATCCACTAGTCAATCATAATTCGCTCCTCATATCACTCAGTACAGGTTTTAAGCTGTCGTGCTTTTATCTCACTTTACAGCATCAATGACTTCATCGAGCAAATATTTTCTTGAGGTTTTTTTTTTATTATTATTTACACGTATTATGTATATGTGTATATTAATTATGTTATGAGAAGACGTCATCGTGACGCAGTTAAAAGTTTAAATATATCAGGCGTTATAATTAAATTGGACATTTATTTATTAGTAGAGGTAGATCTTTCGTGTTTTGCTTAAAATTTACATTGTAAATCGTTTAAACTTTGTCATCAAAGTTATTTTAATAAATGATGTTTAATGACAATGCTTAAACTAGTTAAGAAATAATTATGAACTAAATATAGTGTAATTGTTCTCGTCCGGTCAACATACCTCTTTTCCTTCATTCTCAAGGGAACTTGTTTCAGTACCTTCTGTTAATATATTTTTAAATATATAGGTATGAATGGTTCTTATTTATATATATTTTTTTAAAGAGCAATTAAGTTGTGTCCATCCTACGGAAATTCAAGTGATTACTTCACTTAAATAGCTAGCAAACACGACCGTAACAAAAATGTTACAATTATTTTAGAAAATATATATTTGTACGTAAATATTAGAAATCCTACGCATATTACAGCTAATTGCAAATTACAAAATACCTTATGAGGATAAGGCGATGTTAGATGGCCCCGACGATAATTTGTTAGGATGCTGAATGATATCTATTCCTGCTGAACAAAATGTGGATGTACGCTCTGGTGCCGCTGATGCAAGTTTCCGGATACGGTTAGAAATTAACGCTAACGCTATTTCCTGTGCAAACTGGGCAGATTTAGACAAAATTAAAATTATGGTTACTTATTTAAATGTATTTAAGTTGTTGATCTGATCATTGAGTTTTGTTTAAGCTTTTTGTTTATAATATCAATATATGACCGCGTTCGTTAAGAAGCTAAGACCCTGCTTAAGCAAGGCGAAGCGCGTTGGAGTGTGAGCGCCAGTGAACGGGCAATATCTCGAATTCAGGTGGAAAATGGGAGACAGCCGGAACACATACAACACATGTAACATATATACGGTATAAAGAGGAAACTGAAGTTGAGCTTGCAAATTATATATTTTAGAGCATATTCAAAAGCTACTGATTCTAACATCTATGACGATACTATTTTTAAATTGTAAACGTTTTTCTTCTGTCGTTTCATCGTCCAATAGCATCGTGACAAAACATAGTTATTCATCCAATTGAACCTGCATATCATAACTCTTTCATTGATATGTGCGTGTGTGCGTTCAATTACTTATTTCATATGCAACATAGATAACAACTTAGGTTCTAATGTTATGTAGCCACGAAATATTTAATATTCAAAAGAAGTGTTTAACTCTAAATTTATGTAGTTTACTTTATTATTTAATAATTAAGTGTCTCAAATTGTGCAATCAGGTGGTTTTATAGAAAAATGCAAGTAATTTCACTGCAATCGACTTATTAGTCATCAATATAACGAGGTCGTTTACGATTGTTGCACGCACACGGTGCGGTGTGCACCGACTTATGCAAAATTATTACTTTTGTGTTATAAAACGCGATTGTCACTTGTTTCTTACGTCAGAGATTAGTTTAAATACTTTATATTATTGTAATTAAATGGTACTCTCTATTGGGCTGGCTAGTAAGCAAATGTGGATTCGTTGTATTTGATTAAAGTAAATTTTTACTTGGAATTGACTTTGTTATGTATTTTCTATTTCGTTCGATGACATCTCTCTCTCTCTCTCTCTCCCTCTGTATTTCTTTTTTAATTCCACGCTCTGTTAATCTCACCTGGTTGAAGTGAACGTTGGTTATATTTAAGATAAATTCCACATGACCAGAATTTAAAAAAAATAATTTTGGGCATTGCCTTTCTTAGAGGGATGTATCACCATACATATCACGCAACTTTTTGGCAGATTGCTGTATACTTCCCGTTAGTAAAATAATAAAGCAAATTGAGGTGACATGACAGTGGTGATAACTAGCACATATAAGAACAAGTAGAAGATCAAGATGCTTTTACCGGTACCATAAAAATGTGAGTGATAAAATATATAACTGAAATCGACAATTACTTAGCTGCCCACCTTTTGGTACATTATCTAACATATTCGTCTTATTAGCACACTTTGGATAATAAACGTTCAATGTAAAAATTTGGTATATCGTGTTTCATTATAATCGTCTATTACATTTCTGTTCGTACGACCCCGTTTTACTTGCTTGTAATTGCTTTGTTAAGTAAAAGTCCAAATCTTACTCGGTGAGATTTGGACTTGTTTGTTTTCTCATTTATTATTATTATATACCGTTTTATACTTTTAATTTAATTATTGATTACCTGTCATCGTAACTGATGTCTTCAATATATTCTTTTTAAATATATAACTATATATTACAAAGTGAACGCGTTTCATTTCGTATATAAATATTAAAGAACAAGTTTGGCGTTTATAGTAAACTGGTTCAGGATGCTGAATACATCAATAACTAACTGTTTGTATGAGACATGTTTTCTACTCATGTGTAGTGTTGATACTCCAACTTTATTGCTAGGCTTTAATTTAAATGGCGATTTTTCGCCCGCTCCTATGCTCGCGAGAATACGACTAGGCATCATATCGTATGTACTGTGACGATTTCAAAGGAAATAAATATAGTAAAAAGTGCAATATCTAGGCTTCTGTATCGTGCAGTTTTCAAAAGGCTAACGCTTACCAATACCACTAATGTTGCTTTTAAAATGAAATTAAATGAAAATATAATAAAAAAAATATATATTAGTTAAGATTAAGTTCCTACCACAAAAGGGCAACCAGAGAACCTGACCATTAAATAATCTGGCCACTGAAATGTTTGCTCATGCTCATAATATAAATAATTACATATATAAGCTACTTTTATAGCTTTGGACAAATTATAAAGATTAATATATAAGTCCTGCGACAGCAAAATCATATCCCAATGAAATACCTATTTATAACATACTAACAAAGGCACCTTGTTAAAAAGTATATATACCACAATAGCGCTAGATTACCAGTGAAAGTCTAGCTTTATTATCATAAGCAAATGATTTGGCACGCCCTGTGATGTGCAGAGCGATAAGTCAAATGTGTTTTGTGTGTTTTGAGCTGCGACCTCTACCATTGTTTGCTAATCCAGTTGAATTTAGATGAGATCTTGTCAGTTCTTAGTTGAATATTGTCAAATATATATATATATATATATATATATATATATATATATATATATATATATATATATATATATATATATATATATATATATATATATATATATATATATATATATATATATATATATATATATATATATATATATATATATATATTAAGGATGAGAAGTGGAGATTATAGTGATTTACTTTCTTAGCGTCAAAAATTTTGATAATCTTCAATTCTATTCATCATGAGTTCTAGAAAATGTATATTTAATAAAATAAATTCATATATTAGGTAAATATTAAATAGGCAGTAATGGTGATACAGTACTTTGATGAAGTTTTAGAGTGCTCTTGGTGAGTGAGAGAGAGCGAATTATAAAGCGTATAATACCAGTGACCGGAAACGAGTGTGTTACGATCGTAGCTTTTTAGAGTTTCGTAGTATCGTAAAACGTAAATATGACTTCCGAGTTCCGCGTATTTAAGAGCTTGCATCCTAGGAAATGTATTTTTTATTTAAATACTTCTATAGAAAACTAAAGCTTTAAGTTTTACTTTGAGACTGTCGCGGCGCAGTGTGACAGCCTCTCATAGTAAACAATGAATGTCGGTTCGATTCCCGTTTGACAGAAGCAATTATTCTTATTTCCCCCGCTCTGATAAGACAGAATGCGATTAAGTTTCGCAGTACTTTTATATTTAAATTTTATGATACATTTGTTTTTTTTCCTCAATTATTTAGGTACATGTTATTATTTATTAATATCCATGTAATTGAAATCGAAATATTGTAACATGACGAAATATCCTTGTTTTCGAAACTATAATATAAACGTTTCCTTTCAAGTGATATTCGATATAAGACAATTAAGTACATATATAGAAAAAAAAAATACCGGTGCTTGTCGAAATATGTTATCGTATAGCGAAGCATCAGTGCAACGACCTCGCTCATAATCCGGTAGGCGAAACAAATCCGTTTGAAATTGAAGTAATTACGAAAAAATTTACTTCTGTTACAACGGCTTGCCTTGACAGTGTCCTTAATTTAGATACCTTAGCTTACGAGTTTTCAGTTTTAATTAGTAATGTAAGGTGTGTTACTGTTTATATTATATATAGATAGATATATTACATGGTCACTGTAAATCATTTCGAATGTCGTTTTAAAAAATGTACTACTTATTATTATGAAATTATATATATTCAATACCTCGGGCCGCATGAATTGCTCCAGGTTACTCCAGATATCCATGGTATTGCTCTCTGCAAAAGTCTGACCTGATGATCCGTGTTAGACTGAGAAGTTTCTTGCCTCTGATAGGAGATAAAAAAATATTGAAAAAAAAGCTACGTTAGGAATGTCATAAGCCATGACTCTCTTAACTATAACATATAAAATAGTGATACACCGTAGGTATGTTTTAAATAAACTATTATAGACTTCTCACTATCTGTATTTCAGTAAATATTTAGAATACCCCGAAAGACTTAAACTAAGTTTTAATTAAAATTCTGTAGAAGCTTTATGATGGGAATTCTTTGAGAATAATTAAATATCGATCGTAAATTTCATTGGGGCTTAAATAAATGCTGAACAGATTTTATATATATAAAGTGTGTGTACATATATATATATATATATATATATATATATATATATATATATATATATATATATATATATATATATATATATATATATATATATATATATATATGTACACACACTTTATAGTAGTAGCTGCAGCAGTAACAAATGAACGCCCAGATATCAGTCAGGCTTGCACAAAGATGTAATCAAGCTCAGTAATAACAGATATAAGACATTATCTAGTTTGAATTTATAATGTTACGAATGTAATAAATTTTATTCTTTACTTTCTTAAATTAAAAAAAATCTTTCGGTACCTTTAACTTATAATACAAAATTAATTTAATAAATAGCTTCACGCATTATTTCTATATCTTTCTAAAGAAAGAAAGTAAGCTTAACGGGATTAAGCTTATACAGGAAAATAGGCAGAGGGAACCTTATATTGCTAAGATACTCCGTTCTTCGCTTTCAGCTTAATTTTGGAGACTTGGGTTCTGAATACCAGAACTCGACGCCGAGCTTTCTCTTATTAGTAGAGCGAGGAAATGAAATATTTCGATCCCCCGTGTGGGCATTGAATCCACAACCGTTGCACACAACGCAATGCTGCTCCGCCACGACGGCCTCCATAGTTAAATTAATAACAACAAACCTCTTAATCAAAAATATATTTGACTATTTTAAAACTAGGTATTGTTTAATAAACAACAAGCTATACAATAGTTCACTTTGAATTTGAAAGAGCTATTTGTTGAGACCTCTCGGTGTTCTCGCAAAACCAATCTGACAAGCTCGGCGGGAATGTGGTCTGGTGGAAAAGCCGCATTGATGATGAATATTTTGCTAGTTTCTTGCTATCTATAAGTACTTGGGTAGGCATTTGTAGTCGACGTTTTTGTTATAAAATCTGATGTCTCCATTTCGCTAAGTGTATTATAATTCAAAGTTTATGTTAATTTTATAAGTCAATATGGTAAGAATTGCTTCAAATAGGTATAGATACCATTACACGCTACCTACGATACTATAAATCATTTTGATAGTAAATTATCTAACTTTTCATGGCACTTTCATGGTTTTTTATTGTATACATGTAGGCCTGACGTTCAAATCCTGAGAGAGCGTTGCTCTGCTTCATTTAAATGTACATGTAATCGTTACAGTACATTACGTACGATATGATTAATATAATGATAAGTTGGGTTCCGCCACTTAACCCGCAACACGCGTGCTGTGCTATTGTTTAGTTACTCACAAATTGTAGTACTTGTCTACTAATAAATAACATATTAAAATAGTGCCTTATGATATATTATATATATATATATATATATATATATATATATATATATATATATATATATATATATATATATATATATATATATATATATATATATATATTTCCCGCATATACCAGAATAGAAAGAGGGAACACTGCGTTCTCTATCCTCTTAATTTGTAATACAAGTACAATGAGTGATTTTTGTATGTGATATTAGCTGCGGCTTTGTTCCTAAGGTTAAATAGAAGTAAGAGTAACCTGTAGTCTTACTTAATGAACAAATTACCAACATAATAATAATTGCTTAATTCGAACCTGTAGGCGAACTTTAGTAGAAGAAGTATAGATAAACATGTAATATTTCTTCCTTCTAGTCACTTAGTATACCTACTATAGTATAGGATTCACCTAATATAAATTAAACTAATTTTCCGATATGCACTTGTGTAGATTACAATGCTGCTGCAATTATTATCATTCAATGCAAAAAAGCAGTAGTTATAAAAATAAAAGAATATAAATTTATTTTATATAAAATATATTACTCATCACATCCAATTTACAACATACTCGTATGCATTTGTTAAGTTATAAATTTAATTTTTTTATTTCATTTGTATGTTTAATAGTGATACTTGCATACTGAGTGTTATCGTTAATTAATAATAAATGTTGACAGTAACGTCTACTGGTGGAAAACGAATAACGGAGAGTCTGGCCACCAGATTATCTCTATTTACACTGTTACGTGAATATGAATATGTATAATGTAGGCAACACATTACCTTAGTATGCAAAATATAAAAAAGGTTTCGTAATTTACCTACAGACATTATTCAAATGATTACAAAATTGTACATATTGCTTTAGAATAATATTTTAACTGACTAACTAAAAAAAGACAAGCAACAATGGAGCAACAATTGTAAATCGTTTGCAACTTTTTTGCAGGAAGACGGCAAAAATTATTTTCCATTTATTATTTGATGTATACACTGTTGTAATTTAGGAAGAGAAATCTCGCTCAATATTCATTGAACGTTACACACATTGTTGGCACAAATAGTTGTAAGCGGCGGCGGTCAGTGTACCGGAAACACAGTCTAATTCTCTTTCCACTTGATCGCTGCGTTCTAACGTCGAAATAGTTGTAGCTACATAACAAGTTTGTTCGGACCGCAAGACCATTAAAATACCACCGGCCCACGCACCAAGTGACACGACCGGTTGTAACATCTATATATATATGCTGAAAGTCTACTTTCCCCCATCACCTGTTCGACTGGTTCGCGTGTCGCATATCGAGGTATGGATTTATAGATATATAAGATGTATGGCTTTTAGTTAACTTGTCAGTTGATTGGACCTTGCGCATCCTTGGATAACTTGGAACTGAATAGTATTCGTTTTTTTTAATAGTTTTATTTATATAATTGCGATATCTATATAATGACTATTATAGGCTATTCAAAATGTTGCTAGAAATAAATCTTGTTTTTTGTTAAACCAATCCTTTGAAATCAAAGGCAAATTAAAATTATACATTAATAGTGTCAGTATGAGAATTTGATAGTCAAATTCACATAAGTAAATCAATCAAAAAAGAACTCTTTAATGAATTAGTTTATTTTGCACTCGAAGCCATTAATTTTAGACATTTTCTTTCAAACATTATTTTTATTAATAAATGAGACTTTTTTCTGTGAATATACTAGAACTTAGACGATATTAACGATAAAAAAATTGAAATTAAAGTATTTAAATTACTATATTGATGTTATATATATTGGCTAATTTCTCAATTTATTTTATGTTATGAATTAAAATATTTATTTTATGAATTAAAATGTTCACTTCTAAATAAAGCTAGGATCAATTGCATTACCATAATCCTATTAGAGCCGTTATACTAAGAATCGGTGACCGGAAGCGTAAACTCAACTTTGTCAATACAGCTTCAGATAGTTTAAACAGCTGGAGAGCTTGACCTTAATCCACAAATCACTTATGTAAATAGACGGCACCTCATAAATTATACATCATTCTTTTGAAATACTAATTTATTATTCAGGATTAAGTGTTTTTTTTTGTATATTGTATAGTTTGTTAACACCATGTTTTTTTCCATTGTCATTATAATGAAGCAGGGTAAGCAGAGGGAAACTAGAGTTAGACACTCCGCTCTCCGCTTTCCGCCCAAATTCGAGAACACTATTTAATTAAAATCACTACCACATCAGTCAGACCAAAAGAGTATACAATAAATATTTGATATATCTCAACTGGACTTTTATGAAGTCGCTTTATTATTTGGTTTTAAAATATATTTTAGTACATATATATATGGCGCGTAAAATCTTCTATTGTAAGCTATGTAATTTTAATAGTAGGTTAAAATGCGTCTAGTAAAACCATGAGAGAAAAAAATAGCACATGAACTAAATTTGCTTTTAAATGAGAAGTAAGGCGAGATAACCCTTATATTCATGCATTTTATTATAATAATATTTTGGTTCTATAGATTTCGTTATATATCTACCTACCTATATATTACGGTCCTGGTTGGATTGTTTGATATTCATAACTTTGTCAGATCAATTATCCCTTTGGTATACCTACTCTATTAAACTTTAAAGTAATTTTCCTAAGGGATTATAATATAATGGAAATTCGTTAATATATACTTTGTTTGGTGGACTTGACCTTACTACTTGTCAGTTAGTTATTATGGTAAAGGCACTACATACTACTACTATAGATTTAGTTTAGAAATTGTAAACAGTTTTTAATATTTTATTATTTATATATAAAAAATTAGTACACACTGCATCCCACATGAAGCAGGGATGGCAGAAGGGACCTTGTGTTAAGACACTTCGTTTCCCAATTTCCTTCTAAATTTGGTATACATTTTAGTTTGTAATTAACCTCCCTGCATGGGAATCGTATAACATCATAATGCTTTACAGTTAGTTACCATGTGCGGTGTAAAATAAATACAAGTTTCAAACAAGGGGAAGAATAATGTACTTTATGATGGTATTTCGATGATGAATAGGCTGGCGGTTTCTTTCACGAGTTCCGATTCGTTAGGTCTAATTTTAGATTATTTTAAGCTGATTAAGATAAAAATTATTGAATTTACTTCTACATATTTTTTATTGGTTCAAAATTGTTATGTTTCGCATTACTATTTCTAAATCTCATCGCAATTATGATAATACTGAGTAAAAGTAAGTTAAACATAACTGTAATAAGCTGTGGAAACCCTTTCTCTCGCAGCTCGCTAATGATCATTGTGATTGGACACGCGAACTTTTATTAGATAGAAAAGTTTTAGGAATTAACATCAAAAGTTTCTGTTTTGTTTGTGTGTGTGTGTGTGTGTGTGTCAAAAGCAGATGTTTATGTGATAAATATTATGGTATATTCTATGTCTGTCTATCAAACATTATTTTTATATATGTATTTAGAAATACGCATGTCCTCAATTCATTACCACATATTACAGACTATGTTTCCTTTTAATTCATATATATGACTTACTATATGTAAGTTGAAGCGTATTATAACTTATGTTGGTGCTCTGTTCAAGTTTAATTTGATAAGATATTAAACTCCATATGTATAATGTGTAACTGACTTCATATATAATACGTGTTCTATACAAATAGACCACTTACAACACAAGTATTGTTCATACAAAACAAGATAAGGGCACTTAATAAAAGGCAATGACAATATTTAATGTTAGGATGAACGTAATTTAGTTCACTGTTACAGGGACTGATTTGTATCGTAATATTTTAAAGTGAAACAAATTATGTAATTATGGTACTTTGAATTGTTTTAAGTAATTATGCTAATTGATTGTATCCAACGGGTCCACCACAGGGACTGGTCTCAAGTCATTTTTTTAATTTGTTTTACATTGGATCATGTTATGTATGGGAATTTCTTACATATTCTATACCTATGTTATTTAGACTAATACATGCGATTTATAAGAAATTATCGCTTATACGATATTCTATATGAATCAAGATGATAAACAAAATATCAAGTAAATTTTAATTGTAAATTCAATTCCACAATTTTCAATCACATTAAGTAACCCTGAAGCATAATTGCCAAACATCTTGTTGCTACTCCGTTACAAAATAGCAATTCCAGTGGCACCGCGCAAATTAATCCTCGAAATGAATCCCCGGGCGTACCTCGTTCCCCTAATCAGCGAAACCGGTGTACTTAATCACGGGTCATGCCCATTTGAAAATGTACCCTACCGCTCTAGTTTTAAAATGTCAATTTGTATAATGACGCTGAATGCTTAGTTTCGTCGAGAATCAACTACACAGATGAGGGTTGACCAAGGTCGCTCGCTGAGATCCGCCAGTAGGCTCAGATGAATATTTTGTTTTGTCATCTCGTGTCAACTAAACGTCAACATAGTGCTATAGAAAGTTAACTATAATAATAATTATTATTATTAATATTATTCAACATGTTTAGAATTATTCGTATATTAATAGTGAAATTCTTGTCAGCAGAATAACACTGGAGAGTGCATCGATGAGACGCCGCTAGATCTGGTTGAGGCGTCGGCACGCTGCGTGCTTTGCTTAATTGTAAGTTGGCTGTAACACTTTAAAAAGTTATTAATGATCAAATTGATAAGAGAAATAAAGAATGTTATCAGCGTTCATAAATTACTATATGCTATCTACTATACTATATGTACTGATACCGGTACAGTTATGTTAACTAGTGGAATGCATTGTTACTTTGTTTTAATCTAACTAAAAGCCAATATGTCTCTGTTAATTGAAACACATTTTAAAATACTTATGCGCCATACGGCAATTACATTTTCTTGTTGAAAGCTTTGTGACCTCTGTCTCAGCAATTCGATACATTTTGATCTTTTTAATTAGCGTTATTAAAAACTGTGTAACGCAATTTCAAATATATATATATATATATATATATATATATATATATATATATATATATATATATATATATATATATATATATATATATATATATATATATAACAATAGGATAAGATGCGAATGCTTCTACATAAATTGTAACTTCCTTTGTAATTTCCTAACTACTTGTAGAGAGTGGTTGACGCCTGACACACGTCCCCAGCTTATATCTCGACGAAGTTAAGAAATAACCAAGTTCTCTGATAGAATCCAGTGAAGCATTTCCAAAGTTTCATTGCCCACATACTCTCCAGTAACTTTAAACAATGCCCGGAAACAGTGCTAGCTAGGCAATAGGCGCTTGAATTCTTACAATTCGCTATGGGCATGACCTAAATATTTCTAAGTGAATTTTCTTAGCGATAAATGGTAAGACATTCCATTAATTCGAGTCCACAGTTCATAGTTTTATCATATCTATCGACTAATTAAAGATTTATACACTTGTGTGGAATTGATTTCACTGAGAGAGATCCAAAACATTATCCATCAAATTGGACATTTTATATATTTATTTTGTTTAAAAAGAACACTCACTGGTGTTGGAGCTCAAAACTGTTATACGTAACCAGACAACTGTGCAAATATTGATTTAGTTTTATAATATACATAGAATGTAAAATATACATATTTGTATGCGCAAACAAATAGCTTCCCATCAAACACCGGTTAGGACGATGATAAATAGCAAAGTTGTCGATTGCAAGCGCAATATCATTAGGTAACACAATTAAGTCGTTACATATTACGATACGCCTTACATTCGAGTATATTTCTGTACGCAACAGCCAACAGCTGACTGCGATCGAGAGAACTCGCCTCATTCCACTTTAATAAAGTTGATTGTTAATTTGCCCAATGCGACCCCATATTGTTTCAACTGTACGAATATTGTGAATGCTATTGTAATTTGATACTACTTGTACTATTTATTGTGCGATTTTACCGTTTTGTAATATGTTCTTATTTATAATTCATATAAACTTGTAAAGGAAATCTTATTGAAATAAACTTAATTCTTCATTATATGCTAAAATAGAAGCAATCATATTTCATGTTAAGCTATACAAGGCCCAATTTGTCACGAATCCATTACATAATTTTGTTGATCATACCCGACAGCTAACCGTCAGTCAGTAGCCTGTGAATTGGACGACCACGTCCAAGAATAAGCTCGATTATCTAATAAAAGGGGTCGATGTACTGCCATTACGGCAGAATGTACATTGTATATGACTACGAGACAGTTTTTTTATAAGGACTTATCAAAGGTCTAAGAAATTTGAGATATTTTAATAATACTGGGCTAAATGATTATAGACCTAATTGTGTTTGCATACCTGTACGATACGCTGAGAAACTATAATTATTCTGTAATATTCTCATACATTTTGCAGACAATAGAAAGTAATTTTATTCCGTCCTTCGCTCCCAAAGCTTATCCATTCAGATCAGGGCTCAAGGAGATTTGGATTTTTAACTACCAACATGACACCCTTGATATATGTATGTATAGCGTGAACAAAAGCTTTTAATATTTCACTACGGAGCTTAAAGATTAAACATGAAAATAGACTAGAAGTTGAATTGAGCCGTTCCGTACGTCCGTTTCGGATGGTCGGAGATGAATAAGCGCCGGATGTCTGCTTTTTAGACAAAGATGCGTGATAGGTGAACGAGGTCACGTAATTTAGATGCGAGTTTTATAATTTTATACTGTATTCTGTTATTTTAGTTAACTTAAAATAATTTGATTGGCACAGTAAGAACTTAAACAATTTTGTGTTGATTATGCACAAAAGCTTTGATTTGACAGTAATGATGATTTTGCGGAATACTTTTGCTGTCCTATCTACTTGTCTTAAATAATTTTACTGTCTACTACTACACACACACACACACACACACACACACACACACACACACACACACACACACACACACACACACACACACACACACACACACACACACACACACACACACACACACACACACACACACACACACACACACACACACACACACACACACACACACACTTTGAATTTTGAATGAGCAAATATAACTTATCATTTTAATCATTTTGATTTATCTTTTTATAAATGTTGTATTGTTTATGATCTATTTTTCTTTTTCGTTGCTCTGCAATTTTAAGCTGAAGCATTTGTCAACGTATTGTTTGTATTCTATTGTCAATAGCACATCTATTTTCGTTCCTAGTTAATTTAGTTTACAAATTAGATCTACAAGTGTAGAAAATCACATCACATAGACATTCCCATTGCAGTGTAAACGATTTCTTCCACATAGATAGCATCAATATAATTATTACTTGCCCTTAGTCAAGACGACACATTTCAAAGTAATTCCTTATGGTATACATCAATTAGTATGTGTCCAGCGTTCATTACACAGGAATTGTAGATACTGTGTCGGTGTTAAGACGGTGTTGAGCTTACGTACGTGTACAATTAAATACGTGCTCACTGCTCTCTATATATAGCGGTTTAAACGTTTAATTAAACGTGTGTCTGTATATTTGTGAGTTTATTGAAGAATAGTTTATTTGTTTGTTTGTGTTGTTGCTATTTATAATTTGAGATTGTTGAACAGTTCCCGTTGTAAAATATGGTGTCTTAATGTATCAAGCATATGAAATTTAAAAACTAAAAAAAATCCGTTGTCGTTTATATATATATATATATATATATATATATATATATATATATATATATATATATATATATATATATATATATATATATATATAAACGACAACGGATTTTATTCAGTAGCTTAGACTGTATCAGCTATACCATACTTAAACTCTTACGTAAAAGTACGTAGCAATTTACACTATGCATTCTTTCATTATATCTCTGTCCCATTAGCGACATGGCATACCATAATCATAGCGTGACAAACATCGCCCGCCTCCGGTCACGATCGCACCTGTCGTGAGATACTTTATTGTTTTACCGTTCCCTATTAACATGATGACACTTCAAGCCTACATTTGTAATAATATATGTATTTTATTAACGAACAAAATGAGAGCTATTGAAAATCTGCTTAAAGCCGTACATGTAGCTAGTGGTTTACGCTTTTTTCCGCATATAAGTAAGCACTTTTCGCTTAGTATTTAAGACATTGCTGTTAAGTTGAATAAATCTTTATTTCAAACCATTATAACCATATAAATTTTATAATAAAAAAAATACTAAGTGGATAGTTTCAAAATTAGAACTTTAACATTTCTTCTTTCTTTTCTTGTCTTTCTCTTGTTGCATTGTTGTGCTAGCCAATGCTCAAGAAAATGACTATAATCAAACATACAAGTATAGCGGTTACAGTCTAATGTTCCACTGCGCCACGATGGCCTTAGTTCATGTTGAATCAATTTTAATTTTAAATATTCTAGATGTACTATATGTACATCTGGAAAGCATGAATTATCAATACTCGTATAACTTCTTTTGTTTTATATTTTACTTTATACAATTAATAAAAAGCTAAGACATCTATGTGACATCTATGACAGATATTTACATCGTGGCCTAAATAATCAACGTATTGACTAGTCATTTAGCTAGGATACCTAAATTTGGATATATCCAAACAAACTATGCTACAAATTACGATGCAACGACTTCGGGTAATGTTTGAAGTCACGACAAGCGCTGTCGTGAGACTCTTCATTGTTTAACATTTCACTGTTTGATAACGATTGTCGTTTATTTGTGCTAATGTGCGCCATTTTGTAGCATTTTTCAATTACTTTGTTAAACAAAAGTGTACCTAATTGGAACTGCGATTTTAGTATAAAGTTTAATTCAGCCTTTTCTTCAATTTGTACCTACGATGAATTTGCAAAATCGTCATTTTCCCTGTGGGTTCAAACAAAGTAGATATCTTTTTTCACCGTCGTGCTGTATACCGCATTGTGTCAAATTTTTTTTTGTGGACAAGACACTCAGCGAAGCATTACGTCTTACGAAAGCATGGGAATTAAATATAATTCATTTCTTTGTTTGGGCATCGAACTCACAGTCATTGCCGATTCAGTCAGACTCTGTCCCACTGTGTCACGATGACCATTTATATTTAGACCCAACAACAACAGATATGTATGTGATGAATGAAGTGGAAGTGATAAGTAGATTTGTCTCTTTGTCTATATGACATTAAAAAAAGTAATCACCTTTGTATAAGGATCACAAAATTACATTTCAAGAATAACTATAATTCAATTTCATCTGTTGACTTGCGAATAAAAAAAAAAATACATTATACCGCCTCCTTACAACCATCGGGCCGTAACATAAACATTGTTATTTATAACGCATCACTCGGGATCTCTAATTTATAGTAGGAGCTGTGTTACTTCGCCTAAAATATAGCTTGTTTTTGGTTTGAACAAATACCGACCACCGTTTTTTATATTGTCAATTTTGTTACATATATCGAAATGAAAATAACGAGAATAAGGCTTATATGCGTTAAAATATATATTTTGATAATCAAGAAAAATGTGTAAGTTATATAATTATAGCTCCAGAAAAAAAAAATTACTGCTTTTTTTAAAATTCAGTTAAATAAAAATATTTGTATATACAAATATAAAATACACTTAACTCAAATACCTATATCTCAAACGAAAATACTAGTTTTACTAAATTAGTCGTATTCGTGAAACGAGGCGTCTCGAATACTCTTAAAGAGACTGAAATAGACGTCATCCGCATCAGTGGTACTTAATTGAATGTGCGAACTGCGAACTGGGAAATAGGAACTCCTAAACTACTCGTAAGTCTGACAAACGGCGGTAAGGTTTCCGTAAATTGCTTTCTTCCTTCTTTCTCACAAATGTTTGCTTTGAGGATAAATTTACTTCTCAGTAAATTATTAAATATTTAGTATCTACCGTACTTCTATACTATATAAAGGGAACGTATCGGGAACTACTTGTTTCAATTTAATAAAATGTTTTGTGTTTTATGATAGTCCATTTATCCCTCGACATAAGACTATATTTTTGTCCCGATGAGACCCATTGTATCTGCTAGAGCTACCTCGAATACTAAGAATGTGGCGATGGTCTTACGCAACTCTTAGATACATATAGCCATTTGACTCTACAGGTGAAGGAAGCCGCACGTAAAAAGCTAGTATATTTTTGTGGTAACATGGTTATATAATGTTATTTATGTTTTTGTTATATAACTTTTAATAATTACAACAAAAGTGGAAAAGTAATTGGAATTATAATAGTTCAATGTTTATATCAATGCGGTTTAGTTTTATTCTAGTGATGCCAATAAATTAATTCAAAACGAATTAGCGAATGGATAAAATAAAATAAGAAAGCATCAAATATTAATATTTATTTAAACGAAGATGCCAATTATCTTCAATAAATTCTTTTGGATTACATACCAGTCAAGTGTTTTGCCATACCTAGTTTAATTTCTATCAGCGCCCATTGTCTAGCTACCTTGCGATAGTACAATAAACGCTTCGTGCTTCCATTATCGCGCGATCGTGTATAACTACAGTGTTACGCATGCACAGTGATTGCGTGAACTCGATACGATGAAGTGCATACGTATAATATGCCATGCCATGTCATGCCACGCCATGCCATGCCACGCCACGCCATGCCATGCCGCGCCGTGCGTTATACGACGGCACGATTTGCTTTTGTAGGACTGTCCTGATTTGATATCATTTATGTTGATTGTATAGTGCTACTTGTTATACGAATTTGAATGTAACGTGACGCCATTTTCGTTTAGTTGGCTCGTTGATTGAATGTGATGGTCATGGGCTTGAGACTTGTTTGTGGTATGTGTAGTGTGTTTAGTATGTGAATTAGTTTTGGTTACAATTTTCATTGCAGTTCAAAAGGAAATAATATGCCCAGAGTGAGGAAATGAAATTAATTCTTTCCCCCGAATAGGAATCGAACTCACAGCCATCGCTTATATTTTTAATGCTTTATAGTCACAGATTTTTCCACTGCTCCACTGTGGCCTCTGAAGTGAAGTATCATGTGTCGTTGTTAATGAAAAATGATATATAATGTTAGTACACAACATTAAACTATCCATTAAAATCATTTTATATATATAAATATCCTTCAGCTAATTCTAGTGAGTTCTAATCACATTGTACATATAAAAATATGCTTCTTATAACACACGTAATAAAGGCTAATGTTGCATGTTACACTTGCGCTTCAGCGTGTTGTTTACAATTATTGTTAGTGCTAAGCTATTTTTGTACGCGTCTCAATTTTATGATCTTTTGTCGGGTAATGGGCGCCTTAAATAAATCAACGAATGCGAGATGCGCTTGCGCTTCATTCCTTTTATGTATGAATGTTCTTGTTAGAAATAATTTTTTTCTCTTTTATGCTGTAGATTTTGTAGTTGTAACTATGTAGTTTAAAACTCCCATAAACTATAAATAGGAGGAATAACCATAGTATTTGCATATTAAGTAAAAATATATATTTAAATACTATATATTTATAAATACTAGGTATATTTAAAATAATTGTAAAATTATTGTAAATCTCATATCGGATAGGCTAAGGGAACTATCCATAAAGCCTTCCGTTCTTAATTCTCCATCTTTTAGAGGCATTGCGTGCACGATAGCGGAAACCAATAGCTTGTTAGCTTGTTATCCCTATTCAGCCACGATGACGTTTACTTACTACTTTATTTGTTCTATGTACAATATTCTTTTCTACGTTTGTTTGTCAACCTACTCCTCCTAAATGTTGAGATTGATTTTAATAAAACTTTAATACTAATCTCTATTATACAATGTTCCTATATAATTTGGAAACACAAACAATATGTATGATACGATGTCTACTATTAAATACCAGCTAAACTCATGTAAACTGTAGGTATATGATTTTTATTGTATCTGCTAGAGCCGCTACTTGCTCGGGCCGCTACTTGCTTGATACTTACTTACTTGTAAAATATAAATTTTCTATCGTAGAAGAATATTTAGGCAATTCTTGTTAAGTACTCAATTGTAATGGCCATAATTGCTTAGCAGCAGCCAGGTCCATAAACTCCGACAGCGTTTATAAGCTCGCGATGTTCACGCAAATTACCACAGTAATAAATGTTTTACGGCGTACTTTGCACCGACAGATATAATTACGACTTGCAATATCGTGATTTAATAGCATGTGAAGTGAAAGTGATGTAATGCATTGTTTCATCTAGGAATAGTTTGTTTATGAATATCATTAATTACCTAATGATAGAATTGTTTAATCAACGTGTTAGGATTCAATTTTATGGATATAATATCGGGCGGCGTTTGGCTTAGTCGGTTCATACGTATTACGATTTTTAAAGTAATGTAGTAATGTTTAAAATAATTTAGTATTTCTTAATATTTTATTTTATTTTCTTCAAGAAGAAATGTATGACCAGCGAGGATGTTACAATGAGAATTAAGAAGAACGTGGTCAGGTGGTTTGAACACGTCGAGAGAATGAATGATGAAATAATGGTAAAAAAGATATATGAAGCAAAAGTAAGAGGTGAGAGAGGTAAGATGAAACCATGAGGTTGAGCTTCGAAAACACAGTGTCGAAGATACTGGAGGAAGGTCCCGTAAAAGGTATGAATATCAGGAGAGAATGTGTGAAGAGGTTAATGACAGTGGACAATGCGAAAGAGGTATGCAGGGACCGCAGCGTTTGGCGCTCCGTTCTCTGACTACTCCGCTAGGGATAAAGCGTCAAGATATACAATAAAGCAATGTATAAACAGCTAGGTATGTGATTGCGATGTAAACTGACATCGAACCTCATTATTTGCCTATCCGAAAAGCAAGCTGAGCTAACCACGTACCGTTACCGCACGACGCGACGCACGCCCAACGCGCCCATGGTATTTTATACGCATTAACCGCGTGACTGTTTTAATATTTAAATTTGATTGTTAAAGTCCATAAACAATAGAAAATACGAATAAACAATTGACTTGTATTTGTAGACATGGAAGTGTTCACTTCACAGTGATATATCACTTAAGTTTAGGTATAATGTATTGATAAAAATGTTATTTAAATGATGAATTGAGTATAGAACGGGACAAACTGTAAATTAGTTTGTGTAGCTAAACTGTACATGAATTTTATTAACTTTTATTTTTATATTTTTAAGTATTTTATATAAAGCGATTAGAAAAAAAATTAATATTATAGATATATATATATATATATATATATATATATATATATATATATATATATATATATATATATATATATATATATATATATATATATAATATAATATATATATATAATATATATATATATATAGATATACATATATATAATATATATATATATATATATATTAATATATATTATATATCTATAGTATATATATCTCTTCTTCTTCCTGGCATTAGTCCCGGCTTTTTGACAGGGTCTGCCTTCCGACTCAGACCAATCGGCCTAATATATATATATATATATATATATCTATATATATATATATATATATATATATATATATATATATATATATATATATATATATATATATATATATATATATATATATATATATATATATATATATATATAATGTAACCAAATAAATATATATATTATCTATCAAATATAATAAACGAAAAGGTGAATTTCCAATATTATCATCTCGTAGCCAACAAATAGCAAGTGTATTGTCGTGCCCATTACACATGTGATTGTTGTTGTGTGTTCAGCTGGATCGCTCAATGTCATATACATAATAATTTCGTTATAACGGAACGCTCGGACTTCGGCCGTTATAGATAGCTACTATACAATTGTGGTTTATCCAATTTGGTATCTATTCTTGTTAATGTCAAAGGTCCTTTTCAGTAGTGAGGCTTCGTTTTTTTTTATGAATGTTTACTGTACATTTCTTTTGAATGCTTTGAATTAAAGTTTATTTTTTTTAATTTCACGCGCTGTATTCCGCATGTACCAGGAGCAGGCAGCAGACACTCCGCTCCCCAATTTTCCCCTTTTCGAAACATGACTTGTTCAATGGTGGAGCTCAACGCCGCGATTTGTATTGTTACTAGAGCGAGGAAAAATATGTATGTGTAATATGACAAATATGACAAATATTCATAATTGTCAAATTTATATAATATGAAATGAATATGAAAATTTTATGTAATAAGTTTAAAAAAAATAGACAATTAAATTTTATAACCACATATTATTATTATGTTTCTAACGCTTTATTGTATAACGTTATATAACTAAATGAAACGAAGGTCATTCTCGAACAAAACAATAAGCTCATTGTCTTGGCTTGTTGAAGATTTTCCATTTTTGCGATGTCAAAGGGCCATATAATTTTTCACGCGCTCTGAACAATTACCTTTTGTCTGGTTCGAGTATTATTTGATCATATATTTTACGTTAAAAACTACTTTTTGTTTGATCTTTGGTCACTAAAGTTATTAATTATGACATGTATAGACTGAGCTAACTTAAGTCCAAGGGTCACCAGTATACCACCAGCCAACGGCCAACGGTCACCAGTAATTGTAGTATTCTCGTTCCATGCAACTTTAACTCAAAGAAACGTAAATTAAGTTTTTGAAATAAACCCATTTAAATGAAATATGACTCAATGTCATTCAGTCAATTTCTTACCTTATTCTAGGGACATATATTATATACTCTGTTTGAAAAAGTTGCGGATCAATGGTCGTGTCAACCTAACTTTGAACCCAAAACCGTTGCGCTTAGTTAGACACAACCCTACTACCTATTAATTAGGTATATCAATATATAATACTATATAATAATATCATTAAGGCCATCGTGGACCAGTAGAACAGCGTTTGATATTAAAGGAAGTTGTGGTTACGATCCCCGCTCGGGGAACAATTATTTCCGTCTTCACGTAAAATTTTCCCATATGTACATTTTGCGTGAAAAAATAATGTTGATAAGCTTTCTGGTAATTCAAATGACATACATTATACATTTTGTATCGCTTTTTTAATAGAAAAAGTAAAAAATATTCTTATATTAAATAGAACTTGAATACAATGCAGCCACATATCTAATATACCCTTAGCAATATACCCTTTGATATCTTTGCGATATTTGTTCCATTGTTGTATTCACATATAAGATGTTTATATTAGAATAAAATAAATCTGTACATTTTGTATTGGACTTGTATGTATGTATAAAGCTATTGTAAATATGGCATCAAAGAGCACTATTCTTTGAACAATAAGTTACTCGCGTTTCTGATTGTATATTTGAATTTGCCTACAAACCAAACTTGGGACAACATCTGACTGCAAACGCGATAGGCGTGGATTCGATTCCTACTCGGGAAATGAGTACAGTCTGAGTAGTGTCTGGAATTTTTGATAGTGGGCTATCTCTGTCTACACTGCACTATGCAGAATACTACTTGATGATGATTTTTAAGATTTATTTTAATGTTCGTATTTTATTTATTATATATTAATGAACATAATCGCAATTTTTTTATTGTAAGTTAAGATATAAAAACATTTCCCATACAACGATGTACTTCACAGCACGAAACATACCATATATGGGTTTTATAGACACGAAGGGATATCTTTCGGCTGATAATAAAAAAGCCGTATTCATGTTCTACATTTATTTTTATAGACTTAAATTATAGCGCAAGAGGCAAGCTTGACATATAGAGACGTAAGTGTCAAAATCGTTAGACACATTATCTGACCCGACCTTTCAGGTTAAAAGTACTGGTAGGAATCGAACCCACAACCATAGATAGTTTAGTCCGGATACTTACAGGTACAGGAACAGCTCCACGAGGTCGTTTTAATAATGAAATCTCTTTTGATTACACGTTTTGAGTTTTCCCATTACACGAACAAACTATTTCCTTTAACAGAAAAGATCTTACAGATGCCATAATAGCTCGCGCTCGTAAATCGTAAGACACTTGTTGTCCCCGGGATGTCCGCAATAAATTGTTTTCATAAGAAATCAAGACCAGTGTCGTTTTTAACTTTACGTAATAAATTACTGTATAACGATTACAAAATATATCTCTTGGTTGTTTTTCCGTCTCGTTTATTTTCAATTACACAGTGAGTTTGTAGGAAATTACAAATAAATTTAGATTAGAAAAATATATGTAGTAGAGTATGATGATCTATTTATTATTTTTACTATATTATTTATATATATTTACACGGCGAATAAAATCACGTCGCGTCGCCTTTAATTCGTTTTTAACTGCCGTTCACGTTACACATGTAACGTTTCTTCAATTAAACAGGTACCGGCGACATTCCTACGATCGTTGAGTAAGAAAATCAATTAGACCGGCAGATTATATATAATAACTCCGTCGTGGTGCAATTGGGAAGTACCTATCTAACTGGTTACATAGGATAAATATCAGGTGTGGGAATGTTTATGGGGGTAATTAATAGGCTTAAGTATGTTTTAGTTAATATACTTTGATATGTTACATAGGATACTGTCGAGTCTTTAGCCAGCTCTTCGCAAGAGCTGCTTCCAGAACTAGTGGTAGCCTGCAGATTTAATTTTTTTAAATAATGTGTGGTCCCTTTCAATTATTTATTTAATTTTTGGGATCGTCAACAGAAATAACTTTATTTAATACATAGTTAAATACAAAGTTAACTGTATTAGCTAAATGCTTTTCCTATCACATCGCGCTATATTCTTATTGTATCAAATCACAGATACATACATACATACATATTATATTTCTTAAGCGTGAATATATAAAAGCCTAATTTTACAGACAGATTGCCTTTCATTCACTGGTTATATGTATAAGACTAATTATGTACCGTTATTTTGGAGAAAACGTAAAAAAAGTAATCACAACGAAGTGTATTATTATGTTATACGTTATTAATATAATTTTTACGAGCATATGTTTTATGCTAATCTCACATGGGCGATGATTTTGCAACTGTACACATACACTGGTATGTGTACAACTGATATACGGAAGCTGCCTGTAAATGCTTTTTAGGTTAATTGCCGCTCGTTGGCGGACACATTAAAATTTGGCTCTATTACATTAATTGGAGTGCCCCCAGCAGGTACGTTTTAATCTCGTTGCTGTATTTGATTTTGATTTTAATTTTAATATTCTAGTTTAGTTTAAATATTTGATTTTCGTTTGACTATACGCAATGGGTGTTGGTTTGATTACCAATCGAGGAAATGTTTATATTTATACACACATAAGATATTTTAGCTTCCTAAGTGGCTATCACTAACCAAGACAATTAGAATAACTAGCGACCCGCCCCGGCTACGCCCGGGTTCATTGCTGGTACTAAATATATGTACTACAGTATGTACATACAACGTTCACAGCTTTTTTGTCCTTCGAACGAACATATTTTCCTTAGACCTTACGTTAATTGGCCATGTGAAAGATATCACATTAGAACCTTTAAAATTAACAGTATATTGTGCATGTGTTATACATAGGTATAAAGCTTCCGCTTGAATCATTTTATCTATTAAAAAAACCACATCGAAATCCATCGCGAAGTTTAAAAGATCTAGGCATACATATGGACATACACATATGAAGTGATGTATCATTGTGCTATCTGTAGCCATTATAAGCAGGGTGGTACCTAGATATGTCCGAGTAGAGTGCCCGAGTACGGTAAGCCGTTGTTAAATCAATGCTACCCGGAAATTGCTACGTTCATACTTATCTTTATTCTTAAATTTCCTATATTTGGTCACATTTTCCATCTTCCGTTTCGTTTGAAAAGTCTTAATAATGGTATTGGTTTACCCTGTAGTAGGTAGATACATTTGCTTGAAATAGCAACTAATTAAGCAATTCATATACCCGCTCTGTATATATAACGTCGGTTCACGTATTCTCCATAGAACTACTAGACTTATTTTACATTTCCATATTAGGCTAATTAGTAATATAGAAAAACTAGAACATTTTGAGAGTAAAGTATATTTAATTTAACATAAATTTCTTTATACAAGTTGCTGAGTTCGTAAATTTGAACTTTAAAAAAAAGAGAATTTGTAATATATATATATATATATATATATATATATATATATATATATATATATATATATATATATATATATATATATATATATATTATATATATATATATATATATATATATATATATATATATATCCGCTCGCGGCTTTGCCCCTTAAGTAAACTGAATTGCGTTAGTTTCAATGTTAAGTATACGAAATCACATTGTACATTTTCAGTAATTACTCTAATATAATGTATATATTTTCTAAAAGGAGCCATAGTTACTCCTTACCACATCAGCTACCTGTCAGTGAAAGTCCCGTCAAAGTCGATCTAGCCGTTTCAGAGATTAGCCGGAACAAACAGACATACACAAATTGTAAAAAATGTTATTTTGGTATAAGTCCCGTAAATATATTCATATGCATGTAGTAAAAGCCACTTATTTTAATAGTACAAACAGACATTCCAATTTTATTTATTAGTATAGATATTAAAATAAAAAATATATTTTGTTACGATGTTATTGACTGCTACTTGACTGATTTAATTGATATGATAATCAAAATAATTCGACTATTTTTGAATAAAAGGCTTAAAGATTGGTCGTTTGTAAAGTAACTTAATCATTTATTAAAAAGTTGAAAGTAAAATTTCTAGGTTATATTTTCTTAATTTTTATACATCGAACCAGTATCGTGTCTTTAATCTTTATAACATTCGCCAATATATAAAAACTCAATTGGAACACTTAAAAGCCATAAAAAATCTTGTACTTTGTAACACAATACGAGTGTGTAGCAAACAAATCAAATTAGTAATTTTAAACGAAAGCCACTTTGTTTGCGTTTGTAAGCCAAATATTAAACCGCAACATTGCAGTGGTTGCGTGCACAATGGGTGTTATCACAAACGCCGTTGGCTTCTCCACTGACCTTAAATACTTGTGGTGCACTTTGCCGCACATAATCCTGGCACAGGCAGATGAGAGATTGGTGGAGCGTTTAAGTTCTTTGAATTGTTTACTAAGTTTTTACATTTATACAATTTTTTGTATAAATATCTATATAAGCTATATATTTATTGAAATAATGTAGATATCCGTTTACCTTCCCCCAGATTTACATCAGATACGTAGAAATCATGTCTCTTACACAACTGATGGCACCATTGGAGAACGCGGGAGTAACCGTTGATAAAGAAGCTAGGTTACTCATAATTTGAAACTTTTTTGACAATCTTCCCTAATTAGAAAAATAAAATCATTACTGATAAGAAGTTATCCGCAAGCGTACAGTCGTGAACAATGAGCCTGCGTCACGGTCATGACCGCGATGATTGTTTCTCCCCATAGCCCCCTTGCGTTATAATGTTCAGCCTCGACCTGCACGCTGAATGGCTTTCATATACAAATTCTTATAATTACTTATATTCTTGGCAGAATTAACTTGTGATAAACCACTTCGTTCTTCACATCTTGTATGCCTAAAGGATGTTTCCTCGAGCATTATCTTACGAAGCTATATTTTAACTCGTTATCAAATCGAACTTGTGGTGTCTTAACATGACTCTTATAATCTTTTACTTGATCCTTTAAGTTTGTTCACATACCTACTGCTTAAAAGACTCCTTTATTTGATCGCCTAACTTTCGGGGCGTTTGTCTTTGCGTAGTACAGGAGTAATGGAAGTCGATAAATCTTATCAAGTCCATATGAAGGGTAATTTTAAGGCAAACCCAAGTTGATAGTAATTTGAAATATTCCCTGAGTGTTACAACATGACACTTTAAAACGTCGGGTACGAGCACCCCAAAGCTGGCAATACTGACGTATTCGCTATCAACTCAAGATTCTAGATGATCATTTGAGGAAAATTCTATTTACCATTAGGTGGCCTTTCGCTTCATGTCATCATGCCCTCTTCTGCCAATAAAAAATTTAAATACGATAAAAATATTTATAGATGGTGCATTTTTCATATAACTAACCTAATATGAACAAGTTTCTGAAGGTAGTAAACATAAGAGAGTAAGAGAGAGTGTGTGAGACAGAGAAACAATAATAATAAAAAGTTTGATTTTCCACCTGTCTGTTGAACGGTAAAAATCGTGTGTACCAACAATAATTATAACGTGTAAGACTTACACATTCATCATGTATTCATGAAGTCCACATTCATCATGTATTAGATAGAATCCTTGATGGCCTCTAGAACAGTTTTGAAACATAATTTATTTATTTCATTTAAATGAATTAAACCTTATTATCTTACCTAATTATCAATTCTATGAGCAGAATTTTAGTTTTTCTATATAACATTTTTCTTTCCGTTTTGCATACTACACATATGTTTACGTAGATGTTCAGGCAATAACGCACGTGTAGATTTCTCATTAGAACTTATATGTACGAGCGTACAATTGCAAACAATACGCTTGCGTCACGGTCATGATTCCAATGATTGTTGTTCAATCCTCTCTCTGGTGTTCCTATTGAAGCCCGTGTCCTACATTGTGTCTATGTCCATCGATATACGCTTTTGAATTAATCATTAAATGAAAAATAATGGGGAATGATACCAATAATAATGAATATTTTCTATTTTAACGTAAATTCTTTGATGATTAAAGGGCATTTAACACTTACATCATTTTACTTTCACTTTTTTTTTATTTCAGCATCCCCTTCTTTACATGCTAACATAGCATTGTAGATGACCTTCGTCTAGAACAACAACGCGTCAACACTGCTTTTCAAGCAAATAATTTAACTGCTTTTTTTTCCGAGGACATACCTACTGGACATTTACGAGAACGTAGTGTATAGGATTCTTTGAAACACGAGACACGACACGAGAATTATTTCTGTTTGGCCTGGCCTATACAGTGAAATCAGATTTAAAAATAATTATCTATTTATACTTAATACTGTTTTAGTCATAAACTGCATCCCGGAATGCATATTTGAATTTCGTTGGGTTATTTAATAAATCACTTCAAGTACCGAACTACTATTAAGAATATTACTTAAATATTATAACTTACACACACACTAGGTAAATGTAAGATCAAATTAACATAAAATACAAAATAGTGATGTTTATCGTTGCTGTCAAGGTCAGTATATTATGTCAAGAACCATAATTTCGATGCTAAAGAGACGATTTATAATCAATCAATACAAATTGACTATGGTTTACATAGTCAATAGTCAATAGAATTTTAACACTATACATATATATATATATATATATATATATATATATATATATATATATATATATATATATATATATATATATATATATATATATATATATATATATATATATATATATATATATATATATATATATATAATGATTTGTTGTTTTTAACCAATTTCAAAAAGGACGTGTTTCCATAGATATTGGACGACGGTTTTTTATATGCATGTGCATTTTGATTAATATAACCAATTTGATTAATATTTTTTGTTTGATAAAATGTACTGTCGATGTGGTTCCCATTTTGTGTCTTAATCTGAAAAAACCCTTAAAATTTCATTGCCACATACCTATATGTTTCATATGATTTGTTATAATCATAGTCATTATCTATATATTGTTGAGCAGATCATGGATCATCACGATACACAACTTCAGATACTATGGGGTCGTCCCCATGGAAGTTTTGATGGAAGATGCGATTCTTCAACTCCAAATCCTTGCTTGCCTGTATTAACACCTATACCATGCAAGATTTAATAAATAAACTAATTAATAATATATAATATCATTATATAGGGTGCCGACTGATGTTATAAATTTTATCAATAAGTTTATTTTTAACCGACTGCAAAATGGATATTAAATCAATGTTTACGTCAGCCAAAGCAAAAACAAAGCTAACAGATAACAATAAAATTAATTTAAATAAAACACCCAAAATAACACCGACTCCATGAATAAAGGATTTTAAAAACTAAATAGGTATACACATATAACTATGTAACTTGCAAGTATCAGCAATTTCGTTTATTGTGCATTAATTTTATTTATTTTAATATAAATAAAATATTATTTTCTACTTTTTTGTTTTAGCTTGGTACAATTTAGAAGGCAGTTTAAACTTTTTGCCAAAAACAGTTTGATTATTTTAAGAATTTATTCGATGCATAACGTTATTCTATGAATTAAATAACATCCGATTGAAGGTCAATGGCATGTCTCATATACATGTATATATTACCTACATGCAATTAACTAACAGGTGAAACGAAAAATCCCGATATGGCTATACAAAAGCTAACGCGCGATCAAATTGATTCGGTAATGATTCATCATCCACACAAGGTCGCTTGCATGTTCGAGACGATTCGTATCACTCGGAAGGAACAAAGTTGAAATTCGTGTGACTCGAATTACTCGATTTTTCGTTTTGTAACGAAAATTTAGAACAGTGTAGTTTTTGACTCTGAAGCATCGTTGTACTGTTTACGGGAAGATAATATTTTTTCTTGATATTTGGATCTTTCTTACGCTTTTATATCCTTGAATTGATAATATATATGTTTTTTTTTTGTGTATAGTGTTGTGAAGTCGAGTGTACCTATTTGTGTGTTGATAGCTATTTTGATTTTAAAATATACCGTCACGTGCTATAAATATTCGGTTACGTACTAAGTCTAGGTTATTAATCGCGTCACTTCTGTCCTTTTGTAATAATTATTAATATATTCTGTAGATATATTGTTTTATTTTCAATTTAAACGTCAGAGTTTACATGGCGCTTAGTGATTTAATAGTAGTTTATTGACAAATAAATATTTTAACTATAAAACTGATTCAAATTCAACTATTTCATTTAAGACAACATTATCAAGCTATGTTACTTTGAATAATAATTCAGTGCAAGATAGCGAGATAATTGAATCCACATCAACTTTTTACTTGGCAGTTATTTTTTGTCAATACAAAGGCAATAACAGAATGTCCATTTGTACATCATTCCGGTTTCCGAGATCCAAGTCCAATGAAAATGATACTTAGACAAGTGTAACCGGTTCCTTGAGTCTCTTTAAATCTTCACATACTCATATGTACGTACGTGCCAAGAACGTGGGACCACCTGTGTCTCTGTTTATCTTATACATTTTATATTGAAATTAATTACGTTATACGTTTTTTTTTTACTTGAAATTAACACATAATTGAGTTGTATAGTGTTTTCCCAGGTTCTAGAATTCATTAATATGTTTTTGTATGTAAGTCACTAGTACCTATATATATAATATAAAAAAAATTAACATCTTTTTCCTAAAAAACTTCCAACATCCAAAGATTCCTACAATTATTTAAGGACTATTGACTTTACCAAACTGTTTGAATTAGTTTAAACAGTTAGCCCAAATCGTTCAATTCCCACAAAAAAACTGGCTCTATTAATTACAATTTCAAACTCTGTAGTATGTGCTCGTGTACTGTTCATAATACTTATTTTCACATAAATACGAAAGAAATAAAATAATTTAATTGTTTATATAATTTAGATACAGAAACGTCTTACATCATTTAGAGTACACAGTTCAAGTTAGTTTTTCTCTATTATATTATGTTAATTAGCAGATTCAATTGTAACATTGATATGTATAACGATAGTATGTGAACAGAACGCCCGTTACTGTAAATTGCTCGCCGTCAAAGAGATGTCGCGTCTTCCGCGCTCCGCGTGACTCATTACGCTCCTGTAACCCGATACGTACATACATACATAAATATATACTATATCTTGATAAGATGGTTTGCGATTTTAACACTATATTTTAGTTACAGTTAAATACAGTTAGTTGACATTAAGTGGTTGTGTTAGTAAATAGTGTATATAATATGGCCAAAGTGAAAAGTCGAAGACGAGCTCAACGATGCAAAGGGAAAATGCATCATATGTTACAATATTTTAGGTAAGACTGTTACTTTTGAGGAAATCATTAAATATGTTGTACTATTTGAATTTTATCAGCCTGAAGAAAAAAATTAGTTGATGTTATAATTTTTTTGTGAATTTAACGAAAATTTAATACTCGATATAATAAAATTATAAGGTATTTTTTCATGGTTATAATTTGTTTTAAAATAATATATTTATCAGATATTAGTAGGTTATATTCAAATTTGTGTTATTCCAAGTACCAAACTACATATTTCCATAATAACTAATTTGAATGATGCAATATTTGTATCCATAAATGAAGTATACTTGAAGATGACGTGAGAATGACTTATCGGAATTTACCTACTATGTAAGTAAGTAGGTTTTGTATTTAAAAGACGTACAAAATTCGGTATATATTTTTATATAAAATTGGGCTGGGTTAGCGATTGATTTTTTACTTGAGACGCATGTGCAAGTTAATGAACAGTTTCCATTATTTAAAACGTAATAAATGGAAGAATTATAAGATATAATCTTAATATTACTTAATCCTTCTGTAAAGAAACTTAAAACACAAGGGCAATGCCTCAGACTCCTCATTATTCTATAAATATAACTAGTTTTAAGAGGGTCGATGTTGAACAGGGTCGTCGCAGGCTTTGTTTTAGCTTATCGCAACATAATTATATATATCTAGTCTATCAAGAAGATATTACACGAAAATTTCAAATTTATATATGAAGAAATCCAACGAAATACAGTAAGAATCTACGGTATGTTAGAACCTAAAACGTCTATGTTCTTGTAATGTCAAGAGAAGAATACGTACCGTGTGTTTTTTGCCTTATCTTTCCCTGACCAGCATTTAAAAGCACAGCCGTCGCAAAATACTCACCGTTTTTTTTCAACCATTTGAATGGTCACAATAAACGCGCAAATGACCCTTACGCCACGTTATTTAAAAAGTTTCATCAACCTTGACACGTGTAAACCCATTTTTACTTGGCCGATAAAAAATTATATACAAACACTTTGCCAATGCAACATATAAGTAAGAAATGTTCATTCATCGATAGATCAAGGTCGTTCTTGTTATAATGAGTCTGTAGCGACTCTAGCGATTACGTTACTATGTTTGCCAATAATTATTTATTATCAAAGATATAGCTTTTATTTTAACGATTTTTAAAGGATAGAAAAAAATCTTTAAAAACACATTATATATCGAGTTTAAAATAGCATTCTTTCTTGCTAAATGATTGTTGTAATAATTTTTATATAGCGGAAATTTGGCTGACAACAGAGACGCTAACAACGCAATAAGTTGTATAAAGCATATAAGAATTTTGACGCATCGTAAGGAAGAACGCGGTTCGAATCCCGCTGCGTTCAAACTTTTATGTTTTCTTTAAGCTTCTTTTGATATAAGCTTTTTATGAAATGCATGACTAGATCTACCTACTATAAAATATTTTATTATTTTATATGTAGTTAAATATGCTCGATGCTCTTACTGCTCGCCTTATTTTCATCACTTCAAGTCTATCATGAACGTTTTGTAGAAGAAAAAAGAAAAAGGTTAAATTCTTTTCTCATTGTTCCGCGTTGGTTTGTCAAGGGAATGTTGCCCTAAATGAAACGGTCACGGCATTCCTCTTTCGCTTATTTATACTAGTTATATCATATATGCCCTTAGGGAAAGAGCCCTCATGCCTTGTACATATTTTTCAATCAATTTTCTTTCTTTATTATTGATAAATACTTATTATTATTAAAATCTTGGTTTTCGTGATTTTTCATATTATTTACACATTTTAAATGAAACTCTTTAACCAGATCGACGGTGTCCACCTAATTATTCGTCCTTTAAATAAAAAATATGTATCTGAATACAAAATAATTCTATACAATATTTACGTTCTTATGTAAAAACATACAAAAACGATAGAAATACCACACAATAGAATACTGCTCACTATAATGACTTAAGTGTTGATAAATTGTAAAATAATTATCATTATTTCCTCCGTTCAAGTGTGAATAGCCTTACGTCATGGCTGACACCGCTCGTGTTAAATCATTTGGTTAATGCCAAGTTTAGAATGAATAGAATTTCAATTAATAACCAAGTAACATAATTTATATTAATTATTTATACACCAAAATTATTCAGATACTACGCAATATTATGTATTTTAAAATATATGCGTAAAGAATCTTTGAGCGGTACATGTTCTGTTTTTAATTTGATTTGTTTTAATTTAAACTTCTATACAAATCTAAATTTATACTTGAGAAAATCTGAATGCTTATAGTATGTATAGTATATTTATAGTATTATAATTTATTTAAATCCACTTTAATTGTTACCAGAGGGGCGGTGTGTGAGTGTCGCACTGCCATGTCGCACCACAGCGACGAGCAGGCGCTGCTCACGGTCACGTCGGACTCGTTCTGGGAGCCTGGCAACTACAAGCGTACAACACGCCGCGTCGACGATGGCCACCGGCTGTGTAGCGAACTGCAAGCTCTGGTGCAAGAGCGAGCCGACATTGAGAAGACGTACGCCAAGAGTTTGAGAGGCTGGGCGAAGAAATGGAATGATCTTATTGAAAAAGGTGAGTGTGTTTAAAAATTTATCTTGTTATCATAAATGGAAGTACGATATTAGAATCTTTACATTATTAACTGTTTGATCAGATTATTTAAATATACTAATTTATTATGGCTTGCCATTTATAATGTTATAAGTATAGTATTATATAGAGTTGCTTGGATAACGTCTACGTCTTTGCCATTTCTACCTTGAATCGAAATAATCCTGTGTTCACCACCTGTCTCGCACCAGTACAGTAGCCGTAGTAGCATCAACCTTCAAAAAGCATTACTCACTGTCAAGAGTACACAATAGGTACAAGTTAAAACGTAGATTAGTGTAACTTGATAAAGTGACATTTGTAAATAATTGGATTACTTCAGTAGCATTGCAATAATTGCTAGCTAAGGTGGGTTTTTTTTTTTAGTGTAGGTATATCAACTGGGATTTTTATTTTAATTAGACAACGGCGTATTCGTTGTATCAGATGAGAAATACTTCGTATAAATATTTGAGCTGAGTGGGAATCGAATGACAGATGCAACTAGGATTTTTTCATTTAGGGAAAACTCCTGTCAACAAGTTTCAGGAAGCTATCAGCTATCTACAATACAATACAACCAGACGCTGTGGTAGCGCAGTAGTATCGTTATACATCGTAGCCTGTTTTATTTTTAAATAAATTTCTTTTAAAGCTTCACCGCATATAGCATGGCAAGCAGAGGGTACCAAGTGTTAACACACTCTGTGCTCCACTTTTCGTGCTGAGCGGCGGAACTCAACACTTCGCTTTGTCTTAGTACCAGAGCGAAGATAAATATAATAATTGATTCTCCCCAAGTGGGAATCGACCTCACAACCATCGCATTTACAGGCAGACGTTATTCTGCTGCGCCAAGGCGGCCTCACGGCCAACGTTAATTTCATCCTTACAAATTGCAAGTAATAGAAAGGAATGCATATTGGTAATGATGCGAATCCGATAGCGGTCTTTATCTAGATTGGCATTTAAATAACCGGTGATCGCTAAATTTGCTACTCTACTAAAGGTCAGGTCATTAGTGTTGGACATGCGTTGCAAATCAAGACGATTCGTACTTGGAATGGTGTAATGTCTTCATTTTCATTTTACCTTAAATATAAAAAAATATGTACTTATTATTGTTGTAGATGATTAAGTTGATCATGTCCTTTGGATAAATATATTTTATAATTTAATTTTATGAGAAAAACTGCTTATCACGATCAAATTATATTACATTTATATATGAAGAAATCCAAGGAAATACAGTAAGATGTGTGTGTTCGATGTGCTCACAGTGAAATTGATATCTTAATCCATATAACAAAGCAAGAACGTTGCATTATTAAGCCTAACTCAAAGAACTGGAGTACATTTAGAGTGAACCTATAAAAAATGAATGACCCAACTGAAAGATGTTAGGTATAGGTATCTTTTAATGCCGGATATCTATTCATTAGCAAGTAACTTGATGGACGGTGCCCCTTTCAGCTGTCTGCGTTCATTAAGAGCGAGGACTGCACTGGAACAGTGTGCCCGCATCGGGTCGGGTGTCACGCTCGTACCGGTCCGACGGACGTACAAAACTATTTATATGTTAATATTATAAGTGAATAAGCACTGCTTTTTGCGGAATTCACTCTGTAAAATATTTTTTTATTGTTATTTTTTGTATGTTTTTTGGAGGTGGTGATAATAAATGTAGTGTCAAGACTCTCTGTTTTCCATTTTACGCCCTTGTAATAAAAAAAAATATATATCATTCCACCATCTCCTCTAATATACCTCTATAACAAAAAAACCACATATTTATTTAAAATTGTGCACACCTTGTGCTTATGGAATTTTATTTGTAGCAGTTACATTATAAGTGGAAAAATATTAAACTTTGTCAAACTTTCTTTTGAAATCGTTGCTATAATATGTTAATTTTGTTTGTCACTGTCATCATTTTTCATTATTGTTCTAGAGTGATTCAGTATTTTGTGTGACATTTTGTTTTGTCCATATCACTCTTAAGGAGATTTTCTTTTTATTATAAATAGAATTTAAAATATTTAGTATCCGATCAAAGGCAATAAAAGTTATACATATCTATATATATATATATATATATATATATATATATATATATATATATATATATATATATATATATATATTATATATATATATATATATATATATATATATATATATATATATATATATATATATATATATATATATATATATATATATATATATATATATATATATATATATATATATATATATATATATATATATATATATATATATATATATATATATATATATATATATGTGTGTATATTAAATTCCTATATATTGTCTTACAACACGTATAGTAAAACAGAATAATATAAACAAAAATTACTTACATTAAAGTAATATTCATACTTAGTATAGTGCTCACCTAATCATTTAAAGAATTTTCATGTCGTACATAAGTCGGGGGAACGCTTATTGAAGGCGGCGCTGGGTAACATAAACCCCCTTTTATTGCGTTCCAGAGGCGCACCGCATAGTTTGTTCCAGAAATAGAATTATTGTAAGAGAAAGGCTACCTATATCTAAGGCTATAACATAGCTTATAGAAATATGTACTTATATTTGTAAAATAGCTATTTCGTCTACGGTTGTTTAGACTTAGGTCCATTGTAATGGTAATGTTTCAAATAAAATCTAAATTCGCGTGGACTATATGACTTTTAGTTGGTTAAGTACCAATTAAAATCTTAGTGTCACATATCAGATGTACAATATACAGAGAAATGTTGCTCCTAAAGAGCCGTTTCTTCATTTATAGTTTAGCTGTACTATTAGGATTTTACGTCAGAATCCTTATTTTGGTTCCAGGCCTTACAGCTCTACGATAAAAATGTTTTATTGAAACCCGTCCAGTAGTTGCAAAGATGCGAGTACAAGAACATTCAGTTTTTACTGTTTTATTATAAGAGCAGATAACAATAGATGGGTATATTTGTAAATGGCTATAAGCACAAGTGTTACTTTCTTCGATAACGTATATACTGTATTACTTTTAATTGTGAATTAGTTGCACGTTTGCTCATTAGATTTATTAAGCATATGAAATTGAACACTACTCTTGATACTTACATCCTTTTTGCATCACCTATTTTTTTTTCTTCTTAGTTATCGTCATGGTCGTTTCCTTCATATATGAATCATATCGCATCTCTGAAAGTCCTACATGCACCTAATTGTAAATTATACACTAAACTGCATTAAATTGTTTTATCTTGATGTAATGTGCCACATGAGCATTTCAAGGCAAACCATATTACTTAATATTTTACTTACAATAGTAAGAATCGTATTTTATTTTTCATTATCAACATCTAACATTGTAATAACGTTTCTCGTCAGTCCATTTCGTAGCAATTGCGCTTGTTAAATAACCGTTGGTTAGCCGATAACGCAATTATATACACTTAGATCGACAGTGATTCGTGGGCACGCAAATCTACAATAACTCCACTTGTAACATATATTTTGTAAATTTTGAAAGCACACGTTCGTATGTTATTAATGTTTGTAATTATTTTAACAATATACATATGTGTAGTTCCGTCTTACTTGGTAATCTATTTTATTATTTTTTGTAATAATCGTATGCTACGTCTACGTCACTCTATCCTACACATTGCTCCGTACTGGGTGGCGAAATAATATACTGTTCTTCTAACAGATTTTAAACTCGCTACGCCTGAAACTTTGCTTACGTGTCAAAGGAATTTATTTATTTTGTAGCAATTTTGTCGTACAAAATACTTTTAATTAATATAACTTTTTTATTTATGTACCATTATTTTATAGTAAGAATAACATTGAAAATTTGCTTTATTCCAATAAAGCAAATTTTCAATGTTATTCTTACTATAAAATAATAGTGAAATTTGTATGATAAATACCCCTGAATACCAGATTTTTTATTATATCGTCCATGTACATACAACGATCAGTTACATTTTTATTATAAATATATAGAATATAGATGTATATATTTGATGCTTTTATCCCTATAATCGTTCTATATTCAAACAATCAAGTCGTATCCATCATCAACCCACTTCACAGCTTCTAGGTACCAGCTGTTAGATAATAGTAGGTATGTCCGATGGTAATATCTGCGCTCACTCCATCAACGATTAGCGATCACGCGCCAACGTTTGCTTACTTTACACATTGCACACGGTACAAAACATAATAATTAGTTTAAATTTTCTTTTTAATCGTGAATCACCTCAATATACCACCTCTGGCTACTTTACTAGTAAGTATTGATTGTAATTAAATTGCATGTCACTTAGAAAAATATTAATAATATTAAGAAATGAACAAAACAAAACACATGTAAAAATTAATAAAATAAAATTGAAAATAGATATTTTTTTCTGAGTATATAAAATATAGTGTTAAGATCTAATACTAACTAGGCCACCTCTGGGTATATATAAATAAAATGAATCAAAAGTAGTAAGTTGATACATTTTCAATATGTGACCTTATATAATAAAAGTTTGAGAAAAGTTAACTGTCATTAACACACTGTACAGGTTCTCTAATATGTTGTTATGTAATATTTAATTCCACTCGTATAATTGAACGGCGCGAGCGATACGCATTTTCTCTGCGCCATTTTTCACAACGGCTTGCATAAACTGCTGTGGCGCGAATAAAACATTACAAATCGAAATGGAAAGTCATTTAGTATTTAGGATGACTGCACACGACGACTTACGTGACCGCCATATAATTATGTACTATAATAAAATTAGTTATATTCGTTTTGTAAATGTATCTTGTGAAATTTTACGTGAAGTTACGTCCTATATATAGATTATGATAAAATTGACACGGCTAATATCACGCCTATTGTCAAAGTTCTTTTTTTATATTTAACAAATAAATTTAATATTTGAAATTTGTACATTATACAATAAGTAGTAGTATAAGCAATTTCATGTTTTATCAATTTCCTTTAAAATAATTCATCATTGTCAATACCACATGTGTGGTAAGCCTTAGGTCACTTACTATGCTGCGCACGCGCTGCATTCGATGTGATTCAGTTCGGGTTGCGGGTGCAGACGTGCCGAAAGTACTGTTGTAATACATGCATTATTAAAAATCGAAAGTCATTACATAGCGCGTATCTCTTTCAGTGGCATCGATTACTTATATAATATTAACAGTAGTCGTATTTTGCAGTAGTTAAAATTTAAATGTGCATACCAATATGCATCGCCTTCAAGAATGATAAATATGATTTTTCTGTTCGATCACAAAATAATATTAATAAATTTATATAAGTGAGTATTTCTTAATAACTCAATAAAACAACTAAATAACTAGCGAACAAACATTACTGTATAATTATTCTAGCTATAAATAGACAGACAGACCTTGATTAGACAGTTCTAATCGAAGATTTTATAAACTTTCTACTCGGGATTTCTTCATAATTCACGATTCCGATATTATTATTGGTATGTAAGTAACCACAATCCAACCAATATTAAAATATGTATTTTTAATTAACTGAGTGGTTAAATATTACTTACTGTCTTTGAAATATTTTAGTATAATTTTTGAAAAGAATCTTAGTGCTCATTTACACTTTACAAAGATGTTATGTGCCACATTTCAAGATTCTGGGCTCAGCAGCTTGAGCTGGGCATTGATCAGTGGATACGTCAGTTTTACCATTTAGAGGATATATCTTCTGGATCAAGATGCTCCAGGAAATGCTATACAACCATATATACAACACGAATTCTCAATAACCAATATTTTTTTATGATACAACCATTTAATTGGTTTCGCCGAATGTTATATGAGTCAATACTGCACCTTACATCAGCCGGTACGAAGGGAAAGTTATGAAATCACCGACGACTGGTCGAAGACCAGTTTTTACAGATGAAATGAATAATTGTTATGTAACCGGGAAGTTTGCTAGTGGGTCAGGCGAAACTCGTTTGTCATTTTCATTAATAAGAAATTCGTACAAAAAAAACCTATTTACGATATACATTTATTTCCAATGCCTTGGTTTCTTATACATTCTGCTTGTTTTTGCAAGTATTTTGCGTATATATAATTGTATTTAAATATTGAAAGTTTCGTTAATTGCAAAATGTTTGGTTATATCACTACTTATAATCTTTCTTTCCTCATTTACATTTTCCAGTTAAAAATCATAAAAAGCGAATCGTAGGTATATTTTGGCATTGATTAAAGTAGGTAATAAGAATATGGCTTGAATTTACAAGTAAAAATTTACTAATTGATTATCATATTTACGTATTTGGCTACTTATTTGTGTTATTTAAACAATGATGATTTATAAAAATACTCGAAAAGTAAACATATACCTAAATGTATTTGTATGTTTGTTTGTCTTATTAAATCTTCACTCAATCGAGCAAAAAATGGTAAATAATTTGTAAGAAGCTAAAAATGAGTACAAATAATATATTATTAATGAAATTCGTTCACAGTAATTTTATTACCTGATGTAGCAGAGGACACTTTAGTCCTAGTAAAAGTTATGGCTAAACGATACTTATCAACTATACCTAAATTATTTTGAATGCAAACAATTATAAAGATAAATTAGTTATATAATAAATAACTTGCTAAGAAAGCGTAGCGTGATACGTATCTGATTAAATAAAATTTTATATGACAAAAAATGACGAAAGAAAGTCAAGATTCAAGCCTCGCGCGTACGCACCATTAATTAAGTAAATTTGCCAGTCGGGGGCAACGTCTCACACCGAATAGTAATTTATTCAAAGAATTTAACTACCATTGACAACTTTATACCATACCCTACCCTCTTTAATACTAGGTTCAAAGCTGTTCGTGTCATTCTGGTTAATTTTAAGGCTTAATTGCCTTTAAGAATGTTAGTGCTATTAAGTGTTGCGCTAAGAATGGAGAAGTAACTGGTTCCCCCTACCGAAATATAATATGGTCACTTAAGATTTTATTTAGTTTCTGTATTACTTGTAATGTATCAGTAGACATTTTAGTGAAAGAATGCTCTCATAAGTTCGTCTTTATGCATTGATTTATTGGGATTGTTTGGTATAAATGACAGACACTCATTAACCAGATAATATTACAAATCAAATAGTTTATTTTGATTTTGAATACAACTAAACATACTCGTATATTTAAATAAATATTTCTTATACGTTCCTTTAGTTTCTATGCTACAGGAATATTTCGTAAACATATAAAAGCAAAATTGACTTTTGGAATATATCACTTGCTGTTATATTTTTTAAACACAATCTACGCCCAGAGGAGACAATCAGATAAGCATGACTAGTTAACTATATTATGTTACTATTTGTGAAGCTGCTTAGAAACATTCGCGCAGGTGCGTATATATATCAGTTATCTACGGAAATTGCTGTCACCAAGATTAGATATGTCAGAGACTCCAATTTGAATAGTCTAAAGATATTTTATATATCACAAATAAATTTTAAATAATCATAATAAAACACGGCATAGAGTATATTATTATATAGTTTACAAATTGTTCATACGAGTACTAGAACCGCTCACGAGTTCCAGTAAACGGTGGAATGTCAGACTACTCTTCGTCTTACTATAAAGTGCATGCTCGATAGGTCTCGGTATTACTGTTAATTACAACCCTTAAGCCATTTAGGTCAATAGGCCACAAGTAGCCTGTTATAGCCTAGTTGTGTAATATTGGTTTATCTTGGTGGGTAATTGGTACTCCTCAGGGTTGGTAGGGGAGGTCAGATAGTCATTTATTATTTTATTTATTTCATGTTAATCTTATTTTTTTCTGCGTAAGATAAGAAATATAAGATTAATTTTTTAAAAATAATCATTTGAATTCACATTTGTTGAGTGTATTTTGTACAAAATAAGGCACTATTATTTAAATATATATTTTAAATAAAATATACATTTATTTTGAATGCTATATAAATGTAATATAAATTAATTTCATCCTGTTTTCCTTGTTCTAGGCCCCGAATATGGTACAATGGAGGCGGCGTGGAAAGGCGGCATGGTGGAAGCGGAACGGCTTTCCGATCTGCACCTGAGCGTGCGCGACCGTCTCGTCAACGACGTTATAGCTCAGATCAAAAACTGGCAGAAGGACACTTATCATAAGGTCAGTTTTGTTATCATTTATAAGTAACATGTAATCTTTTTTAACTAAATTCTACTTAAACGACGCTTAAAATCCTATGTACAGAATAATAATCAATATATATATATATATTATATATATATATATATATATATATATATATATATATATATATATATATATATATATGTTCTCTTATTATACGGTTGTTATAAGGAAGTAAATAATTTATTTAAATACCTACAGGAACGGTATAATCTGACATTTCACATTACAAAATATAAACATGTATTATTTCAATTACTTTAAATTTCATTTATTTCATGCAAATTTAGTTTAATTCATTAATTTAAATTCTTTTTACGTTAGTTTAATTGCCCAATTTTAGCGAATATTATGCATTATGCATAATTCAAGAGTCACTTCAAATGTAAATCCACATTAGAGGAGTGATTTTTAACGTAAACATTAGTCCGTGGCGTGTGTAAATACCAGCTTTGTGTAGTTAATTCGGCGTATAGCTCGCGCAAGGCGCAACGGTGACGCGACCACACCGTTTGCTTTGCCAGCTTCGAATTAGTTCTGGCTTTACATGTCTCTGCAGCTTTTCTAAAAGTTTCTGCTACATTTTTATTTAATTTTGAAATTTTTTATTATTGTTTTCGTTACAGTTTATTGGTATATACGACTTATCTACTCGAAAATTTACAGCTCACCGAATATAAATGTACCTACAGAAAATGCATTGATTTAAAAAGTACTCTATTAGTGCTACACGTTACAAATTATTAATTATACTCATGAACTACTACTCTATTACTTCATTACATTAACTAAAATACCTTATCTGATTTAACATACGCTTGGCTGACATGATTTTTTTGTATTGCTTAATAAATGTTAATGTACCTCTCTGGCTACTCCGCCAACGCTATGGTGTGAGACTAAAATAAAAATCATTCCTAGTTTTTTAAGACTGGAATGTATTATACAAAAAAAAATTCTGCAATTAAAGTACATGCATATTTGTTGAAACTTTAGAAGCTTTAAACACATTGCCGTGTGCGTTTTGATTAGCTCAGCATTATTTACTCAAGTAAATGGCAAACACGCTTTGTGGTGATAATCCAGCGCGAACTCCTCACAAAACTGACGTACCGGAACCTGTCGTAGGCATAATAACCGTTGTTAGTCATTATGTGGTTATTACACGTCAAGTTATATAAGTGTTTATTTTTTTCTTTTGTAGTAATATTATTAAATTAATAGATAATGTAGTGTCGTTTGATAATGTGACTAAAATTATAAAAATAGTATTGGGAACGGGGTGTCACCAAGGCCCATTAAATATTTAATTAAATAACGTATATCTGCATAAAATTTTATATTTGTATAGACTACTCCTTAGAAATGCAATTGTTGAAAATTATATAGATAGATATAATTATATCAATGTAACTAAATAATTATATACTATTTTCTTTATTTTTTTATTAAATCTTAGTTTATATAGTAAATTTTATATTTCAAAGTGTACTAAAAAGACATTGAAATAAACAAACGTAGTAATATAATCTGAAGTCTGTCAACTGAGTACCCTTCAACATAATAACTTTGCAGTTGGCACTGAATTTTCTTAGGTTATACGACTTTCTTGGTAAATGACATTAAATCTTTTCCTAGAATATTTATAGAGAAAGAAGTGTCGTAGGTAATTAATAGAATACAGATGTATATAAGCGGTTAAGTTCAAAATAAAAAAAATCAATTAAAAAATTAATTAAAAAACTACAAATTAATTAACTAAATCATAAGTTTTTATGTAAGTCTTTACATGTGTATTTAACGAAATAAAATCAATTGTATTCGAACCCGCAATTATTAGTATACGACACGGCAACGGAGCATATATTCTCTGAAATACATTTATTTTATTATTGCAACATTAGTTGCAATTTATCTTGAAAATTATAAAAAAATATCTTGAAAATAATAATAAAAAAAAAACAATAGACAGGAAAAGTATTTGGTATGGTTGTGAGCATATACAAGTATACAGTAAACTGCCTGTTTTTCTTTTTTAGCTGTTCTCGAAAGTCAACTGAAGTTTCCCGCACTAAAAATATATACGTAGATTCTTCTTCTTCTTTTGACTAAACCTAGTTAATACACAATGTCTTTTTGAATTGATAGTGGTGAATGGAGAAGTGTGTCACTATTTCTACACTTACTACAAGTTTTTTCAGTAAACCCTAATGAAATGTGCAATAATCTTTTTGCAAGCTGTACAAGTGTACAATAATTAAAGTGCTTGGTGAATATAAATTAAAATAGAAACCACTTTCCGAAGTTTCGTATTGGCAATAAATACATTGTGAGGAGGCGATTATGCAGGACCCAACGTGATTACCGCCGACCGCCTTAATAGACGTTTATTTTCGAACAGAGTATTATCATACATTAAAATGCATTGACATGAAAGTTGTTTTGCACTTTTACTTAAAATATTTCGAGATTGCCTTGCCTATTGAAATTAATTATTAATGTTTTAACTAACGTCGTTGTAAAAGATGACGTTTCCAAGTAATGGGTTTAAACCTCATAAGATCGAAAAAATCTTTAATTTATCACCAGATAAGATCTGTTTAGACAATTTTTTCAAAGTAATTCGAAAGAAAATATAAATACGCAGTGATTTTTGCAAAGCAAGAGTAATTGGATCACTGTTTGTACTAAATCTGGATTCAGTTCTTGTTAATCTGTTTAAATGACTTCCTATAGTCTTGTTCGAAACTCGAAGCTGGTTGAACTAATTGGGGTTTTTGTTCAGAAAATGTTTGCTAGTAGCCAGAAACATAGCTACTGCTATGTACAAGGCAGTAGCCTTGTATCAACGTTAAGCTCCTAACTTAAGAGATATTTAGGAGGAAATCGGTACTGAAAATTCATAAAATTCACTTACAACCAGATTGTCGCTATTTTTAATGTTGGATAGTCCATTTATCGTGAGAGGCTATAGGCTATTATATTATATCGTTTCGATGTCACCCCTTTGTACCTGCGCTCAGAGTAACCTTAGAACGTGTCATATGTCATGCACATCATCACGTCCTCATTATTTCCATCCCCCAAGACCACGGAGGCGAAGCCGAAGATAAAAAACTAGCTATAAATTATAATATACATTAACGAGTCTTCCTTTCACGTTTACAAACATCTCGTCTTGCAGTAAGCGTTATGTTGTAGTCCTTGCTTGTGTAAGACGATCTGACAGACGAGAGTACCTATAGTTTAAATATGTCTGGCTTAAAGCGATGCTTGTGTACTTAGATATCATTCGTTAGGAGTGTTTATATATATTTATATAGATAATTAGAATATTTCATATTTTCCGTTTGTTTATTCCACTCAATCTCAATTCAATCAAAATATTTAAGTATTATATATATATATATATATATATATATATATATATATATATATATATATATATATATATATATATATATATATATATATATATAGTGTTAAGTTGCTGCTTGCTGCTAGTGTTAAGACACTCCGTTTCCCACTTTCCATTCATTTTGATAACAAATATAAAACTAAACTAAACTAAACATGGTCACTTAGGATGTCATATTGCAGAATGCAAATAATCATATTGTTTACGTGTAGTAAATATTAAAATCAATGTCTAATTTGTATTAAAAACATACATTTGCATTGAGCTAGTACCCACCTAATGACGGCCGCACATACTATTGTTAAACTAAGATGGTCAACAATGAAATCATCGCTATTTCAAAAGAGTTACTTTGCGAGCGTCAGCGCGGTGCATAATTAATATACTCGGGTCATCTGAAAGACTTAAAATATATATAATATACTTATATAAACTTAATACTTTTATAAATTACGCCATTGTGGATCTGTTGTCTGACTTGCCTGATTGATATGATGATTGCAATTTCAATTCCTATTAAAAGGAATGTGTTCATATTTTGTTATTTTGGCTATATATACAAAGTGCATATATATATATATATATATATATATATATATATATATATATATATATATATATATATATATATATATATATATATATATATATATATATATATATATATATATATATATATATATATATATCACAATTTTTTTATTAAACAGTGTCAAAATGAATGACGGAGTGTTCATCATTCCACAATATGAGAGGAAATCATAAGTTGACTTTAAATTACATAAGATTTTTTTAAATAGAATTAGTACGATAAAAATACAACAAAGTGGAAGAGATAGACTGTTTTACTAGACACTAATGCCCAAGTATTACTGCCGGCCAACTTGAAAACCTATTTAGTTTGTGAAACTGCTAAATATATAAACTTTAATAGCTTTTCAAAGTTATGAATAGAGTGTATTATGTAATGTGCGTATATGTGAGATTTCATATTTGCATTTGTTAGGAATATTCGCTCAGCATTATAAGAATAGCATATAACATTTATTTGATGTATGAACGAACTAAAAAGTAAACAATATATATATATATATATATATATATATATATATATATATATATATATATATATATATGTAAAGTGTTTTCTATACTTCTTTTAACAGGCGTGACGCAAAGGCACAGTGTCTGCATGTAAACGCGATGATTTGTGGGTTCGATTCCCACTCGGAGGAGAACGAATTAGTTAGTTTTCGTTTTCTTCGCTCTGGTAACAAGGCAAAAAGCGCGGCGTTTAGTTCCGCCACTCAATACGCAATGCCTCGAACTCTACTACTCAATAGCGGAAAGCGGGGCAACGGAGTGTCTTAACACTAGGAAAAAAATGTATGAATAAACACTTTATATATGTACATACTTATTATTATTATTTAGTACATTTGTATTTTCATCTAGTATACGTGGGTGTGACAACTCACATCTCCCGGATAACAAGTTCAATTCGCCACTTATCGTCACGGTGAAACTTTCATAAGGTTGTTATAACTTTTGCGTTGTTCTACTTAGAGTTTTGTAGCATCTATATCTAAATTTGATGTTAAGAGATGCTTTTTGCTTAATAATTTTAATGATATCATCGTATAAACGATGACTTTTGGATGTAGCAGGATTTGAACCCGCACTATCAACAATGAATATATAGACGTACGTACATGATTCACGAGGTTGTTGTTGAAACAATCGACCCTACAAGTTAACCGATTACGTACGTAAACATAATGAGCGCTATTACACCACGGATGGGCTCTCTGTTAAGGTGCGTTCAGATGTACGTAATGGTTAGATGCGTATTGTTTCCAATTTATTGATGGTTATAGATTTGAACATCATGTATGTAGCTCGTGAAATTTATACAATTTTATAGGTATTTTATAAATTTATAATTATATATATTATAAATTACATGTAGTTTTAGCTCTATATAACTTTTGATGTAAAATAAATTCCACTTACGCGTAAAGGTGCGTTAAATTATAAAAATAATTATCTAAAATGACCGCTTAAAGTTCAGATGATAAATTATTGATTATCTTATGCCTTATTCAAATTAGCATTACGTATGAACGCGGCCGAACATATTTGATGACCTTTGCAATTGACTAGTGATTCCGATTGGCGGCGAGTCAGGAATGCGGCGTCGGGTTTCATTACGGTTGTTATATTAAAGCGTATTGGTTATAGTGATGTTAGCAATATTCACTTGTAAACTTGATTAATTTTCTATATTTATTACTTATATATTATTCATTTGAATGTTTTGAATGTTGTTAGAGAGCGTAGAGCGAAAATCTCTCTTTTCTCTTTTTATTTTAATTATAGAAAGATTAAAATCCAACAGTTTGCTTGTTTATTTAGTCATCACCTTACAACGGATGTTGTGAGAAAGTTACATGAAGAATTGCTTTCTCAGAAAGGTTTACAATCGTTTAGCATGTCAATAATGTAATTTGGTTATACATAACAAGTGGGTACAGCCACTTGTTATGTATATTTTAGTATTGATTTTGTAAATGTTGTATAAAATTTTGAATATTAATTACTTTTACAAGAAATCAGAATTAATAAGACGTAATATTTGATTTTTTTCTAATTAAAGTACCTACATACATTAAGCAAATAATGTCTAAGTAAATTGTTACATTCATATATATGTATTGTCTAAAATAAACATATTCAAAAAACCATCTAACTTATCAATTTTATATGGCTGTGTGAGATAAAAGATAAAATTCCGCAAGATAGAGCCGTAAAATTTTTATCGCCTCCAATGAGGCCACTATAGAGATATGAAGAATATCATATAAGTATATAAACTTTTATCTAAAAAATATTTATTTCTAAAGAATATTATAGATAATTGTAATAGTAATAATTTAATAATAAAATATATTTAACATTTATATAATAGAGACTATTAAGGTATTGTTCAATTATTTAATCTTTGAAGAAAAAGAAATGTCGTTATAAAATAAAAAAAAGTTATCGAAATAACGCATACGAGTATATTCGACGTGGTTTAATTGGCGACAGTACTCCAACGTGCTTAAGCAGTGCATGAAAAGAAGATTCGAGTCGTATTTGTTAAAACATTTTAATTGTGTCAAAATTAATTATATATTTTATATAGGAGATAATTGACCAGTTACTTAGATTATATAATTATGTGTGTGTATATATATATATATTATATATATATATATATATTATATATATATATATATATATATATATATATATATATATATATATATATATATATATATATATATATATATATATATATAATAGGCATTTTAAATATTAAAATTATTTCATTATCAAATCTAAAACAATCAGACACTTCTCAATTGTGTAAAGATAAGATATTTATAAAATTAAAAATATTTTTAGACAATATTTTATGAAGGCAACGTAAATAATTACAAACGCTAGGTGTAAAGGTTAATCCATTCGACAGCTTCGATTGTAATCTGACGCCGCCGATAATTTTAATATGTTATTAAGAGATTATGATAGGATAGTCTCAATGAAATTACTTGTATATAGTATATATGTACATATCTCTAGAATAATTATATGTACGTTTCTCTATTAGTACTCCATGATTTTGTTTTCAGCCAGAGTGCTATTTTTAATATGTACTTACTATTACTTTTGTTTAATTGTAATGTTTGAACGTGAACAAGAAATATATTGGGAAATAGTCTGCATTTATTTTAACATAAACACATTTTCTTATCACTTAATTTTTTTTTTAATTATGCATCTTCACGCTGTTTTCCGCACATAGCAGGATCGGCAGAGGGAACCTAGTGTTTAGACACTCCGTTTGCCACTTTCCGCCTGTCGAAGCATTGCGTGTTGAGTGGCGGAACTCAACGCCGCGCTTTGCCTTGTTGACAGAGCGAAGAAAATGAAAATAATTCATTCTCCCCGAGTGGGAATCGAACCCACAAACCTTCGCGTGTACAAGCCGACGCTGTGCCTCTGCGCCACGCCGGTCCTCCATATTTTTTTTAAAATTAAATATAGGTTAATACTTATGTAATATACTAAATATAAAAATGTATTTCACCGGTTAGTAGTAATAATGTCACCGTCCAAAAATAGACTGAAGTGATAATGACATAGAATAAAACTCTTATCGGCCGCTGGAATGTTGCCAACATTTAGCCAAGTTTGTACAGTGTGAGATAGATACATTGATTAATAATTGTAATCTTTTTTTTTAAAAAGTGTATATTTTATGTATTTTATGTTGTGATTAATTTGATGCTTGATTTAACGCGTTGGTAGTGACTTCGAATCTTATAGGAGGGGGGGCGGATGTGCGGAAAGCGAAATATAAATTTTTTGTCACTTTGTCACATGAAATATTTCGTCACAAATATTTTTTTTCACGCACATGATTATGTTTCGAAATATGTACAAAATCCATAAAGGGAATCGCAACAAGTAAATAATAATGGCATTGCATAATGGAAATTATTTTCGGACCGGTGTTATTACCATGAAGGATAGATTGAAATTTTAATTAATACAAGCGGAAATGTTTCCTCTATAACTTGGGTATATAACGTTATTAATAACAATTAAGATTGTATGAATTTTCAAACTTAAATTAAAATAGCTTTTCTCATTTACTCATTTTGCTACACGACAGGTTTCTTAACCGATTGACAGTCCTTATTATTTATTAGCTATTAATTTAATCGAGATTATGTGCAAAAAAAAGTATTGCCGTACATAGTTTTCAATCAGTGCTAAGCTGGATGCCATAAGAAGTTAAGCTACAGCTCCAGATTTTTTAATAATGGAAATTTCGAAGCCGCTTGAACGCAACATTATTGAATATAACGTATAAGTAGGTTATGAACCGCGAAAATGTATAATTATATATGGTACGTATATGTAGGTACGTGCTACAATTTATATTTGTGTATACTATTACATAGCGTGTTGTTATTATAATTGCTTTATATAGGCAAATGAGGCAAATATTACTCGCTAATAATTTCCCGTACGAGCAAGCTTGATATTTATATCGATTTAAATTTAATCGTAATGAAATTTGGTATAAAAATATTGTTTATCGTTAAAGTTACAGCCTGTATGTAAAATGTACAGTATAGATATGTATCGTTACTTTGCTCTCAATTAGATAAGATAAAAGGATTCTTTGAAAATGGATAATAAAAAATGTTCAGTTTAATATGTCCACGATGTTAAAAAAGAGTACATGTTTTACTATCTTTTTTTAGTAGCTTAATCGTTATTTCAGTGCAACCGCACGAGCCTTGTCAGTTTTATCTTTTTTTGTCTCTTCCGGTCAAATTACTCCGTTTTCCGCCTTCTGTTCAAATTCGAGGAATTGTGGGTGAAACGTCTTGCCAAAGCGGAGAAAAGAAAATAATTAATTTCCTCAAGTGGGAATCGAACCCATAGCTATCGTACAATATAAAAACTAACATGAAAATGTCCTAAAGGAACTTTATAAATAAAACACTGCCCCAATTCCCTTTCAGATTCGTGTTATAAATAAGATTTTGGAAAATACAATTTCTTAACATTAATATTCTGTCCCGTTTTCTAAAATTACAAAAATGGTCCCTTAATTTTAACAATGCGCATCGCGTGCTGGCTGTCTGCCAGAGCTTTAAGCGATACGACCTCGTACCTGTGACCTTTCTTGCACTCTTACTTCTCTTTACCTCTTAATATAGTAAGTAAATTATCCTGGTTTAAGAGAACATTTGTGTATATATAGGTTATATTTTTAGCATTGTCTTTATACTTGTTCTTGTTACTTACTGTGGGATGATTTTTAACTTTTGTTTTAATATAATGTTTCTTTAGATAAACTCATCTTCATAGCAAAATGTGAGATTACTCTATAATACAACAACTCTATACTATTGTAGCTTCACGCTATTTCCCACATATAGCAGGGTAAACGGAGGGGACCCAGTGTTAAGACACTCCGTTCCCAAATTTTGAGGCATTGCATTTGGGTGGCGGAACTCAACGCCGCGCTTTGTCTTGTTACCAAACCGAGTGAAATAATTAATTTCATCGAAAGCGTCGCGTTTACAGTCAGACAGACTGACTGACTGACGCCGCGCTGAATATTATATTAATTTATTTTATTATTTTACATTCAAAAGTGGCAACGTATCCTAACATTTAATTTCACACCAAGACGTCAGAACGCTCCGCCATACTTTAAGTACAAACAGTGTAAAGAGGCCAATATAAATAGCTAACATCAGAATCAGATGTACCTATAGACGCATTTTTGTGCGTAATTCGATGATAATGCGCCACAGCTATGCGGAAACTGTACATAGAGCAAACATTTCTAAGATAATCTAAATTTACATAGAGATTTAATATATGATACTATTTTGTAGATACTTATCATAGATATATATTAAGTTTGCATAATTTTTACCTAAAATAATATTACTATCACATAGCTTTTTAGTCTTTAGGTATTAGTATGTGTTTTATAAGTTCCAAGAAACATGACGCGTTTTATATATTTAACTATGAACTCTATTAGGCTCTTACTTAAGGAATTTCTTTATACCATAAATATGAATGAAGAACAAATTGTTCAAACAATTGGGGACATATTGTTTTACAATACTAATATATTTTAGTTTATAGTATTATTTATTTACACTTTATTGCACACACATAAATAACAGAAAACACACACACACACACAAAACGTAAGACTAGACGATAAAAAATGTATATGCAGAGGCGGTCTTATTGCTTCAAGCAATCTATTATTTAATTATTTTATAAATGATTATCGGAAGCTTATTTTATTCTATTCTATTATATTAACATTGGCTATTTAGCCTTTATCAGAATAAGTCCTTAAAATTAATATTTACTTTTTAATTATATACAAAATTTAATAATATTGTTTCTTCTCTTCGAAGGATTTCGTTTGATGTACTTAACAATTATTTAACTCTTCATCCGTAGTCTTGCTTTCTCTGTATTTAGACCAATTAATGTTACGAATTTCTAATTATATTAGCTGGCTTCTCTAATTTATCTTACAGTACTTGGTTTTTGTTTGTACGTCTTGTGATTCATTATCAAAATTTCTTTTAAAGCACCTGTGAAATACTTCAATAAAACTATGGGAAAAATTTGATCGGACAGATTTTGTTTACTATGTAAAAATAATAAATTGAAATAGAAAATTATTTAAAATTGGTATTGATTAATTATTTACCATAGATATATATATATATATATATATAATATAAATTGAATTTAAAGTAGTAGTTGTAAGTTGAAGTAATTTTCTTTAAAAGATTCTCTAAAACTTCTGTTGAGATGATAAGAAATATTAATTCTAAATTTTAATATACTGTACTGTAGCTTTAGTAGATAAGGTCGTATTATATTCATATAGAGAAAGGAAACTCGTATTGAGCTAGTGCACGAGGATGTCTAAAGAGGATGACAGTATGGTGTTACATTTGAGGTAACTCGATGCGTCAATATTAACCGTTTGCTGCTGTTTCCGCCGTCTGTCAGCGAGTAGCCTAGTTTATATGTTCATATTCAATATATTTTTAGCTCTATACTAACTGGTGAACATCGACTTGATATATACAAATTGTATTCTAAAATGTTATTAGTATATAATTACAAAATTCCACGGAATAATAAATGTAAAATAGTCAGCAGATTTTTTGAAATATCAAAAAGTCTTAATTTTTTTTAATGTTTGTCTAAGTGCAATGTTAAGCTCCACAACTGAATATTCAATGTTTAGAATGTCTATCCTGCGAAATGCGGGATAAAACGTGAAGATGATATAATCTCATGTTCTATACAAATTATATACAACAACTAATTCCATATAATTGTAAACAGCAAATCGACAGGTAAATAAAACACGTAGGATTTATGCAGTATGCACCTCCTCCATATTGGTATTGATGATATTTGATTGTATGACTCGTGCTGCAGGTGTTCTAGGGTTGTCTGTGAGACCGTTGGTTAATTAACTATTATTGATTTATACTATATTGTCTTATGAATGTACTTCGGTTTTCTGTTCTTCTTTTCTTTTTCCAAAGTTTAGAAGAATCCTTCTCCATATTTTTACATTCTAACATTGTATAGATATCTAAAAAATCTTTTTTTAATATATTCATTAATTGTATTAGTGTGGCGTAGTAAGACTGAACCGGGAAATTGTAAATATGATTTAGAAATAAAATAAATGACAATACAGAAACCTAGTGAAGTTCTTTTTATAAGGAACCATGGCATGGTAGCCATAGTTTATCCACCAAAATTTTTATTAATTCATATTTTAACTAGTCTAATATATGAGGGAAGCACCTACATACATAATTTTTTAAGTCACAATATGGATTGTCGACTGACTGTATGACTCGTACAGTGTCAGTCACATAAATATAGTAACTGACAGCCCTCGTGAAGAGTTACAGTGCTATTTGCATAGTCATGCAATAAACATTAGAAATGTAAGTTTATAGGTAACCTTGTCAGACTCGGGTGGAATGCAGAATAACAAATTGTATGAAAGAAATATATAACACTGCGGAGATCTTTTGTGGTACATTTGTACATATTATGCTCTTGAAAGTCTAAGATAGCCTATCTTTTAGTGATCCATAGTGGCAAAGTGGCCTAAAGTATGTTGATTAAATTCACATCGTCATCAAATTGTAAGTTTACTTACATTGTGTCCATATATAATTTATTTCTTTTTCCCGTTAACAAGTCTTCTATTATATTCTTTTCTACCATACACAACACTATATTCTCTACGTGCTATATTCAGCGTATTAAACGATAATATGTTTCTGGTTTACAAGACGTGTAAAGTGAATTTTATACGCTCGTTCTATATTAACACCGAGAAACCGTTTTTAAAGTAATGTAACTCCTATGTAATCAAAGTGAACTGGAAGTTAATTCACTACACTAATTTACAAAAAAAACATACAATATTTCGTAATAGTAAATGATGTACATGCACGAAATATTAAAGTGAAATCGTTATAATAACGGCCATCTCAAATCAATGGGAAAGGATAAGCGAGATGATTACGGATTCAATCCCCATTTGAGGGAATGAATTATTTTTATTTTTCCCCTGTAGCAGAACAATACGCGGCGTTGAATTCCGCTGATGCTTATGCCCCTAAAGTTGCCGAACGAAGCCTAAAGTACATATATTTAATAAAGCGTGAAGCCCTTAAAAATATTTTTATTTTTATATGCAAATAGCTAAGAAATGAACACCTAGTAATAATAATGGTGAAAATGGCCTTTAAAATTATCGCCGCTATGTGCTTTATGATACGTGTGCATGTATTTATTAGTATGCAGCATTACAAAAGTAGATACTTGGTATATAATTACAACGGTATACATTTGCATACATTAGAGTAAATCTAAATAGAATAATTTGATCTATATGTAAAATAGTTATTATTACCTGCGTTCTTGCATCACATAGGGTAAGTTATTCTACATAAATATATATATATATATATATATATATATATATATATATATATATATATATATATATATATATATATATATATATATATATATGTGTGTTTATATGTTTGGTATTCAATCATATCATAACGTCTGATTATGAGTTGATTTTGATTAACTTTTCAAAAGTATAGTATTGTAGAAAATGTATGTTACATTATTTTAATGATTTTTAAAGTGTAAAACATAAAAACATGTTTTCAAATCTAGGGGTTCAAATCCTGCTGCATTCAATTTTTTATATGTTTTCCTTAAGTATGTATTTTTCAATCGAGAAGAAAACTTGCGTTCTATAGGATTTATTTAATCTGTTTAACAACTAGTTTAAACCAGTACTAATTATAATACTTATACATTTATTTTTAATTTATTAAGTTTTGTACGATGAAATTTAAGCCGCATACCTATTTGTCCTTCAACAATCTGGAGCGGTCATCAATCAATTGTGAATTTGGGACGTGGGACAGTAATAGGTGTCTTCAGATAAGCTTTTTTATCAATCATGTTTAATATAATAAATATGTTTTGCTTTTACTAGTAAAAATATTACTTTTGATTTTTATTATGTATTGCAATAAGCAGAATAGTCAGATGATGATTAATCGGTCTAAATATTTTATCATGAAACGTTAGTTTCAACTTTAAAAGTACACAGTACTTGTTATAAATCAGTGGGTTTATGTCCGAACTATATACATTCTACAAACAGTATTAAAATTCAATGGCAAGTTTACCTACATACATACATACGTGATGTTGAACCCTCGCGCCCGTTCATTAAAACTTAGTTTTCGTGCCACGTGATTATATAAGACTCGCTCGAACAACTGAGGTGGAAATTCTGCCGTTTCTAAAAGGAGTGTTACTCCAAGTTGATGTAATATATTCAAATTCAACTTCTCTTTGCATATATTTTCTTTGCTCTCTTTTGTTAAAGGAGTATTTAGAGAATTTTTTTTAATTAATAGGAATGTTGGCCTTTAATGGTATCAATATTTCATTTATTGATTTTGATATAGAATGAACGAAAGAAGTAACCGACCAAGTTACATAGGTGCAATATGTAGAAGCACCTAAATATTTTACCTATATTTGTATTCATTTGTACAAATTATTTAAACTATTACTCTTTTCCTTCACAGTCAATGATACAGCTAAAGGAACGTAAAGAAATGGATGAAGCATTCAAAAAGGCGCAGAAGCCCTGGGCTAAGTTCCTACAGAAAGTGGAAAGAACAAGGCTCGAGTACCACACCGCGTGCAAGCAAGAGAGGACCGCGCAGAACCAAGAGAGGAACGCCAGTGGGGATAGCTCGTTGAGTCCAGATCAGGTTAGTGAGGTTTGGTTATATTACATTTAGTTAAATATTAAATAGAGTAAAATTATAAATTTTACGCAGCAGACTCTAGAGAGACAACTCACAGTGACCGACTGTACACTAAGTGGTTGTTCTTACGATCCTATTTCTTTGACATTCAAAACACTTGAATGATTGTGATGTTTGCTATCGGATTATGTGTCCTACAAAGCAGGATAGACAGAGAGTACACTGTTCTTTACGCTGCCTTTCGGCCTGAATCCGAGATTTTGCGTTTTGAGTGGTGGAATACATTGCCGTGTTTAATCATTCTAGAGAATAGAAAGGAAATTAATCGAACCCCACTTGGGGTAATTCCCCAGTGGGATACGAACTCGTAACCATAGTGTTTACCGTCAAACACATGACGTTTCGTAATTGTCTATAAAAATTTGTGAACAGAGCAATATTTTAAATTATAACAAATATTTAACAAAACCTTAATGAAACTGAAAACACAAAAAAGTTCCATAGTGAGCACATTTATATATTAATTAAATTAAAGCATTGTTTTGAATTTTCTTTCAACAACGTAACTTTGTATGGATATCTTCAAAGGCGTCGCCTTTGAGTTATAACAGTTATCACAAAGTTTAATGGAAATATATTTACTTGAAAACAACGTTTTTCGTGTAATATATTATTTATTATTAGAGTTTGTATGTTCTAACTTTTCTAGGCCGTTTTATACAATGTAAATTATTAAGTGACTTTTTTTACTCTATACACCTGTATTCTCGCAAGTGCACAGGGTAAAATCAATATGTTATAATTAATAATGAAGCGATTATTCATTCACACATCGCTTAAATGACTCAAAAATCATACGACACAAATAATGAATTTAGCTTTATAGTTGAAGTACTTTAAATTTTAATGTGGACCGGCATTTATTATGGTAATAACATGATATAAATATATATCTATTTTATATACGTCTTAAGTGACTTATATTGATGTTAATGGCAACGTTTTCAACGTCAACAATAAAGCTAGTTATTTTTTCTGGTGTCCCTTAACTTCTAAATCAAGAAATTAGTAATAAGTGACTATTTTTCATCTTCCGACTATTTTCTTCTGTAGCGTGTGAACTGGCAGGTGGCAGTTATATAGAAGCTATATAGTTATCATAAATAATCATTAAATCTGATTAGCTAAAAATACAACATTCGTCAGTGTTGTAGGTGAATTTATTATAAAATATGTTTTTATATATTTTATTGTATGTGCATTGTATTAGTAGAATTGCGTTTTGAATGGAATGTAAGCTTTCATATCACAATAAATTAAACGTGTTAAACGCAACTTGCCAACACGTACGCTTAAAGCAACGAGGAAGTAGAAAGCTAAACGGGGATAGCACTCAGGCATAATCCCTTCTCGCCGAAAGCTCAATCGAGCCACTAGACCGAATTAACACGCTACCATCGCTCTGACGCACTCGTGGTCAAAACTGTGCTAGTTGGACTGTACGTAATATTATTATTGATTTTTGAATATTATTTGAAATTATAATGTATTTCTTGTATTTAGTTACGTTTAATTATATTTTAAGTTTTCATGTCGTTCTAATGTGGAATTACTTACAGTCAAGCTCATCTCGAACTTTTACGATATGCTATAAAATGTTATTATTAAAGTAAATTAAGTATAAACTACAAGATACTTATTTACAGTTTTATGCTGGTCACAACACCAACATCGATTTACGAGTTGAGTTCTTTGACCAGTTGCCCTATTTAGTTGTAATCGATATGTCTAGAACGCGCGGACAACACGGCTCTAACGTAATCCATATTACCTGCTTGCTATATATTATGGAATTTTGTCTAGAAAATGGAAATGGAAGTAGAGAAAATCACCGTGACGCTGACCTTGCAACATTAAGTTGTAATTGAGTTGACCTTGCCATTAAGTTGTAAGACCATTAAGTTGTATTTGAGTTCTTTAATGTTTTTCCCATTTAAAATTTGATTCATTTAAATTTGGACGTTAAGTAAGATACGGAATGATAATTGTTCGTTCATTTACGGGTCGCCTTTATAGCCACCAAACGGCTTCAAAATTTTAATTTATTTTGATTTATTTTGTTAAAACTGTATTACAATTATATTATTTACAGCCCAAAATGCACAAATTTCAAGAGATATTATAAATCTCACTGATATGGATAACATATCTGAACGAAATTGCAGGAATTGTGTTTTATATCAATTGTGTCTGCCGCACCCATATTATGACCACTGCAATACGCATGCATGTTGGTATTATTTATTATTTCATACTAAATTGATTCATTGATTGGTTATTTCATAGTATTATATTTACGTCATTGCCGTTGCCGTTATATTCACGTTATAGTTGCGCAATCAAGAAGCTGTCTGTGTGATTTTATAATATATTAAATTTAAAGGTTGTATCTCAGGTTTTACTTAAAATTATGATTACATTATAATATATTTGGCTCTCTTGGTTGTATTTAAAAAAATGTGTGGCATTGAGTATCGTTTAACTGAAATGTGATGAAATGAAGAGAATGGAGAGATATGTTCACTTTTCTATATTGTTTCTGCTTTCGTATATTAACCTAATTTGCATTTTTTAACTTTTTATTCAGTTAATAAATGTCTAGTCTACCCTAGTCTATCTGTGTCTAGGCTATCCACGGACTACCGCAAAGGTTATGAAATTACCAATTCAAAAAAAAGCAATACTAAAATAAACGCAACCAATCCAGCAAAAGACTTAAATTTTTACCGGAGATTTATAATGTTATTTTATTCTTAAAATGTAAATATTATACCTATATATAGGTAAGCTGTTTTATTTTAAGTATGAAGAATTAAAGCCGATCGCGTTTTAATACTTTTTGTTTTCCGCTTAAATACTACAGTGAAATGTCGTCACAAAGAAAAGCGATGCAATACCGAGCTCCCCCTACCGTTTGTGACGCATATGCCTTTGACGATACGTTTCTACTATATCCACGGCACATACTGCATTTCAATGTGAATTTTGTGAACTTTTCACTAAAACATTTCCTTTATATTTTGCTATTGGTGCGCTTTTCTCGAAGTTGTGAGCGTACTAAGAATTTAATATAACCTAATCTACCTAGAATCATGCCTTTGAACTTTGTTTATAATAAGATTTCTGAGTAATGTTTTTTCCTGTTATATCTTGCAATTACATTAGTGTTATATTTTCTAATTTGCATTTTTTATTATAAGGTATGTCTAAGGAGCTATACATGCTTTATATCGATAGCCCGCATTAACTAGAACTAACTCCGATTTGACCTCCGAGACCTATCTAAGTAAGCCGTCCCGTGGGATTAGATCCATTTTCATAGTAATGTAAATTTCCATCCGAAACGACTTTCATTACTGCTTAATATGTTCTTGAGTTTGTAAGCACCGAACATATCACACTCGTGCTATAAATGATATTAATAATGTAAATATAGTAGTTTGCAATAAAAAATATATAAAATGATGTTATAAAAATTTTGTATACTCTGTCTTAAGAGTTTTGAGATGAAAAAAGATTAGAATTAATGCAATATATTACCAGCAGTGTACTACTAGAAAGTATGTGAAGTATAGACGGAAACCGTGGAACGGTAACAGGTCGTCTGGCCGTATAGTGTACGACAGCGAAACGTAGGTATTACAGAAGAAGAATGAAAGAAAGGTGAATGCTTTGGATATGCTTAGTCAGCTTAACTGACCGAAATCGTAATGAAGAGATACACATATTTCAAGAACTAGTGAGGATGTCACAGTGAGAATGAAGAAGAACGTGCTCAGGTGATTCGGGTACGTGAGGAGAATGAGCGATGAAATTATGATTACAAAAATGTATGAAACAAGAGTCAGTGGTAAGAGTGGTGGCGAGAAACCTTAGTTGACCTTCGAGAACGTCGAAAGATACTGGAAAAGGTATGAGGACCCCCCGGACGGAATTTATGATGAGGGTAATAACAGTTAACGAGGCGAAAGAGATACCTCTTTCGCCTCGCAGGGGCCATCGCGTTTGGCCGTTCTCCTTGGCTACCCCGCTAAGGATGAAGCGTGAAGCTTTGTATGTATGTACCTGTGTGGTGTCATATAAAATTCTGTTTATCATATAAGTCTTCGATGAGTATTGGAAAGTTTTAAGTCCTATATATAACTAAGCTAGCACGGTATAATATATCAAAGAAATCCTATTATAAAGTTAGCACCAGCGAGAAAACTTATCTGAACTCTACAATTTTCTCAAACTATATAATTGTTGCTCGTTTTGTAGAACTCTGCTCTACTTTGGTACCAAAAATAATCTGGTTCACCTACTGTCTAAAATAAAGCACTCGTAGCTGTAACGTCACACGCCCACCGGTTTTCATCTGCCGTAGAAAATTCTATGAATAATAATTTCAATATATGAACTTCTTTTTCTTTATTATATTTTGTGTCATTTACGTTTGTGATATAGACATTACGATATTTTTTATTATTATTTCACCGCTCTGGCAATAATAGAGCGTGGCATTGAGTTCTGCCACTTAACACGCAAAAAGAGAAGAAACGTACCCTGCTGTATGCATGAAAATGAAGTATAAAAAATCTAAATTTTATTATTTTTAAGTAAGTAAGTAAGTACTTTAAAATGCTGAATAGCGTATTTTCTTATTTTCCTACTTCTACTGGAGTTACAAGAATTTAAATTAGTTTTTAGTTTACGTCATCTTGAAGCGATCGAGTGGGTTTATTCCGTTCGATTTCAAGCAAAAGTTTTTTTAAAGAGTTCCAATGTACTGTTACTGAAAGCACTTTGTCATTAACGATTGAATGATTTTTATGGTTCCGATAAAATAGTACATTAGTTAAGGAACAGTATATAATTGTTTTATACATTTACATTACATATTTTAATTCTTAAAGAAGATTATATCTTGTCCGATGGTTTTATAAATCTTTACTCAGATGTTACTTTGTTTAAGTATTTCCCAAACACTATGACGTAGCGGTGATTTGGACAAACACATATACTCAGAGACGTCAATTAGTTAATTTAAGACATATAAAAAACTTAGAAGATATTGTAACGATTTACATTAATTAATAAGTGCGAAGTTTGGCGTACTTATCTACTATACACAGTATTAAAATTTAAGATATGTACCTTCTTTCTATATATATGCAAACCTAGTTATCTTGGTAGGCTAGCGTGATATCATCACCCTGACACAGATACGAATGATAATTACATGATATTGTCTACACGATAAAAAGAAATCTACTGCCGCTATTATTACTTACGAGCTACGAGTAAAATGGTCAGACGAGTGCTTCAATTTAGAAGTTATACAGAAATATATTATAACTCGCTTAGCTAGAATAAAATTTCGGCTTATTTTCTAATATATATATATATATATATATATATATATATATATATATATATATATATATATATATATATATATATATATATATATATATATATATATATATATATATATATATAATATATATATATATATATATATATATATATATATATATATATATATATATATATTATATATATATATATATATATATATATATATATATATATATATATATCTATTTAATTTATCATATTGTGGGTAATTCAACTCGCAACCTGTATATACAGTCAGATATGTCACAAATCCAACGTGAATATTATAACATATAAATTCTATATAACAAGTAAAGTATTTTGCAAATTGAAATAGATACTTATACAAACTTTAGCAAGCATTAAATATCAAATGAACTTATACAGATACATTTTAAAGTGGTGAAACTTTGACAGCACAAATTGAATAACTTTTCTTTGAGCTTTAGAAGAACTTAATTGCTTTTGTGATAGACGGTAAGTTGTATTGGAATGATATGTTTTTCATTGGTACCATTAGATTTATCAAATCAGAACTTCATTAGCTGATTTTCTTGATTATAAGTTACGTATGAATTTAGAAGTTGGTATAATATAAAATACTTTTACATACTCGTAATAGAAAAACGTACCTCAATAACTTATATTATAATTTGGTAAGGAGTTTGAACATTTTTATTATAACCTGCGTTTTTAACATTTATTATTATTTTTAAATTAATACCTTTTTTTTAAATTTATTACAGTATACGTATAAAAATCAATTTATATGTATAACAACTGTAGATTTTTAGTTTGCTTTGGGAATCTTAGTACTTAATTATTAAAGAGCTGTATAAAGAAGTTTTAAAATACATTAAGAAAATAAAACTAGTTTAATCCTAACTAGTGTTCAAAGAGCAGGTTTGTCCAACCCTCGACTTCCGAGGGTAGCAGAGGGTTGAACGCATCGTTTAATAGAACATCTGCTGTAGCAGCCGTTTATGTGATACAAAGTTACAAAAACTCTGAAAGTTATCTTGTTACGGATATTGTCGAGTTTTTTTATTATTTCGTAAAGGCAGATGCACCTGGCGTTTACCAAATTCTGTTTTACTTCTATGATCAGTGAGATAAGCTATAGTTTAGTTGTCACGTATTTATTTTGTACCAGTAAATTCTAATTTAAAAATAGCATTAATATTATAGCTTGCAAATGTCTCTAAGTAATGGGAAAAAATGGAAATAAAGTAAAAACGTACTATTATATAGTCGGTTCTGCTGTTCTTAATAAGAAATACTTATCGTTACCAAATATACCTTGATTATTTAATTATATTTACACACCTAATATGGATATCATAGATCACATTCATAACTTGTATGTCATCAGTATATTTGTAAATTATAACTAAACACAATTGCTCTATTGGTAAATATGTTTCGTAATACTTCCTATTAGCTCATCAATACAACTCTCACGACGCGACGCGACCTCAAGTAGGTACCTGCCTCGTACTATTGTGTACCGTCGCAATTAGCAAGTTGTATGCGTGTGCACACTTCTAGGAATAACTAGGTATTAGATCCAATAGTTTTGTTGGAGGTTAAAAATTTGATGTACTATGAAATATAAATATTAATGATGATAACGCTAATTTCATATTGAGTTCTACCAAATAAAACTTTTTATTCAATTATCAATTACGAATTATCTGTATAATATGTAATCCGACCATGTATGTACATGACAGATCACATTTTTACCGATAAGCGGTAACTAGGCCCGTTGATGTATTATTAGAAATACGTTTATATACAAATTACTAGTGTCCCATATTAAAATTTATATTACTTTATTTAGCTCTACTTGCATGCAACTCCTTCGTTTTGCGGAGAGAGCAAAGATAATTTAATTATGTATATCCACTTTAACTCACTCACGATTTGATTTGATTAAAATATTTATATATTCAATACTTTCCATAATTTCTCTGATTTTGTCAATGTCAATCAAAACTGACATAATGTGTTGAGTGGATAAGCTCTATGTAGGCTTTTTTCAGAAACTAAGTTACAGAAATAACTTAATATAACGTTAATTTGCTTTAAAATTAAGAACCCGTTCTTAGACGTTGTTGATAAGATACTCATATCATTAGGCACCTGGTACTGAAGCCATTGTAAAATATTTTTTCCTAATAAATGCTACTAAATGCTAGTAATTTTTTTATAACTTTATTTCCCATAACAAAAAGTAATAACATTCTGAGAAAGCAAAAAAATATTGCTAAAAGTCCCACGTCTTGGTTTTATTCTACATTATATGAACAAATTGAATCAATCAGAAAATAAACGTGTTCCAATATTAGTCGTTTATTTCCTACAGTAATAAAGTTACTCGAAAGAAGGTGTAGCGTTTCGAGTACCCGTCTGTACGTATTTATGTATATAGTACAGCAACAAATGTTATAAGCTTAATATATTGGAGTTTCTTGTAAAAATCGAATTTTAGCAGAATTATTAAGCGTCTTTTTACAGATAATTGCTTTTAAACGTAGATCAACTAATTGGATGCGACAAGTGTTTGCAGTAATATTCAGAAATTAAATCAGAGCTATGTGTGGTGAATATACTCGTAAAGCGATATTTTTAAACTAATTATACTAGTTTATCTCTATCGTGTGTACCACGATTATGATCGATGTCTGACTGTAGCTTTGAGTGTTACCTAGAGTTAGGACTAGGTCCTAGAGGATCTCTACTTTCTGTTCGATTTCCTAGCATGTGAATGAAAAAGCTGTGACGAGTTGAATAGCTGTAATTTGAACCATTACCTTAACCATTGTGTATACAGTTTTATATTGCCTGTGTACTTTACTGCACAGCACTTATCCTAGAAATGTTCTATACAATTCTATTGGCTCGGTCTACGTTTTTTATTATTATTTATTAATATTAGCTCAGATAAAAAGTAACCCATAGATCGTCTGTCCGATACAACTGTATCTGACACAAACTGGCAAATATAACAATTTACATAACCTCGCATCGCCGATAAAACCGTCAAGTCGTAATCACATCTGCGATCAGTTATCCATGCATGACACGAGACTGACAGATCGTCAGTTTGTTTGTAGTTTAACAACTACAAACAAACTGACGCTCTTGCACTTACTTTGTTTGTTGCTTTATAGCTTGTTTAAATATATCATTGTAATTAAGTGTTCTTTGACGATATTATAACGCAATTCGTAAGAGCCTAGCTGGACACAAAATGGCTTAGACTTGGATTCTCGGTCAAGAGAAGAATGTTACGAAAAGTAAAATGCCATTTAAAATGCTATTATATTATACAAGTTAATATTTGATCGCTACAAAGCTTTTCCACGTCCCTACATAGTGTCGTATGTACTCGACCAGGTCGAGGTACGTTACGCAAGCGGTGCATCGCGGGGTACTTCAATTGCAACCGACGTGTTACGCGCCTTCGGAATTCCATTCACTCCGAATTATTTGAGTCGATACTCATTACTCGTACCTGTCCTTTATGCAATCGTTGCAAAAGTGCGCATTCCAGTTTGTGTATACTGCTTATATAATTATTGACTGTTGGTAGTTTATTGGCATTGTCAGGATGGTGCGGGTTCAAATCTGAATATTGAAAAAATTTAATATATTTTTGTCAGAAGGAAATGTGGAGAAATGTATCATCAGTGTCTATACGTAATGAAATGAATTTCGTATAAATATTAGTATAATTTGTAATTTAATTTATACCATATATAACTTATTCACTGTGTATTACATAGGACTGTACTGTACTGTATATATTACGACTATATTTTAAATATAAGCAATAACCATTTTCCCATTGAGAACCTGTAACCATATCGTACAATTAGTCAGTCAGTCATACCGCGTCGACGATAGCGCGGCGTCGTTAGATAGATCTTAACGTGACATACGTGTATAATCAACTAAAGATTTACGTCACGTCGATAAAGCGCTTTTCCGTCATTCAGCTCCGTGAACAGACGAGTACTTGTTTGTTATATTGATTGATATTCTAAGAAATTCATATACGTATATATACATATTGTAGAATAATTTGTTTGCAGTTACCTAATATGTTTTTGATGCTTGATGTTTTAAAACTAGATTTCATGGAGCTTTTAAAAATATTTAAAAATTATATAAGTTTTGTATTTATAACATAAAATTATCAAAGAGCCATTTCTCTACATTCTCTAGATTTTTGTTTGTTTTTAGAGGTCTTCTATACAATAATTTTATTAATAAAAAATAAATTTTATTATTTGTAAAATAATTTATATAGGTGCAGACGTGCAAATAACAACCTACGAAATTAAAATTTATTGAATAATAATGTTGTACTTCGATATACTCCATCTCATTACTGAGTTATAGCTCAGATTAGGAACTAGTTTTACGATTGTAAATTACTTTTACATATCCGCAAACCGTCATGTGGTGTATTGACAGAGTAGATTATATAAGTACTTGCTGCATTTCCATACTAGCATTACTCTTTCAAATATTTTTCGATATTTCATTATAATGACACACTAAACTGATGTTGATATTGAATTAAAATTTATTTTTTAATAACAATCTGTTATTAATTTACATGAAATTGTTATAATTTGTATAATATCTTTACGAAAAACTTAGTATATTAAGTATATTTAGTAAGTATATTTTTAAAATAAAATGGTAAAAACTTTTGCGTAACAAAAATTTTCTTTTGTAGTCAAGTACTCTCGAGCTTTAAGCATCTTTTTTCAGTTTCCGCTCATAAAAGCTACCTTTCATTTGAACCTGAAAGTTTATAAGAACACGCTACTTTACCTTTTTAGTTTTGATCAAAATTGTTTGAAGCCATCGTGACGTAACGATGAAGTCTCTGACTGCTAATGTATAATGAATGAATTATCTCAATTATCTTGTTTTGATAAGACAGAGTGCGTTGATTTTCGCTACTCCGTCGGTTTTGATGTATTAGATATTTTATATGTACTTAAATTAACTATTGATGTTTTAGAAATGAACAAGGCACACACAGCCCTATCTATTCTTGACTATATTACAGCTAAATTACCTTCCAACACAACTACTCTTCCGTTTAATTTTTTGAATGCTGCTGTGTAAACTATAAGAAAAATTTATTTATACACATATATGCTTATTCTTATTATAGCGAAATAATGATTTCGTCCACTAATTAAAAAAATGCCTTTGGGCAAATTGAAACTAATGTCAAGTGACTCAGTTCTCGGCTTTCCATTAGTATGAAAGACATTGTGTTATAAGTGACGGAAATTACTTAAATACTTATAACCTAACAAACTAGCAATATATCCACTTAAATATACATATTGTGTACGTTTAAGTCATGACCTGAGCTATTAATTCTAGTATGTCAATTCGTTCCTCAACATTGTCATTTGACAGCACTCTACGAAAAAGCTCGGCCCACGTAAGAACGTGCCTTATCTCGATGTGGAAAATGTTTGCTTGAGCTGAGATTAAGAAAATACCTGACAGTATTCCTGTCTACTTTTGTAACTTAAATATAAAAGTCCCGATTTGTCTCATTTTTTAATGAAATTTGCTTAAGCAATTGGAATTTTGAACTGTAATTTTAGTATTTCAGAGTTTTTGTATAAAACAACTTTCTATAAATTCGGCAAAATGCACTTTCATAAATATTATAAAGTCATATATATATATATATATATATATATATATATATATATATATATATATATATATATATATATATATATATATATATATATATATATATTGATTTCCGAAAAGCGGGATATGAACATATAACTGACGCGGTCACTCTTACATGTCTTTACAATAAGACGCTATATATATAGATACCTACTGCGCTACAATGAGAGCATTGTTATAAAAGAAAAATGTAATCTTACTTAAGAGTTCATTTAGAAACATATGAATAGATACACAGCTATCCTCTGCATATGAGTAGTATTTACATTGACCTAGAAAGGCTGGAAGGCAGGAAATTAAACGTCAATCTTACACCACGCTGCGTCACAACACTGTCCCCGCGCCGGTCGCCGGTCGACAGCTGTTTGACACGAATATATATACACCTGGAGCTAAGGAAAATGGTCTTTAAACGGTAATCTAAAATGTCTACATACGTAGAATTGCATATTATTATATATGAATGAAAGCTATCGGACATCGGAGAGCCTTGACACTTGGTTCATACTTACCTGGACCCTGCTATGAAAAAGTTAGCTTTCTGGTGTAAATCAAATATAAATACAAAAAAAACATAAAATATTTCCGCCTTAACGCTTAAACATGAAGAACCACCCACGCGTTGTCAAGGGCGCATTCACTTGAATGATTGAATCCCTATCAAACAAAGTGCCGCCGATACGCCCTCGAGGGCTGACAGCTTCTCCTCTATTGATTTTATGACCGAGATTACGCTTTTGGGGAACAATGTATAGGTGTGATGTTTCATTTAGTTAATTTCATTATTAAGTAAGTGGTAAATTGGAAGTACTTAAATATAAAAATGGATACAAAATAATTTAGGTTTTGAATTTTACTCTGGTTTTTTCGGTTAGGTCTTATCTCTTATCCATTTTTTTTAAATAAAATTTATATATTTCTATAAATTATTATTATTGTTAAATATTATTCACATTTGTATGTGTACTTTGATTATAAAGTCATAGTAGTAGTAGTGATTGTGTATTATAATAATTACACATAATAATATATAATTATGTCTGTCTGAGGCAACCTATGACGTAATTTAAAGGTCACTGCCTATATTTGGTAAAAAAGTGATTAATTGGCTACTTGTACTTTACTCATAGTTCATATATCATCATCTCAAGTGACCTATGTTGTTACATAATCTTAATTAAATTCCATACTATTCTTATGACTATATTTACATACATATATTATGTTACGTATGTAACATATTATGATAAGTCCAAGAAAGTAGTTCTTTTTTGTTTTGCTTGGAAATGTTTGTTGTTTTTGAATAAATGTAAGAGGTTTCAAACAAGTTCAGTTCATAAATTACAAAGTGTTGGTATGTATTTGAAATTTAACACTGTATAAGTAGAAATATAGATGCCAAATAAAAAAAATATATAAGACAAAATATTTTATGACACATACGAAATTGTAAGCATTAATTATTTTTTTTAAAACAAGATATATATTACTTCATTGCGGTTCAGTGGAATGACATCTGACTGACTGATCACTACGGTGGTGGGTTCGGTACCTATTTTCATTTCCACGCTCTAGTAACAACGTAAAGCATATTAAAAGCTCAAATCCTTACAATAATATACAAAAAAAAAAAAAAAAAAAAGAAAAAAAAAAAAAAAAAAAAAAAAAAAAAAAAAAAAAAAAAAAAAAAAAAAAAAAAAGAAAAAAAAAAAAAAAAAAAAAAACAAAGAAAAAAAAAAAAAAAAACAAAAAAAAAAAAAAAAAAAAAAAAAAAAAACAAAAGAAAAAAAAAAAAAAAAAAAAAAAAAAAAAAAAAAAAACAAAAAAAAAAAAAAAAAAAAAAAAAAAAAAAAAAAAAAAAAAAAAAAAAAGAAAAAAAAAAAAAAAATTTTACGGGGGTTAAGACCGAACGTGCACAAAAACGTTTTTTTAAAACAGCTCCTTTTTTTTAAAATTTTTTAAAATTAATTATTTAGGGGTTATTTTTAAAATTCAATTACCTGTGCTAAAGGGGCCTAACAAAAAATTTTCCCCCCACATATTGAAACAAAATTTCAAAAATACCCTTAAAAAGTTATTTAAAAAGCCGGGAGGGAATTTTCCCTCCTATGTTTCTTCAAGAATGGTAAATTCGAGAAAAACCTTCCCCCGCCGCTTTTTCAGCTCCCACCCCCCAAAGTCAAACCTTTGGGCTGGGGAAACCTATCCCCCTTAAAACCCTTTTGTAGGGGAAGTTCACCCCCAAATTAAAATCACAAGTTGGGGGGTACCCAATTTGGGTAGGGAACCGCTTGGAACGCATTCAAGAAGAAAGGTTTTTTACTCCACGGAATTAAGAGGAGAAGACGAAAAATTATTAAATAAGAAAAAATGGTATTATCCGGGCTTTTGTTGTCTGATTTTGGGGGTCTTTTTTCCTTGAATTTTCCCACAGACTCGCGCAAAAAAAGTCTTCCGGGGCCAAACCCCTTTGCCCGGTTTTTTTCCCAGTATAAAACACGTCCCTTTTGGAAAAAAACCCCCCTAAAGGGGCCACTAAAAAAACCCATTAACGGAATTCCTTTCAAAGCGGCCAAGAATTTTTCCCGGCCCGCAGCCCGCAAAAAACTTTGGAATAAAGAAGTCGGTAAACAGAGGGCATGATAGTTACCCCTACTCAAATTTAAATAAAAAATTGTAAAATTTTTTCTTCCTGTCTGAGCTCAAAAAGTTAATAACACCCAAAACCCCAAAATCCCTAACATTTAGGGCGGGTACTGTTTTTTTTTATATCTCCTTAAATTTTGTCGGGGTTTTTTACTTTATATAAAAAAAAAATTTTTTTTATACTTGTATGGACTTAGTATAAATTTTTAGTGTTCAAATTTTTGGTTTTCTTTCTGACATACGGGAAAATTTATTTCTTTTTTAGTTAGAACTAAAACTTTTAAAAGAAAACATTTAAAATAATTTTTATTGTTTACTTTTTTGAAATACATATTTACGCATCCTGGGGGGGTTTTTTAAAATTTGACGCCCATAGAGTAAAATGTTTAATGTATTGCGTTTTTTAAAAGCACAATTTCGTTTCTTTTTTTAAATAACTTTTTTATTTTTCTAGCTTTTTACTTTTGTTTGTTAACTATTACAATTACGTTTCTTTTTTTGTAGTCTTTTTTTATTTTTTTACAAGTTTTTCTTTTTTTGGCTCCTCTGGGACTGTTTAAAAGTGCTAAATTTTCTTAAATCAACTTGTGCACGTGGAAAAAATTAAAAAAATTTTTATTATTTTTATTTTTTTTAGTTCATTTTTGAAAATTTCTTTAAAAACTATTTTTCCCTTTTAATTTCTTTTTTTAAAATTTTTTATTTATATATTAAAATTTATTTTTTCTATTTTTTAATATTCTTTTTTTATAAATTTTATTATAAATTTAAAAAATTAACATAGATAATGGTGCTTCTCCCGGGTCATTTGTAAATTTTGACATGGTTTAAAGTAAACACTCCTTTTTTTTCAAAACAATACCCTTGCCGGGAAAAAAATTTGAATACTTTAAAAAAAAATCCTTCTGGTTTTTCTTTCCCTTTGGGGGCATATCAAAGCGCGAGTATACCCCCTCTTATACTGTCTTCTCACATCCCTTTTGGGGTCCGGGACTCGATTTTTATTTTATATCTGAAACCCCGGCTTAAACCATGTCCTTTTTTTCCCCCTTTCATTCCCTTTCCCGGTTTTTTTAAAGTTCCCAAAAAATGTCGCACTGGCGGGGGGGGAGGGGGTGTTGGGATTACCTTCGCAACCCAAAATTCCTCCAGTGTAACTCTTTCTTTCCCCAATCCAAACCCTTTGGGTTCCCCTTTAATTCTTTTCTTGGGAAAAACATCTTCACATAAAAAAATTCTTCTCGGTGTCTTATACGTCCCCAAAAACAAAATAAAATTTTTTTGGTGCTCTGGGGGGAAATTTTTGAGGAAAATTTTTTCCCCCCCCAGGGGGTTTAACATATAATTTGCATGGGGGTCTAAATACATTTTAAATTTAAAAAAAGAAAACGAAAGTAAAAAACTAAAAACACTTCCAAAGTCTCCCAAATTTACACATTTTTCCCAGTCTTTTCCCACAAAACTAATTTTTTCCCCAAATGCAGGCCTTCCCCCCCATTGATATTTCCGGTTTTCTAACCCTAAACTTGTGATTCTCACGCCAAATGACGGCCCTTTTCTCTTTTTTATGAAACCAAATTTTTCTTTTAAATAAGTTCCCCTCCTAAAGTTTGAGGGGAAAGTTTTCCTTCAGCGCATTTTTAAACTTTTCGTATGGAACGCTTCGGGGGGATTTTGGGGAAAAATCGACTGGTCCCCCATAATGTCCTTAAAATAAAATTTACGAATTGGGAAAAACTTTTTTCACTGAGCGGTTTAAAATTACAATACCATGCGCCGTAAGACCTTTTTGTATGAAGCCGCAAAACCCCGCCCTGGTTGACCCCAATTAAAAAACAAAAAAAGCAGGCTAAGCGCGATCGGGCCAAATCTAAAACAAAAAACATCCTTGTGATGAAAAAACCCCACGAAAACAAAAGACTGCGGGAAAATTTGCAACAGAGTGTGGGTGCTAAAAAAGGGCCCCAAAAACACAAACATTCAAACTCTCATACACCAAATTTGGGGAGGTTTTTTTACGTCTTTGTAGGGAAAAAAAACACTGAAAACACCCATCAATTTTCCTTTGATCTTTAAAGTTTTAATTCCCCCCTTTTTGTTTTAATCCAACAAAAAAAAGCAAAATACCCAAAAAAAAAATCAAACTCCTTACCTATTTTTCTTCCCCTTTACCCTCCTACCCCGTCCCAAAAAAAACCCCTTAACTCGTAACAGAAGATGAATCAAAAAGTTGTTCACCCCCACCCCTGCCATCGGAAATGACAATCTCAAAAAAAAAAAAAAATTGAATAAATTTTTCCCGTTTGGACAAAATTGGGGGAACCCCCTGCTTACCCCCCATTTAAAAAATTTCTCACTGTCACGCAAAGTCCTTTTCCTTCACAGTGGAAAATGCTCTTCGTTTTCCCCTGCCTAAAACCCAAAAACCCTGGGTTTTTTGACTATCGTCCCCATTTCCCATTTTGCCCATTCTTTCCAAAATTTTTTGAAACCCATTTTTTTATAAACCCAAATGTATTTTCCCTTTTTCCCCCCAAACAATCTTCCCATGGTTTCCCTTTTCCGTCCGGTTTCCGTCCATTTCCCCCACATTTGTGCACTGCTGAATTACGGAGGGGTATTCGTTGGCCATGGAAACCAACTCACCGCAATTATACTGGATTTCAGAATGCCAAAAAAAAAAATTTAAAAATCTGTTAAAAATTTGACATACTTCTTGCTTCTCTTCCCTGCAGTAAACATTTTCTTCAAATGTTTTTAAAATGGGTTTCAACTCTTTAACTCTTCGGAAAGGGCCCAAAAGTGTGTTAAAGTTAAAAAAGTACCAAAAAACCCCTGGCTAGACTCATGCTGGCGGTTTCCCCAAAGGGGGCATTCTTTCCCTCTGCTGTTTTTTATTTTTAAAAATATTTCCCAAAATCAATTTTCTTCTCCTACCATTGTAGCGAGATTTCGCTATACCAACATGGATATTTTAAAAGAAATTTTCCGACACCAAAATAATTTTTTTAAAAAAAAGATCAGCTGCTTTTCGAATTTGGGGTGAATCTTTTGGCTGTCAGTTAAAAAACCGAAAAATCGCAAGCAATAATAATCGGTAGTAGCCGATTTGCAAGTAAAATCAATTGGAATTCAGTACCTACGATTATGTATTCTGGAATTCCAATTCCATATTATGATAAAGTAAAGAATTTGGGTCTAATTTTGACTGCAATTTGTCTTGGACACCCCACATTAGTGAACTTAGTAAACGTATGCATTTCTCTTATCGTTCTCTTAAGCGTCTCCAATACTTCCTTCCTCATAAAACAAAAATAATGCTAGCGCAATGTCTTCTCCTACCAATACTTGACTATGCCGATGTCTGCTATTTGGATGTGACTGAGGAGCAAATTAACAAATTAGAGCGTCTTCAAAATCTCGCTATACGCTTTGTTTACGGTCTTCGGAAGTACGACCACGTATCCCATTTTCGAGCTCAGCTTAATTGGCTCCCTATTCGTTTTCGCCGTGATATGCATATCCTTTCTTTGCTCTTCAAAATAGTCAACTACCAAAACTTCCCTTCTTATCTACGTTCCCGTTTTAAAATCCTTCCCTCTCCTACACGCTCGAGGAGGTCTTTTGTTTTACCAATGCTAGACATTCCAAAGAGCAATACCAAATTCCTTCAAAATTCCTTTTCCGTACAGGCTCCGCTCCTTTGGAATAAACTTCCTAAAGCTATTCAAGAGGGCCAATCAATCTTGTCCTTTAAGTCGCAACTGAAAAAACATCTCATCAACGAACTTAATAGTATCTGAAAATTGTTTAACTTATCTATGTTTTATTTTTATTATATTTTTATGTGTTTATTTTGTTTTTGTGTTGAAATTTTATATATTTTATAGCGTATGTATGTATTTATATGTATCTGTATAAGTATATGTTTATTTAACATTATTACTGATATGTATGTATATCTTTTATGCTTATGTATAGGATTTTTTTAAAGTTATTTTTAGTTTAATGGAATTACGTAAAATTTTATCTTTATATTGCATTTTAAGTCATCTCGCTACTTACTGCTTTCACCCACTTTCACAGGTTGGCTGGAAGAAATCTCTTCTAGAGATAAGTCCACCGTTTGGAACTATATTTTATTATGTATGTAATTCAACATATATTGATTGCAATAAAGAATACTATATATTTTTATAATATGTAGCTTTAACTTCAATATCTCATGTAACAGACGTCTATTACACACAGACATATATGTACAATATATGTGCATATGTAAAAACAAAGCAAAAAACGTATTTTTAATCCAAGTAGCGCGTAGCAATGGCCCTGAGGGCGACGACGGCTGACTCGGCGGTATGTGAGTGACGCTTCAAAAGCCTCCACTCGAGTGCTTTCTACACACTATCTCTACAGCCTTTATATATATATATATATATATATATATATATATATATATATATATATATATATATATATATATATAATACTTTTATATAGTAAACTTTTTCAGAACAGAAAAGCCCATTTTCATATAATTCGTTGTTAAAGATTTTTCATTATGATGTAATATAACAAAGTGCTCACTTTAAAATGATATTGTGAAAGAAAGTTGCATGGAAGCGCTTAAAAATAGCTTTTACAATGCAAACTTTTATAAAAGCTCGGCTAGAAGGCTGTATTCATAATGTACTTATTTACGGTATTTTGAGTTTTAACTTGCAAGATTTGTGGGTCCGTATATAAAACTAAAGTAGTGAAATATTTTGACCGTTTAATTTTTATTACGTCATTGACAAGTTATCTACTATATATAACTATAAATAGTAAAAAGTTACATTTTAAAACTAATAACGTAGTGATTAAATAAGTAATGCCCAGGATATTTAATATAAACATATATTATTTATTTAAACATATGTATTATATTAAACATATGCATTTGTAATATTATTATGAATAAAAAAATTAAATAAAATTTTCACGTAAATTAACGCATACGATCTGAACAGTACAATATGCACCTTTTCATATATTCTATTTTCTATTATAATATATTCTATTATATTTTATTATAATATTTGAAATATATGTTACTCAACTGAATTTTCTGTTTCCGCCAACGTCAGCGAATTATTCTGGTAAGATAGAGTTGTTGACACTTACATAGTTTGCTCTAATACGTTTAGAGCTGAAAAGTTTAGTTTAGCTGATTGAACTGCAAATTGTAGTTTTGCTAGTGATATATATATATATATATATATATATATATATATATATATATATATATATATATATATATATATATATATATATATATATATATATATAAATCTGATAGCACCTGTTTAATTTGATATTATATAAGAAAGAATTATCTACTAGCCAAAAGTTTAGTATATTACTAAATATACACAGTTTCGCAATCGCTTGGTTGAATTTTGTATGAGACAAAACGCGCTAGATTTCCCTGGAGTATTCAAATTCATTGCATTCAGTTCAAGTAAAATTCTATATGAAAGAAGCTTTTAGTATATTTGATTATGAATTAAGGCTTTTTTCATGTCTCAATGTCAGTTTATTTTACTATTTTTACATTGAATAGATTTTCTATTGTTAAAATATGATTACGTTAATAAGTAATTATTATAAAATACAGATATATTCTAATCTATATATCTATATATTCTAATCTATATATCAGATCATTATTATTTATAATGAAAGTTTATTAAATAATTGAATAATTCGTTCTCAACCTATTTAAAAAACTAAAACTATCTTAGTTAGTTATGTAAGCTAATATTTTTTATGTGTTTGGTAATAATAGTACCTACAAAGGCACTTGTTGTAACGGAACATTCGAGTTCAGTTTTTTTTACAGTACAGCTAGATATTATTGCTATATATATAAGTATAAATATATATATATATATATATATATATATATATATATATATATATATATAAGTATAAATTATGAAATGAAACACTTACTTACAAACCAACGTAATCGATAATTTAAACCTTTTGATTCAGGTAAAGAAAATGGCGGAGCGGGTGGCCAAGTGCCGAGACGATGTGTCCAAGAACAGGGATAAGTACCAAGCAGCACTCGCTGAGATCACATCGTACAACCCACGCTATATCGAGGATATGACCAGTGTGTTCGACCGCTGCCAGCAGATGGAGGCGCAGAGGCTGACCTTCTTCAAGGACGTACTCTTCAGTTTCCATAAATGCTTGGATATTAGCAAAGAACCTACGTAAGTTTTTAGATATTATTGAATTTTAATATATTATTCTATTCTGTACATTATGTTAGTACAAAACAAGCTTAAATGAATTCAACTCAGAATCGAATCAGTACCTGGTGGTATTTTTAACACTACGGATGGATTTACACCTCGAACTAAAATAGTAATTTAGTTTTATATTTTACATCGATTGAACAATCAATTGAAATTTCATGCGACTCGCTTGTGTACATGTGAAGTACTTATAGGTATGTATGTATGTATGTATGTATGTGTGTACGTTCGTACCCAGAGGCCGCGTTGAGCAACTGCGCAAATAGATACGTGTATTGAGTTTACAAACGTTTGGAATGTTTAATGATATCTTATCGTGTTTAATTTGCACTGAATTCATTTATTATGACAATTTTTTTACATTTAAAGATCTTACTTAATCCATTTTTACTATTACCGTTAGAATGTAAGAATTCTATTTAAAGATATAGATTATACAAATATATATCACGAGTTTGATAAAAAGACTGCCGACTTGTAAATTCTATCCTATTCTTTGTACACTAATGCCTACTGTAATATTTAACTTCTTTTTCTATGTAAATGGCGAATGTCGAAATGAGAATAAATCATTAAGCCGAAATTCGAGTACCGCTTCTAAGTTGATGAAAATAAGAAAAACGTAATGAATAGACAAATTCACAATTTTCATAGATGCTCTTTATTTATATAAATAAATTGAAGATCTGGATCTAACGAGAGAATCTACCAACCAACAAAACGTGTATTACATATTACAAATTGTAATTATTTTTGTGTTTATATTTTCTGTAAAATCAACAGATTACCACAAATATACGAGGAATTCCATCATACAATAAACAATGCCGATCATCAGAAGGACCTGAAGTGGTGGGCCAATAACCACGGAATCAACATGGCCATGGCGTGGCCGCAGTTCGAGGTATGCACCTTCAAATCTCACTTCCATATGCCATTATTACACTGTTTTACGTTTCTGTATACAGTTTATTTATTAACTGAATGCTTTTATGATAGGATAGTATTTGGCCTGGTTGTCCTAGGAGGAGTTTGATCGTTTTAATCTCATTTATATATATATATATATATATATATATATATATATATATATATTATATATATATATATATATATATATATTATATATATATATATATATATATATATATATATATATATATATATATATATATATATATATATATATATATATATATATATATATATATATATATATATATATATATATATATAATATATATATATATATATATATATATATATATATATATATATATATATATATATATTATATATATATATATATATATATATATATATATATATATATATATATATATATATATATATATATATATATACGATATATTTCCTATTAGAACTTACCGAATTTATTTTAGAATACATAAACTAAACTTAATCGAATAATCATATCGAATGATCGAAAGTGTTAATCTTAATTAAAAAGTATCAATACCTAGTAAAAATTATGTTTATAAAATTTCGACACAGTTATTTTTCAATACTTCTTAACTCATTTCTTCGGCAACCAGTCTATACATACCCGTACAGTATTATAATGTATGCAATTGTTAACAGAATGCTTCTATTGAACTAGTCATAGCCTATAGACAGGACCTCTTTAGGACTAGAGCATGAACTACGAACTTCCTTTTCTTTTCATTCCTTTCTTTTTAATTGGTTAAATTATTGTTTTTACTAATAACCAATATCGCTTTATAAACTATTAGAATACTAAATTTAGTTTTTTACTCAAAATTAGTAGCTGCCTCGACCTTCGCGATTGAGTCATTCAACGCTAATTCCAATATTGACTAAGTACTATATTTGCTATATAGATTGCAGAACGCTGCTCAAATATCAGGCGTTATGAAACGACCGTTAAGTGATACGCACGTACAGTGAAGTACTGGTACTGCTGGTAATGATACCAGTGTTATATAATGTTATAATTTATAATGTTATAATGTTATAATTTAAACTAGATTTTTTTTTATCGTATGTTGATTGACTGTATAAGTAAAAAAATATATACTACATTTCGTCTCTATTATGAATAACGAATATTTTCTCTCCAATAAGTTTTGCAGAATTGGGTTAAACCTTTTGTGAACCCGTCTAGCGAAATGTAGCGAGGATTGACAGCGGACCGCAAATTGGTAATAAAAGCCCAGGTGCTCCCTCCGGCATTATACTGTCGCTTATATAAAGAAATACGTATCGCCCCCAAACAAAGTCTGTCAAATTAAATTATAAAAGAGAAAATTGCCTTATAAACTGTTACTAAGAAAGTAATGATGTTTTAAAGACTTTGGTCGTGAATAAAATTGATAGTCTTGGGTCGTGTAAATGACTCCGCTATCTTGTAACTCCAATTAAAATCAAATCTCGCAGTGTTCAAGTCAGTTAAAATGCAATAAAGTTTAAAATTAGAATCCCAAAAACCACTTTAAATCACTGTAAATTATTGACGTTATTATCAAAAGTAGTATTTCACAGTATCCAGATATAAATCTTTTCCCTTTGTTTGGATCATTATAAGGATCTGCGAAATTTACTTAATAGTTGCAAGGTTCCAATAACAATCCCAAGTCCCAATAATTAAGTGACATAAAAACATATGAAAATTGCCATATTGCATTAAAAGGACGAACCGCCGGAGACCACCGAAATACGTTACAAATACCTCCCAGCCGCCGCTTCAGCGGTGATAACACGCATTGCCAGCACTCGCTCCATTCTGACCAGAGACACGTGGTCTCGAGCTCAGAGGAGAATAAGGAGAGCTCTACCCAGTGTGTGCTTCGGAGGCGAGCGCAGAGTGGCCCCCTCCGACACTACTAGCGTGTATACTAACGGCAGATGCTATAATGTCGCGTTCATGGTACGCCACTGTGTTGGGACGATTCGCAGAGCTGGTCGGGGAATTGGTAATAGCACTAACAATTGAATATTATCATCATTCGGTTGCTATTGTAGTCAATTTGAAATATATTTCAGAATGTGAAAAAAAACAGCAAAATTTAAGTTTTAGAAACATACAGCTCTGTAAATCTCCCGATAGATACAACTTTTATATGTCACGATGCAAAAACATCAATTATTTATCACAATTTTGGCAATAGTTTCACCAGTTTTGGTTAAATTCTGGCACCGGTCACTACGGGCGGGCGGTATCACCGAGCGAATGATGTCGCAGTTGTTCATTACACAAAGTAATTAACGCTCACAAAGCGTGCACTCCCGTTACTCTGGACTCTGTTACAGCTTCGCAAGATTGCAATCACATTGTACTAGTCAGCTGTCAAAGTATAGCCACCCACCACTCATACTATCTGACGCCTTAAAGACATAGTTTTCACTTATTTTGGTGTATTTTACCATTTTCACCAATATTTACATCGACACGTGTATTCGCTTTTGGAATATTTCATCCTTATCTGAATACCTAAAAATAAACCGTGACACTAAAATTTTAAATCTCTTTAAAGCAAAATTACCTAGAATATTATTAAAAAATAAATACAATTAACACTGTCAATTCTAGCTACATAAGACATGTTACATACATATGTATATAAACATATATCACATGTATATTAAACAAAACCAACCGATATATAAAAGCGAAATTAAAGAAACATATCCGGATCAATTGGACGGACGCCAAACCAAATTCAAGCTCAAAAACCTCTTAATTTGGCCATATATTTACAATTTTATCAAATCATAAGGCAATGCTATGCTCTCGCTTCTTTACCTGTTAATACTCTAACTAGCCCCCTACATGCCATGCATAACGCAACGTATACTCAGGCATGGTCGAGCAGCACGACACCTGCACTTGCTTGATGTCGTCAATACAAAGACCACTGCTTTGTTTTAAATGTGTTTCAGTTATTATTTTTTAATTCATTATGATTTTGCCAATTTTTGAAGACACTTTGGGACTTACTTTTAATAAAATCTGGTTAAATATTGACGGAATATCTTCGAAACTTATATATAAGTAAAGTATTTGTTTGTCCCAACGTGTCTCCAAAATCCCAACGCTTGTGACCGCGTGTATCGAACCAGGAATACACGGAGGAGTTCCGGGACATCGCGAAGGGCAAGTCCAAGGAGAGCCTCCCCACTGGGCCCATCACACTCCTCAACCAACGGCCAGTCAGCGAAGACGTATGTCCCAAAATACTTCATAGAATATATATTTCTGGATAATTTTATGTAACAAAAAATATAGTTATTTATATCTACAATTAATCAAGGTAAAAAAGTAATAGAAATATATGTTCTGTGACTTGGTCCTATTCAAGACACTATTTATTTGTAGTCAGTCTTTGAATAAGACCGTTTCTATGTTTTTTTACGTGAACAGCAACTTCCAGAATTCTGTGGAATTGAATGAGCAATTTGCTGTTACCGTTGACAGACTCTTAGGTAAGACACGAGGGGCTAAACACATTTTTTTCCTGATTTTTGAATATATAAGAAATATAATGTTAGTATATTTTTCCTAGAAGTGTGGTTAGGCCCGTTTATGGGATTTAAATGAGAATGAAGAGTATAGATATCAATTTATTTAGCGTTTGCTTAAGTATGTAATATTTAGAAATTCTTTGCATGAAATACGTTTAGATATGAGTAACCGGTGTATGGGTCATTCTCATTTCGATCTTTATATTAAATATGCTTTATTAAATCCCAATTTTTTTTTTATCTTTTAAATTGATCAATGTTGCATGATGGATGTTGCTTTACTGATATTATGCATATTGGCACGTTTTAAATTAATTAACCTATTTTAAGATATATTTTATATATAGTATATAGTTCGTTTTTATATAGTATATGTAAGTCATATTCGTATTATTTTATATAATCGTATTTTAAATATTTTGTGTAGCAAAAAATGATTTATAAAAGTATTTTAAATTCTCGTTTATTTTACGACAATACAAATCTGGCTCGAAGGATCAACAATTGTAACGGATGTTAATTATGCAGGAACTTCCACCAATAACGAACAACAAGGTATCGAAGACCCCGAACCACTCGGAAGCGCCCAACAACACTGTTGTGCAGAACAACACTAGCGCCAACAACACTATTGATAAGAAAAATATAAGTGCACCTATAGCTGTTACGTGAGTACTGTTTTTATTAAGAATAATTATACATAAATCCCTAATTAATTACTATACGTACTGTACAGTTTACACAAGTACAAGTTTAAACTATTTATTTTGAACTTTGCTAGGGTTAATTGGAACAAATTTAAAGTACCAGTAAATATTGTAGGATCAGTACTTTATATAGTTTGCTCAAGAGTAATAATTTGTAAGATATGAGTGAGTCTGTTGAAAGTAAAAGTGAATGGAGAAGTACAGAGGACATTTACTTAAACTTTTCTCGAAAAAAAGTTGTAAAACGTTTTAATGAAGACAAGTTAATTTTTAGTTCTTTTTTAAGCATTATATAAGAATAATTGGAAAAAAACCATTCAAGATTTTTCAGTATTTTTTTAGTATTACAAAGATAACCTCAACATTCCCATATATTATTGACATCATTATTAGCATCCAGCGTTTAGACATATACGCGTGCGGCCCGTCGTGCGCGGCGCAGTGCCGCGCGCTCCGGGAGGCCGCGCACTCGCAGTACACGCTCTGTGAATTGGCGGACGTTGTCGATATTGAGTTAGATCGCTGCTTATATTTGATATTGGTTATTTATTGTGAAAAATAGATATATTTTGGATACTTTAATATATATCATTCGTATAAATTTTGATTGAAAATTATTGAATAGTAGTTCGAAATTAAGTACATATTATTATACAGTTAAATCAACTAATTAAGTAGCGTTTATGTCTAGTAGTCTAATTTATCATTTCTCATCATACAGATTCCATCGTTGTTGTAGACATTATTATAAATACCTCCTTAATTAACTACTCAAACTGTACATATAAAATATTTAATCAACATACTATTAATTCCAGTAACGGCACAGCATCAGCACCTAAATCCGCCAAAACGTCTCCCGCAAAGGACAGCCTCGGCAAAGACAACCCCTTCGAGGAGGAGGAGTGGGACGAGGAGTCGGGGGGCGCTCTGACGGACACCGGCGAGCCCGGCGTGCCCGTCCGCGCGCTCTACGACTACACGGGCGCTGAGAGCGACGAACTTAGCTTTAGACAAGGTAGGGAACTGCTTTCAAAGTCTTAACTGGCGTCACGATGTCTTCCGCGGACTTTACGCTTATCTTATACTCCAATGTTCTTCTCTTGAGTCTGGCTTGCGAGTGTGTTAAAAACGGATATATGACAAATTCTCCTTGATTTCAGCCAAACAACTAAAACTCTATTGGTTACATCCCCTTGGTTTGCAAGGGCTACACGCAACAAGTCCAACGATCAATCCACATATTTGAATTGTGAAAAGTTTGTGGAGGCTTAGTTTGGCTTGTCAAGCGTGGCATAAGAATAGTTATGATTTAAAAAAATTAATTTTAATTGATACAATTTTAATATCGTCGTAAGCTACACTAACTGTAGTCAACATTTGACCGTTATGCAGATGACGATGATCCGTGCTTCGAATGCACGTGGCGCGTTGAGCGGTCGGTCTAACGTGTAACATCTGACATCTACTGACAGAGGCTTGTATAATTCTGATAACTGATCTGATCACACGGTTACGGTTTCACGGTAATATCACTAGACGCGCTTTGTAAATATCAGCAACTGGCGGGGAAATTACACACTTAATTACACAAAATATGCGTAAGTTTTTAATGAACAATCTTGTTTTAGGCGATTTATTCGAGAAACTAGAAGACGAGGACGAACAAGGCTGGTGTAAGGGACGCAAGGACGGCCGCGTCGGGCTCTATCCCGCCAACTACGTAGAGCCCGTCGGCCACTAACTACGGAGCACGCCGAAGCACTCCGAAGCGTACCGAAGCACAGAGACGCACTGTAGCGCTTCGCAGCACTACGCCGCAGTAACTAGACGTAGTTTACAGCTTTATACCCGTAAATAAGAGTGCGAAGCGATGCATCCGGACAATTTTCAGGCCAATGTCACTGATTTCTCACAATAATCGAAATTTCACCGTTTACAATGATTGTAAAAAAACAATATTTTTATTTACTTTTAGTTCGTTAAAAAAGTAGATTTAAAATCACTATTTTAGAAAGTTTAGTCTAGTCCTCTAGATGTCAGTTGCATTGGACTGTCGCCGTCGATGTATTATTCCAAAAAGACGACAAACTGAACATTGTATAAAGGCATACACACACACATACACACATATACACACATACACACACACACACACACACACACACGAGGCGGTCTCGTCAGTCATAAATTTAAGTACATTCTATGATTATGATATGATAGACGTATTTTAATCGATTCAGAAATTGGATGTCGCTTGGCGTTTTAGTTGTATGATAGATAGCCATTAATATGCCATTTCGATGTGTAAAGAAATAACGAAAATCGAAATCTTAATTACCTACAATTGATACATATATGTGTACTTCTGTGAATAACTAGTAGACGTTGCCGACTTTCCTCGTGAGATAATCACGAGTTAGTGGAAGTAGCTAGAGTAGCTAGAGTAGCAAGAGAGCGGGACTAGCGTTCAACGTGGGAGACATTTGTTTTGTATTATTATTCATTTCTTAAATGATGTTATAATTATTTTATCATTTTATTTTGCATCTAGATCCGCTCTCATACGTACATTATGAATAGAAATAGCGATCAGTGAGCGATGCGAGTCGGTCGGGAGCTTCAACCGGCCTTCGAACTCCGTACCATCTTTCATCTCCGGCTCAAAGTTTCGACGCTTTTAAATTAATTTTTTTTAAAATTCGCGGCCCAATTTTTTACACGTTTTAACTGATTTGTGGGTATTTTTGGAGGATATTTGTACAATGTGGAAACCAAAAAGTGTTTTAGTGACTTTTACTGACCTTAGGTATAATTTGCGCGACGACCGACCGAGGGGCGTCCGGGCGGCGGCGGCTGTATGCTGTATGTAGGTATCTCTAACAAAGTAAAACTATATATAAAAGTACTTACGACGTAGAATAAATTAAAGTACAATTGGACGAAACAAAAGTTCGAATTATTATATTTATATTTAGTCTACTTTGCAAGAGCCCGCTCGGACGACTCCTCGGTACCAGCTAAGCCAAAAAGCAACTTACGTAGCAAATAGACTCCCGCATCGTATATTGTGATATATATTTATATATTAGAGATCGCGAGGGCGTCCTGCGGTCGTCTGTACATACGTGTATGCGCATAGGATATTTATTTCATAATGTATATAATGTATGATAAAGGCGGGGGCGAAGGCCTAACGAGGCCCCCGCGTAGATATAGACGATTAATATATTATGAGAATGTTTACTTTTTTCCTTTTATACCTCGTTTTAGACCGTGGGTGTTTTAACAGTTGACGCTCGTAGTTCATTATGTTAGAGTAGTGCAGTTGTTTTGTTTTGGGTTCAGAGAGCTCTGGAAATCTTTGTATTATATTAATTATTATTATCAGTTATCAGAGAGAGAGCGTGGTTCCGGACCACATATGTTAATATATTATTAATATTGGTAAAATAAAATTGTTACATATGTCCTTTGAGTGTTTTATTTGTTTCTCTTTAAGCTACCAAAGCGTCAGTCTTAGACCGACCGATAGATATCGTATCGTACTATGCAGCTTACACGATTATAGAAAAAAGAATAAATGTGAACCTACAAATTTACTTCAGATTACGAACAATTTTCTTTCAATTATTTTGAATATTTTAAGATTTTTGATATGTTTATGATATATTATAAATATTTTGAATAATCTTATTATAATCGTTATATAAAATGTTTAAAAATTTAAAACCTACAAAGTTGGGGAATATGTTGTGGAATAAAATAAGTACATACAAGGTAAGTATCTTAAATATATCCATAAGAAATCTGAAATTTCACAGGAACCGTCATCATCAAAATTCTACAAATGCCTACCACATATAGTTTTAAACATATTATAGGTATATAAAAAAACACAAAAAAGCATTAATTTAAAAATTTGTTTATTTCCATTGTACATGTAGTGAGTGAGGAGTGAGGAGTGAGTGAGGAGTGACGGACGTAAGTCGAAGCTGTACAATACATTTAATTTGCAAATTATCAGAACATCAAGTCGACGTCAAGACAACAAGCGAAGCTACTTCCTACGCGAATTACTTCCCTACGAATTCTTTCTTAGTTTTACGAGCGTTATGTATACTTTAAATTGATGTGATTCAATACGATTATAAATGTTGCGGCAAAGATCGTTACATCTAGAATAAGATCATGCCTATATATATATATAATATTTCTAATAATAAATAGACCTTAAATAGCGATAAGAAGTTCAGTGTCATACTTAGTGATGTTAATTAACATTAAATCGACTTTAGCTCCTTGTTAAGAAGCTAACCAGCGTCTCTGAGCGTGACTTACGACGAGGTGTAACCGAAACAGTAAAACAAGACTTACTAACACACAAACGTCCAATATTACAACATTTGGCACCGACACATGTTCAGCGAGAAAAGAAAAGATAACGCATCACAATACAAATTTCAATGGATCACAAAATATAAACTGTTACATATTATAATATAATTCTTAAATATACTTGTATAATGTCCGCACCGACGCGACGCAACAAGACGCGAGAATGCAACATGGAAATTATTTATTTACATACAATGCGAATCAAACTACGAGTAGGTAGGTACAAGTTAACTCCACAACATGACGTCACACCGGTACATATACATATACATATACATAGACATATATAAAAAGACAAACAATAAAGTATTTACAAAACTACAGACAACAGGGTCAACGGCCCGACGCACTGAGCCGGTGGTCGCCAGTTCGATTGATCAGCAACTGGTGTAATGATTAAATATAGACAATTTACAATTAGGATAATATTTAAAATAATGAATCAAACGAAAATATAAATGAACAGAAGTCTTTACACAACAATAATAATAATAATAATAATATGTTATAATATGTACAAATAATCAACGTAATAATATACTCTACTACTAAGTCTAATATAAAATTTCCTTCGCGAGATCGACGCTGGTCCGGGGTTCGATTTCACATCCACAGACAGCAGCTATTACTAATTAATTATTAATTAGTATACTAATAATGTAAATAAACAAACAAAAATGTGTTTCGTCGTAAATTTAACATTTTAGTATAATGAATACGATATTTAGGGTACTGCTTGTTCGCATGTTCGTATTCGAGAGGAGTCGCTAAAGCTCCGATTCACGACGATACTGTCATTTACTTATAAATGCGAGAACCACTTCGCATTTTTTCTATGAGAACCTAGTGTTAAGACACTCCGTTTTCCACAACCACTAGAATGTCAAGTAGTATGCAATATATATAAAGTTACAGCAAGCTTTAGACACTAGACATATAGATTATTAACTTATAAAATATCAATTAGAAGAAGACGCCGCCTTCATATCAACACGCAACATCTCAATTCGAGTGGAAAGTGGAGAGTTTTGACACTAGGCTCTCTCTGGCCACTCTGCTATACTTTCAAACTCACTGGTTTACACAATTTCACTAGTAACGATGTATATTTTATTATACTGAACACTTAATTAAATTTTACGATGGAATAAGATCGCAAGTGCCTTCTTTTAAAAGATAAAATGAACAAAAATATAGCCACCTATATTTTTAATATACATTCATAAATGAAATAACATAATTAATGGTTGTTTTTTTTTATTTTACGCTTTATCCCGCTTTATAATAATACGTGTGTAGTGTTAAAAAAGAAAACTCCAAATTACACTTTCCGTCCGAATTCTAAACATGAAAACAGTTCATTCCCAAAAGTGGGCACCGAACCTACAACTACCACGCTCAGCCACTGCGCCGCGACGACGACTCGATACATTATTTATACATATTAGAATATACCCTAAGCTTTTTACTTTGCATATCAAATGCGCTGATAATTTTATTAATCACAATCTTAAAAATATTTTAAATTTAACATTGTTTACATAAAAAAACTGCGGGAATCGCTTTCTTCTACATTTTCCGCCAAACGACATTGTCTCAATCATTCGATATCAAACGAGGACCGAGGACGAAACCGAGTTAATATTTAAGTTAAATAAAATTAAAACTATATACATTTAGCATATCTTTTAATTCTTCATGTGATATGTTCAATATTTATAATTAGTTACTAATAAATGAATGTTCATTCAAATCAAATTCAAATTATAATATTAGAAATTTTGAAAAGTGATTGTAAATTTAAATAAAAGCAAATCAAATTTAAAAAACGGTTCTCAAATGGCCGGTTATTGATGACATCATAAGTCACTAGTGTCGCTTAGTATTCAATTTATTACAAATACCCGAAACATTCTATAACCGTCAGAATTGAGTATTAAAATAAGAAATAACATATTTCGGTTAAATCTAGAATCTTATTAAAAAAACTTTAACTTTAACAATAATAAGATCATTACAATGCATTTCAGCAATCTCTTCGAGTTTTCAATGACTATTTAGATATTAAAGTCAGAGTCTAACTTATAAAACAAAAATAAGAATTCCTGCCCTTTACCGATATCAGCTTTGATATATTGCTCTCCAAATCATTTATTTCTTTATAGGTTAGACCAACACATACAAATAATAATCTCACACCATCATATTATGTTATATCAGACGTTTTCTATTACAAAACAAAATCGGATCCCTTTAACACCAGCCGTGAAATACAAAAGCCGGATCCGCTTTACACCCCGGCCGCACGTGGTGGGCGCCGTGTCGTGTCGTGTCGTGTCGTGTCGCGGTCGTGTCGCGTTACTGTAAGCACGCCTGCAACTTCTCGATCCACTCCTGCGCGGCGTTGGCGTCGCTCGCGCAGAAATTGTATGTCCGTCTGCTTGTACGTAGCTGGAATTAGAAATTGTGAATTATTAGAATAATATAATATCATCATAAATGTAAAAAAAAAATGTACAATACAACAGAGAACCCAGTGTTGAGACACTCCGTTTTTAATTGGGCAAAAAGGGAACTTGTGAGAACAAGTAAAACATAACGTTAATGGAAGGAGTACGAAGTAATGTTTTAGTAATACAAAAGAAGGAAGGCAAGGCTCACATCAAAGAAGGAGCGGTCGTCGCACTTCTTGGGCGGGCCGGGCGCGGGCGGCGCCTGCGTCACCGTCAGCACCTCCGCCAGGTCTGTGACGGACACACACACACACACATTTTGTTTGATATTACATTAGGAGAACATCTGCGTGGCGATGTTGTTATTTTATTAATTGCTTAACATTTGTTCTTAATGAAACAGCTATTTTGTAGCAATAAAAATTAACAAATATAAGAAAAAAAATATACATTGATTGAAATAAAAACTAAAATGTTAATGAAAACGTAAACGTGCATAAACGCACATAAACGCACATAAATTTTCAAAATCATTGTTTTGGGTTCTATGACATTGATATAAGTTAAGATATACATTAGTAAAATAAGTTAAGATAATTTACTTTTCTTTAAATAAATTTATTTTAATTATTTTTTTATCACTTATAATACTGATATCTATAAATATGGAACGTAAATATATAAATATTTATTCACCAATAAATCCTTTACAATGCGAGTCTTCCATCGCGTCGTAATATCGCAGCTGATGTTTTATAGAGTCCAAAACGAACCATCTGGAATAACATTGTTATATATAAGTATATGATACCTTAATAAAAAATATTTTTAAATTTAGCCCGTTAATATAAAAAGTTTTTAATTCGCCACCTTTAGAGGCTATTGATACTAAAAACAGCTTCAGCGGACTGCCTGGAATAGACTTAACTGAAGAAAAATAAAGGTGTCCAAAGAGAAACGACCACGTACACTCCTCCAACACTGTTAGAAGACATATGGCATAGAAGACGCCAATAAATCTAACGAAGATAATTTCAGCCTAATAAAAGACAACTCGGAATAAGCTGCAGAACTGCTAAGGAACCTGAAAGTTACTACAAAAATATTTAAATTGTACATGAGAATGGATTAATAGGACACCCATTTAACACAAAGAAAAGTAGGGATTTAAAGTTTTCACCATACACCTCACCACAAACATGTACGAGTTAGATAAATACATAATATATGGTCAAAAATATAAAATATGGTCCCGAAAAGAAACCTAAAATTACTTTCTTTGCAAATATCCAAACTTTAAGGACCGTAGTGTCCATAGAGATTCTAGCGAGGCAAAACCCAAGGATAGAAGCGTCCTCCAAAACAGCATACATACACCAATGTTCTCACATATCGATTGAAGCGATATAAAAAACTCATCACAGTACCTACACCTACCTTAAAATCAAGCTAAACCATTAGATTTCCTCGTAGAACAGATAAGTATTTATATATACTTTATTGCAAAAAAAAAAACATAGCAGGTAATGCAGTAATAAAGTTTGCAAAGGTGGACTTAGAGAGAGATACAGAGATTTCTTCCAGCCAACCTGTGGAAGTGGGTGAAGGCGATAAAAATAGCGGGGTACCAAAAATTTGCAATACATATGTAGATCTAAATTTAATTTATAAATACATACAAAACTTTAGTAATTAAGTATTTTAAAAAGGAGAGAAAGGATATGCATATCATGGCGGAAACGGAAATCAAATACTACCATTGCAGTGAGCTTGGTAATATCCATAGCGCAACTAATATCCTCCGTATATATTCAGCAGCGCAGTAACTACCAGTACTATGAAAGAGGCGGAAACCAGACTGGTAAGGCCATAGAAGATTATTAGTGCAAAAGGAAGGAGTAAAGTTGATTGTAAACGGTAGTTTGACAGACTTTGGCTATCCAAAGACATCCTATAATATAATCCTATTATATATTATATTCCTATCCTATTATAGGAAGAATATAGGACGATTATCGTTGAGATTGGTGGGATTCGAGGTTTTAGGCAATGGAACGGCATAAGCATTCTTCCACTGTGTGGGAAAGACATTAAATGACAGTGAAAAATTTATGATGTGGGTAAGCACTGGTGCAATGTCCTCCAACGCAGAAAGAATTATATCGAGGCTGAGATTGTCACTCCCGATGGCTTTGGTACTTCATCTTCTGAGACAGGTTTATAAGAAAAGGGCATTGAGTCTGTTAGTCTATTTGGAGATTTATATTCGTTTGCCGACGATATTCTTGTCCTTCCTAGTAATAAGAACCCTGACCTGACTTCTGCAACACTCCAAAAGGGCCTTTATAGGATGAATGACTGGCTCCGAAAGTGGAAAAGCAGACTAAGTTTTGCCAAGACCACCAGTTAGATTGAAGAAAAACTATCTGCCACAGATTGATACTATCAAATATCTTGGAATGCACGTCGACCACAAACTGACGTGAAAGAAACACATAAAAACAAAAATCAGGCCCGCAAGCATTATCTATAGACAACAAACTATTAATCTATAAAAACGTTCTTAAGCCAAAATGGGCTTATGGACTCGTAATTTTGAGGAATCGCATGCAACTCCAACGTTACAATTATACAGACACTGCAGAATAGCATCTTAAGAAATAAAGCCAATAAATACATTATGGTTTACAACAAATGCCGAAATTCACAAAGCATTAAAGATATCCTTGCATCTGACCTACTTAACCTAATCAATTGAAAAAAAATCAATATCGTAGAGCTAGACTTAAGACATCAAGAAAGGTTGCTGGCAAGCACCTAGGCAAAATATGATTCCTACATCAAATACGCTTATAGTCATTGACTGATTGCAGACCATATAAAAAAAATGTAGCGACGTTATATATGAAAGTTTTTAATACAGCTAGCTACATAACATGGAGAGCCACTAATATTATATGCCAATGTTGTATATTATAAAGAATATTCAAGTTACTAATGCATAAGATACTACTGCATATGTTGACACTGACCTCTGCTTCCAGCCCTTCAACAAGGCGCCCCGCTTATACAGATGGCCCTCGTGCGTCCTATTCTCCGCTACGTTCGAAGAAAAGTGTTCATAATAGGGCGGAGGCGCCACGTGCGGTCCGTGGGACGCCACCTCCGGCTTCTCCCTGGCCCTGGCGCACGGCAGCGCCAGCGCCTCCGCGCAGCGCTCGTGGCACAGCGCGCCGCAGTCGGGGCAGCGCAGGCGCGGCGCGCCCGGCAGCGCGCCCCACAGCAGCTCGGCGCAGTGGTCGCAGTGCGCGGGCGGCACGGGCGGCGCGGCGGGCGCGGGCCCCCAGCGGTGCGCGGGGGCGGCGGGGGCGGCGGCGGGCGGAGGGGGCGCGGCCGCCAGGCGTGCGCGCGCCAGCACCTCCAGCGTGCCGCGCCGGTGCGCCGCCGCGGTCGCGCGCCGCACCACGCCGCTGCACATGGACGCGTTGCGCTGGAGGTGGCAAATATTACACGTAATGACATGGTCCTTCGAGCCACTGGTCATTTGTATGTTTTTGATAAAATTCGTCAATATTAAATAACATAATATCATGTACCATTAGACTATAATCGACGAGCTATAATTGAACCTACCTGCAATTCTAAAGTATTAGGAAGCTCCAGCTGGTCCCATCTGACCCTCCACTTCTGCGGCAGATGTCCCAACTCCAGTTCTAACTGCCGAAGACGCTCTAACAAGCCAGTAAGTGCATCAGGCATGCACCGAGATATGCAATCATAGCTGTAAAACAAAAAAATATATTCTTAGTTTCACACACTTTATCCTAATTTGAAGATACTTCGTTACTCATTCCCACCCGAGTATTACGAGCAAGCGAAGCATTACGAGGAACTATTAGGAAGAAGACCAGACGAAGATCTTGCCAGAGACAAGACAAGACTCCGAGTACAGGATACAGTATATTCACAGTGTACAGTACAATGCTGCCCAATTGCGTTGAGGTGGCCTCATGCAAACCCAGTACCGACTAAATCTGAGTACTTCAACATTTTTATATAAAATATCTTATCTATAAATATATATAGTTAAAACTATAATTAAAGTCCTAGTGTTCCATATCAAAAAATTGATAATAACCAGAAAATTAAACATATACTTACCCAGCAACAACTAATCTTCTATTAACAGGTTGGTTCCTCTCATCTGGCCACAAGTCAGGGTCGTATGGAGCCCCATGCGACAGTTCCTCGCTTACATAGTACTCCCATACTTCTAAGCTGCTTATGGAATTGACTGGACGTAGCACCTGGAAAGTTAAATAAATTTATTACATCTAGGTATTTATAGAGATGTTAGAACATACTAAGGGATTTATATGTAAGAACAATAAAAGGGAGATTTTGAAAGTCATTAATATGAAATGTGCTTGTAAGCAATGTTATTCACTTATATACTATTTTAATAAAAGTAATATTGAATAAGTAAATTATATAATCATTGGTAATATTTTATTATCATTCATGACTCAAACATTTAAATTTATTAAATTAAAAAAAAATCTCTTATGTAACAATTTCTATTTATTGTTCTTACACATTTGGTAACTCTATGTGTATTGAGTTTAATTTAACTGCATTTTATTGCATGCAACGCGTGCAATAGCGGCCATATATTATATACATATGTATAGTAGATACATCAAATGTATATTACATTACAAGCATAAATATTTACTAATACACATATTATATTAAATAAGTAATAAATATTAACATTTACATTTAATCTAAAATTCAATTCATATCACTTTATGTACAAAATATATAATAAACTAAAGGATAACAGATTAAAAAACGATTCTCAAATAACAAAAAAAGTAAAATAACATAAGGCATAATATACTAAACTTTTACTTAATTTCAATATTTAACAAAGGTCAGTTTTTGAACTAGCATAACTAAGAGATAACTAAAAAAATATAGGACCAAAACATATTATTCTCAATTATATATATACATATAATATATTAAAGCATAACTGTTCATCTGTTATGATATATGTAATAATTACCAAGTAATACGCACTGGGTCATAGTAGACCGTCGACCGCTGGTGCGATAGCAGCGTTAATGCAAAAATTATTGTTATAAACACTGACATTTGTCGAGACAGTATCAAGTTCGATTACTGACTCGGGTAAGAAATTATAATGTTTAATATTATAGATTAGTAATTTGTTTTTAAGGATTTTAAACAAAAATAAACCAATTCCAACGAAACACCGATTAAAAGGGAAAAATTAATAAAAAATTCTTATGATAACTTGTGATTGACACCTAAATTGTCCATTTCAAATACTTAAAAAAACATACCGGATTGTCCAAGTCGGGCGTGTACAGTAAATTGTAGAAGATGGGGGATCTCTGATGTAAACGTTCAATATATTCGAATAAGCCTAAGGCATTGCGTCCCTCCTCGCCGTCTCCCGTCGCGACGCTCGCCAGTCCACTGGGACCACCTGTCTCCACACCCTGGAAACAATTTCAATAACAAAACTAAAATAGTAATGAAGTAGTACTAGTATTAGTAGGCGGCACTCACCATCCTGGACGCCTCGACGCGGCGCTCGTCGGGCGCGATGCCGAGCTCCGCGCGCTGCGCCTCGCTGTCCAGCAGGAAGGTCCTGAAGCGACAGGACACGCTGTGGTACGCCACGAACCGCAGGTAGTACTCGTTGAACTCGAACGCGAGCGGGAACTGCTTCTGCAGCTGCGGACGGATAATTAAATAGGGACATCCTTTAAATTAAATATAAAAGGTACTAGTGGCTTTTAATTAACTTATTATAATAGTCATTTAGCTTCACGCTCTATATTTAATATATTTATATACGACTTCGGAAAACTCAACGTAAAAATGTGTACATATATACTTTCAATATAATATAGTAAAATAATATTATATATAAATTATATTTAAATTTACACCATTTATAGGATCCAGAAGAAATTGGTTTGTTATTATTTTTTAGCTTTACGTTATATCCCGCACTCAGCAGGGTAGGCAGAAGGAACCTAGTGTTAAGACACTCCGTTCCCCGCTTTCCATCTTTTGCATTGCGTGTTGACTGGCCGCACTCAACGCCGCGCTTTGCCTCGTTACCAAAGCGAGGAAAATGAAAATAATTAATTCTCCCTTCATGGGAATCGAACCCACACACCGTCGCGTTTGCAGGCAGACGTTGTGCCTCTGGTGCCTCACGATGGTCCTCTGAACTTGTTCTTTTAAATAAAAAGAAAATACAAATCCTTAAAAGTAATTAGAAATTTATAACAAAATTGGAATTAAATTTACACCTTTTGGGTTCAAGGTTCTACTAAAACATTATTATTAAAGCTTAGAATGATAACATTCCATACCTGATGCACAGCATCCAGGAACATCAAGAACGTGGGAGTGAACCCTTGTTGAGGCGCCGCAGTCAAGTTGGACCGCTGCTGGAACTTGTGGCCCAGTGCTAGCCACTCCTTCTCTACTAGTATCCTGAACCCTTCCAGTGTTCTGTAGTAGGGGTCAAGGCAGATTTGCGCTAGAGATGATATCTGGAATTATAGTGTGCTTATTTTTATTTTATTGGGGTATTTTGTCATATTCTTCGTATGTATAATATCATTATAGATTTTTTTTGTGATATGAATGAAGACTATATTTTCAATACAACGTATATTATATTGTTTTAAAACATAATTAAATACGTCAGATCATGTCTCACGGATGTTATTGTGTAGATAATAAGTATTTATTATTAATTTATTATACCTGAGCAGTAACATCCCACCCGTCCTCCAAAGACAGCAGCACGGAGGAGCCTTGCACGTCCAGCAAGTCCACCACGGCGCCGGACAGCTGGAACAGCTGTCGCAGTTGCCAGAGCCAGCCGGATTCTTCAACTAATCTGTACGAAAAAAGTGTATATTAATTTGACTTCCAATTTTAATATTTTTAATTGCTTAGGGAAGGGAATTGGAATCAGTGATAACAGTGAAGCTATCCTTTTGCTCTACTGTGTTGCGAGGAATTTCGAAAATGTCATAAAATTACATTGATTAAGTTTATATCAAAAATATTTAAAAAATAATGGATACTTTTCAAGAAATGTTACAACTTAAACAGTTGTTATCCATTAAAAAAATTATAAGTCTTTATTAATAATATGTCTGAAACATTTGCGCGACCAAAACATAACTATAAAAAACTAACTTCAAGAAGCCCGGCTCGTCCGGCGACTGCGGCGCGGAGGGCGCCGTAGCACGCAGCAGCTTCTTGAAGGCGTGCTTGGTGGCCCTCGCGTCGGGGTACTCCACGGGCACGGGCTCCGCCCCCGCCGCGGCGCCGCCCGGCCCGCCCTTGTCGGACAGCACGTACAGCGCCGCGCGCCGGCCCGGCGTGGAGCCCGCGCCGTCACCGGACACTGTGGAATTCATTCAATTTTAAATCTACTGATTTTATTCATATCAATTTGTTTATTTTTTTAATTTAAAGTTCTCGGCATTCGTTTAATTTATGTCCAGAAGAAAAAAATATATCATTGTTCCTTGTGACATCATTGTACTCCACTTTTAGTGCACGTTTAAGTCATTTTGATTTACTACACCTAACCTAACAATGACGATATTTACCTTCCCCTTTTCATTTTTTTAACTTTCATTCCCCGCGGCAAGAGCCATTGTCGCGCTTTTTTAAAAAGTTTAAAATGATATATTACCAGAGTCCAAATCAACAGTAGACAATCTCTGCCTCGGCACGTATAGGTCTAAGTGTGAAGGCTGCCTCCTATCCTTGAGGGAGCCCCATCTGCCGAAATGTCGTGCTGTAGTGCCGCCCTTGCCTGCACTGCCACGACCTAGTACACTGGGAAAAAATAATTTTAATTAGAATACAGTATTTGTTTAAATTGTAAGGTGGAAGTTACATCGTCTGTTTATAATATTTATTAAACAAATAAAAAGTAACGATCATAACACTATCATATCTCATTGCCCGGCGAATACTTTGTACAAATAATAATGTATTAATGATCAACCACAGTACAAGTTGTCTCATCAGATTGTCTCATAAGATCTGAAATAATTAATTACAACAAAATTTAAATAAAAAAGTGTTTACAGAATCAACTAATTAAAATAGTATCCGTAATATTTATATTTCATATATGTTCATATGAGCACATACCCCAAAGTCCCAGCAGCTTTACTCAAGAGCGGCGTGTGGTTATGGGCTTGTTCCTCGCAGCACAGCAGCAACGAGTCTAGACTCAAGCTCGAGTCCTCCAGTTCGCCTCTCAACGCCGGCGTCAGCGCTACGAGGGTAGCTAGGTATCTTTCCTGGAAATTATATAAAAATAGTTATTTTATTGTAGAAAAAAGAAAGAAGAAGTCTTGTAAGCCATATTGCCGTACATACTGCATATATCATACATATAACATTTTCAGCTCCTTTACATACATATAACATTATCAGCTCCTTTAATTTGTACAAATTATAATGTATATATTGATAACCGACGTACCTGTTCCAAGCTCGACGTAGTCTCGGTGCCCTGCGCGTTGCCGGGCGTCTGGTGGCTGGAGCCCTTCAACATGCCCATCACGCCCTTGTGGTGGGACGCGGCTGATCTGAATTGATATCGTGGAACTTTCATTTATTGGTGGTAATAAAGAATTGTATAAAAATAATTGTGTAATATTTAGAACTAGACTAACTAGATATTCTTCTAGGAGTTTTTGTTAGCGTATGACTTGGACGGTAAACAAGAGACGCGAGGTAGAGTCCCGTATTACCTCCTCTAAGAACTATTTGAATACCTGGCAAGCAGCGCCTTGGTCCGCGGATGCCGCCACGTGAGGAGCGGCACGCGGCCCTGCCGGTAGCAGCGCGTGGCGCGGCGCAGCGACTCGTCCGACACGGACTCCGGCACCGCCACCACGGCCGGGTAGCTGAGGCAGATTATCATATATTCATATATAAATATAAGGAACCGTCGGGCTCAAGAACGTGTAGGTTGTGGATTCGAATGCGAAAATGTTTCGATAACAAGAGCGCCCGCCGTTGCCTGTCTACCGTGTAACAATGGTAAAACAAACATATACGAGTAGAGAAATTGAAAACCCATTTTAACAGACTATATAAAATAGAAGTTACAAATGAAACGAATAAAAACGAATCAACAATAGCGTCCTTATATATTTACTATTTAGGTGGATAATTACTCAAATTTCCTAAATAGCTACAGTGTATGTCATATTGACATTATTTTCACCAAATATCAAACTTTCGATAAAAAGTGAATCAATGAATAAATATTTTATTAGTTTTACGCTTTATTTAGGATCGTGTTCTTAACCCCACCTCCTGCACAGCGTGTACAAGGCGTTGGCGTGCGACAGCCGGAAGGGCGGCGCGGCCAGCCCCAGGCGCGTCCAGTCGCGCGCGTACACGCGCTCGCGCGTGCGCTCCAGCGAGCGCGCGCTCGTGCTCTCCGCGCTCTCCGCCGCGCCGCCGGCCGCCAGCTCCAGCTCTTCCACTGCAAGCGACACGCGTATATGATCAACAATGCAAAAAAAATCTGATGTATCAAAAGTTTTCATTAACTCAAGAAATAACTAAAATGCACTCCAATTAATATGGTAAGAATTCGATCTCTACCCCACCAACAGCAAGCCTATGAAAAATTACTAAAAATAGAACTCACGCGACAGCGTATCCGCCGATAAGGAGGCCATGAGCGGCGGTGACGTCAGAGACCTGGCGTCGGCCGACGGCAGCACGTACTTCTGACGCTTGGACGGTTTGGGCTTGAGTCCTGCTCTGCGGGCCGTCTTGAGGAGAGTTTTTTTGGCGAAACCTCTGTAAATTTAAAGTGAGATATTAATATAAGAAAGATGAATGATTGAATGTGTTTTTTGAGTTTTCTTAATATTTGAAGCACGATTCTGAAGAAAACGTAATAAATAAATATTGACGTAATAAATAAAATAAAAAAAAACGTAATAAATAAAACATGAGCAAACTTTATTCATCTAAATTTAAAAATATTTTTCATTATAAAATTTATTATTTAAATTTAAAATAATATAAACGATGAATGTACCAACTTGAGCGTGTAGTGCTTGGGCGCGGCGAGGTCGGCGGGCGCGGGCGCGCGCGCCGCCAGCGCGAACGTGAACAGCGGGTGCTGCGGGTCACGCAGCCGCGCCACCGCGCGCCGGAACCCCTCCGCCTGCTCGCTGCTCACCTCCTCGTCCAGCGCGACCTGCGTCGGCATGTTCACTCACAATTCTTATTTTGAATTGAATACAACTTACTACTGACCTGACTGACTGATTTACTGACCTTAATAAGCTGGAAGGAAGCCGCCCGCAGCTGCAGGCCGTCGTGCAGCACGTGGTCGAGCTGCGCGTGCGCCGCGCGCACCCCCTTCTCGCGCGTCAGGGCGCTCAGCGGGAACGAGCGCACTATCGTCGCCTCGCACGCTGCCGGAAGTACGCTCGTGTTATGTTATGTTGTTTACGTTGTTGTGAAAATAAAAGCTATTAAATCTCACCATAAGGATCCATAGGCACGCCTTTAAACAGTAACCTATAGTTGGTCAAAAATAGGGCTCCCTCAGCGGGCAGCAGCTGGGAGAGGGCGGAGCCCCGCCCGTCCGCCAGCAGTAGCGCGCGCAGGGCGGGCGTGGCCGCCGACTCGCCGGCGACGAGCGCTGGCCAGGCTATACGAGGCTGTAGAAAATTAATTTATATATTTATGTAAAATTTTACTACGAAATTATATTATCATTAAATATTACACTTTCAGAATGGTTAATGGAAATCTAGTGTCAAAACATTTTAGAGATATGTTCCCAGAGTAAAAAAAAGAAAACTGAGTGTACAAATAAGGTTAAAATATTATTTAAACTTTTTTTTCTCTATAATATTATGAATTCCAAAGTGCATTTACATTTGTTTGTTTCTCTACCTTGAAACTATATGTTAGAGCAGTAAAAATGTGTGACTAACTAAAAATGTGTGAAAAACTAGCTGCTGGAAAAGTTATTGTTTTCATTAATATAATAACCCTATAATAATCCCTAAAAAATTTAAAACTTCCTCATGGATTTTCGTGACCTTTCTCTAGTATGAAAGTAACATGAAATAAAAAAAAATTAGACATAATTAAACCTGCTTGTATTTATTTATTGGAGATTTCAAATTGATATAAAAAAAAACAAAAATAATATTGAAAGCCAATTTACTATATTCACTTTTATATTTTATGGTTACTTCGAATGTGTCACGTTATAGTTATTTCCGTTTTGTCACATCACCTTCTGCACGGGCGGCAGCCGCCGGCTCTCCCTGGCAACGGCGTCCAGCGTCTCCAGGTGCATGTGCACCACTCCCGGGATCATCTGGTGCAGGCACCGCACGTGCTCCGCCGTCACGCCGCCCTCCGTGCACACCTGCAACATCATGGCAATTAGATGACACTGTTGAGTATTTGAATAGAGAATGAAAAATGGTGAAGATATTAATTAACTATAATGACTACTCTGGTGGGACTGGTGGTTCAAAGTGGGAAATAGGGTGTGACTCAAAATTCCACATTTATTTGTAAACCTAAAGAAAAGTATAGGTGAAAAAATCCTATGGTTCGTGTAAATTATTATTCTAATTCTTTGATCTCATATTATGCGTGGGATATATTGTGTAGATATTTATCCAACAATACACAGGTAAGATAAGTATTTACATATTATATTTATTAATGGCAGCTAGATAAATGAGTTTGATTATATATGTATATTAATATCGAAAGTGAGAGATGAAAATGCACCTACAGCAATGTTAAATGAAAACAGAATAATGAGGTGAAGACAAAAATACCTTATCGACAAATCTGGAGACCATTTTGATGACATTATTGCCAGCTTCCCCCGGGTCCGCTTCCTCAAAACCAGACTCTGCATCGGCACTGTCGGATTCTGCCACACTACAATTACATAAAACATATATAAAAAAAATTAAATAGGACCATATACAAATATTTAAGTGACTCTGTCAGAATGTCTTTGATCTCAAGCAATGTGCGAGAATTAAATAAAGAGACTATCATTTACCAGTCATGCCTATGGGTTCGATTCTTATTAGAGTTTTTTTTGTAGTTTAGTTATCTGGCCAAATAAAGTAAAAAAAAAAAAACAGAACATGTAATATGATCAAAACAAAAGTTTTCTATTTAATATATATTTGACGTCTCTCTTTAATATCAAAATATCGTGGTGAGGTGGGACTGCGATTTTCACTTAAGAGGAATGATTTATTTTCATTCCCCCACTCCGGTGATACAAAGTGCGGCGTTGAGTATTATGACAATCGATTCTGTCTGCTACATAGCACCTAGTTAGGTAGGTCTGTTACCTGTTGGTGATGCTGTTGCTGGCGCGGTCCTCGTCGCGCGCGTCGGAGCGCCGGCCCGCGCCCTCCAGCGGCAGCAGCAGGTACACCATGCGGTTGGCGTAGTGGATGGCCTGGCTGTACAGCGTCGACTCCTCGCTCGCTATCAGCTCGCGTTGCTTTTCTGCAAACAATATATGTATGTTTGTATACTAACCAGCTTTACCTGCATCTTCACAAGCGTATCATCGTGATATAATATTAACAACAATGTTCCTCGATAAATGGAGCATAGTCTTCTTCTTCATTCTTCATGTCACAAGATAGGCACAGGGTGCCCAGTCTTAAGACACTCTGTTTCTATTTATTTAAGTATATTATTTTTAACCTTAGCATTTTTATGTACTATTAACATATAGAGCAGAACAGCTTCTGACTGTGAACGTGAAGGTTCTGGGTTCGTAATGCCTTAAAATTAGGCAGAAAGTGGTAAACAGAGTGGATATAACTGGATATAGCGTGAAGCTGTTTATTTGCATATTACTAAAGACACTACAAAAGTAATACACACCCTGAGGTAGAGTAGGCCACAGCCTCATCTGCTCTGCCGCTATTTCTAACGCGCTGGGCTCCTGCGCTTTCAGTAACGATATGTATTCATCGTCCTCCCTTTGAACAAACACATTTTTTTCATTATTTAAAAATGTTACAAAAATAGTAAAAATAACACAAATAACACATACATTCAAATTGTGTAAATATTTACTATAATACAGTTTACGTTATATTGTATGACGTATACTGTATTATAGTAAATATTACGTACGTATACTTAAATTTAATTATGGGTTTTTTAATATTTAATATCCTTAGTAACTGTAAATATAAAAAATCAAAGTACCTAAAATATCCTATTTTAATTAATAATTAATTACTTGTTAATAATCTCATTTAATTGAAAAAAAAATTGTAGTAACCAACAAAACGATTAATATTTCAATAATAATCTTAATAAGCAATTATTAATATAATTATCAATTTTAAGATATTTTCTTTGACCGAGCAAGAAAAGGCGGAACAACTGCCAAAAACAACAGAATACTAACTAATAAGTAATAATATGACTGTACAAAAATACCTAGGACTAGGCATCCTGTGGTGGTGCGTCGGACTGGGCAGGTACAGCGCCTTGATGTCTCGCTGAACGTCTTGGTAGAAGGCCGCCTCCCAGAACTGCTGACTCGTCCAGACTTGATGCTCCTACAAAATAAAGCAGTAAGAAAGAAAGTCCTCGATTCCCACTAGCAGCAATGAACTATTTTCATTTTTTCGTTTTGCTTTCATCTTACGTAAAAAACGTCAATATTCGTCCTTGTCTTTGTCTAATCTGTTTACGTTAAGTTGTCTTTGTCAAGTTTACTACTCAACACGCAATATCCCGAAAAATTGTGCGGAAAGCGGGCAACGAGTGTGTGTGCTAACTTTAGGTTCCCTCTGCTTATACTGCTACATGGGGGGAGGAGGGGGGGGGGTGTCTTACAGCGTAAAGATATGGGGGAACCAGAAAAAAGTTTATTCATATAATTTTAATCAAAACAAAGAAAGCTTTAATCAACATTTACCTGTATACACATATACGCATACTGTATAACGCCCGTGCAAAGTTTCCTACAGTACGCCGTAGCGAGCGGCAAAATGGCCGCCGCTATCGAGTGCTCGTCTAGTGCTGTGGCAGATTGCAAAGCGCAATTCATTAATCTGAAAAATATAAATAATATTATTTAATTACATATTTCCATTATATTGTAAAATTGGGGGGAAACATCTAGCGATACAAGTGCCACTCATCTAGATGTTGATATAACACGGACCTTATGTTATATGGTAAAACAAAAATATATATTATTATACTGGAAATCCAATTATCCGGGTCTTCGTTATACAGGTTTGAGACTATCCGGACTATCAACCCGGTGTATACGTAAATGTAGATCAGTTAAGTTTGATAGAAAGATAAAATTAAAAAAAAAAACGTGGAACATGCATGTTCATGACCATAAGTAAACATTGATATTTCTTAAAAAATATTTTTTTTAATTCATATATCAGACTATCCGGATATTTTTTGACCCTTATATATAACGAGAAAGATTAGTCCGGTTTCTACTGCATAAGTTAAATATGTTTTATCATAAATTATTAAGTATATACATATAACAACTTCTTCACGATGTTGCAAAAATTCTTAGATAATTAGATTACTTTACAGTTATTTAAACTGGACCAAAATACTTTTACAGGTTTTATTTAGTAATTAGTTTAAATTAATATCAGAAGAAAACTAATATTGATTTTATGTTTGAATAGTATACAAAGACAAGTGAGTCGATCCTAAATGTCAAAAATTAAAAAAATATATAAATATACTGTATTCTGTAAATATGTAAATATTCTATATGTTTATTTTTTCATTAACAATAGAAATACTATTGAACTTGAAAAATATATTGCATGTGAGATTGAAATCGTTACATTTAGAGATATCGTGAACACAAAATGCACGCCATCATGTAAAATGTAATCCTGAGAACTTAAATATAAATAAATATAAATTATACATACATACGGGTATAATTAAATAAAATCTAACATATAAAACAATTTTACTCTTAAATTCGTATATCATCAATTATATTTATCAATATTCGTGAATATAAAGAAATATAATGAAGCTTAAGTAAAAAACTTAGAAAGTAGTAACAGATATAAAAAGATTTTATATGTTATTATAATAAATGAGGGAACAGGGTCTGACCCAATTATTCTAGGTACGATGCCAGCTCGGAAAAAAATATGTATTTTAATTTTCCCGCACTGGAGAATGAGAAACGGAGTGTCTGGCAGAAGAAGCAGCAGTGCTATAAATATATTGTCCGTAATTACACACATTGGACTTCCTTACAAAACATTCAAACACCAAATTTGAACCCGCGACCGGTTACTCAATAAGGATGGAAAAAAAATGAAATTCCAATGAAAATGTTACTAAACATGAATTTAGATAACATCTCTATTCAAAGAGCAAATTGCTATAAAACACGTTACTATAAATTACGCTTTATATTACGGTGCGTGTCAATATGGTCGCTGGTGTACGTTGTTTAGAACGTTTTAAACCATGCTGAATTTCATCTTGCTTTATTTGCCTACATTTTTCCTACTTGGCACTCAAGCTGATAATATGTTGGTGAGATTTTTATTTCGTTCCTTTTTTTATATTGAACATAATGTAGCCTGTGACCTCATTCGCGTGAGCTATGCCACGTAAAATTCCTTTTATGAAAGAATTTCACGAAATTTTCTGTCAGCGCTTCCTTATGATATCATAAATCATAAAAGATGTCAAACATTTCTTGGTCAGCCTTCATAAATTACAGAAATCGAAATAATAATAGAATTAACAGTTCTTTTCCTTTATTTTAATATTTTTCGATACGAACCGTATAGTTTATTACGATTTACGTAATTTTGGCACCAATTTTCTAGGGTCCGGGCATATGGTCAGTGATAAGTGTCATGAAGTGTCCAGAAACCATAGACCAAGAAGACGTCAAGGCCGAAGTCAACAAGCACAAGCTTAACCGTACCCACGACGGTATCACGGCGAATATTACCGTTGCTACCACTATTGATGACAATTATGATGTAAGATTTTAAATAAAATCATAAGCCGTTCCTGAGAGAATGATTGGGTCCTATTATTCAGTTCTTCTAATATATTATATAGATATATATTTTTATTATATGTATAGATGAATAGATATTTAAATAGCCCTCTCGTAAGTCTATTTCGTAACTTTCCGCAATTTCCAAAATCCACATTTTTGGCTACTTAGCGTTTTCATAATAGGTAAATGAAAACTAAATTGCCAGGGATACATAGAAATTTGCAAATACGTGGACGGCGGCTGCAAGCAGTACCAGGTGCTGTCGGAAAACAACGTCGTCAGCATGCTCGACAAGTACGCTAAGGAAATGGTCACCGACGTCCTAACGTCCGCCAGCGTCGACCCGCCAGAGTTCCCTATTAGCGAGGTATATAAGGGTAAAACTTTATAATTTTTTTCCATATTTTATTTTATATCGTTTGTGTGTGTGTGTGTGTGTGTCTGTGTGTGTGTGTTTGTGTCTGTGTCTGTGTGTGTTTGTGTCTCTGTGTGTGTGTGTGTGTGTGTGTGTGTGTGTTTGTGTCTGTGTGTGTGTGTTTGTGTGTGTGTGTGTGTGTGTGTATATAAAGAGAGAAAAACTAGGGATTTACTACATTCTTCTCCAAAATATTCTAAAAAATAAATATTAATATTTTATATTCTCGAACAAATTAATAAGCTTTATTAATTGGTATTTTTTATAATTACTTTAAATAATGGAAATCATTGATTTTATTTAAATTATTTAAATTTCCCCGCTCATACATAGACATAGCGCAAAGTCGAATTCCGCTGTAACACGTAATATTTCGAACCACTCAGTCCTGCCTACTTTGATATGCGGGAAAAGCATCAGGTTGCTTTTATTACAAAAGCTTAGCTTATATTTATTATTATTTCGTATGCATATTTCATACATATAGTAAAAGATTTATAAAGATAGATTAAATAATTTTAAATAATAACTTCAGGGGGAATACCTACTAGAAGATTACATAGTGGATTATTGCAAGCTACCACGCAACGCCGTCTATGGGAAATTTGAAGCTTTAGCCTATTTACTGCTGAAGAGCCAGAAGATGTCATGCATTAAATTTATACTGGAATTTAACAAATTTGAAGATGACAACTTCTGCGACCCGGATGAAGATTAAATACTTTAATAATGCTGAATAAAAATATATTCTTTTAACTTTTTTATTATTATTTTACCTTCACGCTGTATCCCGCATATAGCAGGGTAGGCAGAGGGGATCGAGTGTTAAGACACATTGCTGGTTACGTGGCGGAACTCCACACGCGGCGGAACGCCTGTTTTTCATTATCTTTATAATATTTTTAAGCACAATATAACTGGCGCTGCACTATACCTGTCGAATGATCGGCTAGATAAAAGCTATTCAAGGTATAAAGAGGCGACTCACTTAACAACATGTTCAAACTGATGGTGCTGCAGCAGATGCTTGTTGGTGGGCAGCCTGGCGGCCAGGTCCCGCACGAGCGCGGCGCGCGCGGCCGGCGCACGCAGCGCCCGCTGCACGCCCGGCAGCGACTTGCGCGCGTCCGAGTAGCGGCCCTCGAAGATAGCCGCTACGCACGAACGGAGAACCTGTACACAAACAGACATTACAAACAACGTCAACAGTTCGTTTCCCGTGAGACAAAACTTTAAAATTGGACATAAAGCGAGGAACGAAGTGTCTTAGCACTAGACTCCCCCTAGCTACCCTGGTATATTTGAAATAGTACGTTGGGTAGTATAACGTTGATAAAGTACGAAAGTTGGTAGCTCAGTGATTTGAGATTGACTTATGACTATTAAATCAGATCACCTAATGATTTATTTGAAGTACAGAAACCAAATAAAAAATGTTGTTTATTTAATTAAATGTATAAGCACGTTTAAAAGTAGAAAGAACGACTTTTTAAAAACATGCAGTTCTCTGCTTTCTAATTATTAGTTATATGGCCAGTGAATTTCAATTATTCAATATTACATTAAACTTAATAGTTTATATAGATTTTTTCAGTATTAAATACTCATTTATATTTTTTATTTACATTTATTACCATTATAATCAAAAACCAAAATAATTATCGCATACCTCTAATCGTCTAGCAGAATTGTTCAGTAATAACTGTGAATGCTCAACGGCGCCTGTGGGGGGTGCTCCAGGAGGTATGATCCTCGGCGCTGGTAGTCTTAACGCTGATAATCTGAAACGATATATTGGACATAGATAAGGGAATGAAAATCTTTATCATTTTGCATTATCTAGAAAACATAAGCAAGACGTACATCTCCGTAGAACTTAAATATTAAATCACATAATAAAAGTTGAATAATCCTAAAGATTTAAAAAATTCTTAGGGAACAGCAATTAGAATACTACATACATAGTACTCCTAACTATTCACGCACAGATCACTCGAAGTAAGTAATCTAAACTCGAACTAGTGTGCATATACTGTGTGGCCATACTTGGGGTTGTTGGCGTTGCGCGCGGTGACCTCCTCTATGACGGCGTGCACGCGCGCCGCGTCCAGCGCCGGCAGCGGCGGCTGGTGGATGCGCGCCGACGCGCCCTCGGGCGGCCGCAGCACGCGCTGCGAGTACGTCTGCGTGGACACGCCCTGTGCAACGCGGACACACACTGTTGTTGTTAATCTCATTTATTATGCAACCATTACCGCGTCGACCTTATGACGGTTGCTGCTATCGTCCTTACCAAACAAAAATTAGACTACATTTATAGATTTTGTATAGTTGGTGATACAAGATTTATTTTTTAAGCAAATGTGACTGCAACATACATTATATGTTAATGTAATTAATTATAATGAATTCACTAATCACTTTTTTGTATATATTACTTCAGGCAGAGTAGGTATGTTTTTTAATTTAAGAATATTATTAAAAAATTCTTCCCAGATTGCCAAAAATTTGATTTCTATACAATTTATAATATGAAAAGTGAAATGGAATGGAATTTAATAATGAAAAAAAAGAAACTTATATGGGCCTGTGTTAAGCTTTGCGTATTATTTTGAACTAAACCATAACTACATATATATAAAAAAAATGATTGGTCAACTAAGTCAGACTTGGCTCTATTTGTTGATCAGTAGTCAGTCAGTCAGTCAGCTAGTCTATCGGTGGCCAGATAATATATATTTTTTATTGTTATGTAACAAGTAATGTTTTGCTTTCTTCTTAGTATGCATTTATTAGAGTCAACACTTAAACAAATGTAATGTAACAACAATAACATTATTGATATATTAACATCCATAATAAGTAAATAGTTTAACATTACTAGAAATTTTACATATACAAATTAATAGAGATATAACTAAAATTATTATTAACATTTCATTAAATACAATAACTTACTTGTGGATTAGGATTTTCGTTGAGATGTAATTGCATGGCAAGATCCTGTATGTGTTCTAGTTCCAATTCACTATTTAATGATTCTAACCGCATCTGTTCTGGAAGATTCCTGTATAACAATAAATATTAGCTTACAGTAAAGTTTCTCTAATTACTTCAATAATTATGAAGAAATTGCACACAAACATATTGCTGTCATTCATCATATAAATACAATGTATAAACATAAGCTTAAACTCAATTCAATTTCTAAGACAAGCATGAATTAATTTAGTGTAACAGTCAAGCCATGGTAAATAAAAAAAAATAATTTTAAAAAATTATACAAGCAATATATGTACATACTGAACCAATTCGTCCCAAATATCCGTCGGACGCCATGGTGGACCTCTCTCAGCGACCACACCATTAAAGAACATGGAGTCCAATAACCTGACTGCAAAGGGGCATTGAGATAAACCTCTGGCTCCTAGAAAACCAGCTTTGTGGAATGTTAGCACCGGGGCCGGGTGTATCCTGATGATTGTTAGACAGTGCCTGGAAAAGTTCGCAATTATAAGTAAAGTTAAATAAAATTTATGTAAATTTCCATTTTCTTTTGCTCATTTTAACTTTTGATGTCACGTAAATTGATATAATTAAAATAGTTGAGCCAAAAGAAAATGCAACTAAAAGTAGAATAGTGGTAAAGTTTCCTATTTTATATTAAACACATAATATTTTTTTAATTTTACAAACTATATTTTCCTGTCTGTGTGTGTAAGGCAATGGCTGAATATATTGTTTTACTTTGTCTAACCAAACATTATTTAAAAGTTTTCCAAGCATAGGAACATTGAAAGTTTATTTTTTCATTTGTGGAATGTTATATATAATAATTATTTTATGAATGTAGGAATGAAATTTAATATATATAATTAGAGGAGTTATGACGTACAATACATCAAAACTCCTCTTGTTATATAAAATAGACATAATAAAATTTTTAAAACATAAAGATTTATTTGGTCTCCTTTTAGTTTACTTCTTCCCTAATTTGAAAATTTGCACTTAGCATAAAAGCACAAAATAAAATAACAAAACCTACCTGTAGCCTTGCAATAGTTTCCCTAAAGTCCGCATGAAGACCGCTCTAATCTCTTTATCCATCATATGAGGCGGCGACGAGGAAGGAGGTGGTGGAGCAAAGGCCGAGTCAGCGGACTTCAGCTCCGGTTGCAAGACCAGAGCCAGAGCCTCTTGTAAAGAGGATAAAAGCTTCCCTTCAGGTCGAGGAATGTTAACCCCAGCGGGTATGTGGAGGGAGCCCACGTCGAGATCTGCTACTATTACATCCAGCTGAATTGAGAAAATCAATACTTATTGTTTAATAGACATAAGTTAAATGCTATATATTATTTAATATATTTATATATTATATTTCTTTTTAATTCCTAATTTATGTATAATCATATCGAAAATGAACAATGCACAAACTGACAAATTGTCCTTGCTAAAAGATAAAGTTTGTATAGCACATAACATAAAACAAAATGCAATTTTAACAAAATCTTACCAATTCCGTCACCTCCTCCTTAAGACTCGAATGTACACCTATCAAAAAGGGTGTAGGTGTCGCCAACACTTCCGCTAAGCCGGCAGGTAGTAACGGTATGTACACGTGAGCATATCGAAAGGGGAACATGAGGGCCGCGAGCGCCCTACACGCGGCGGACAGTCGAGCCGCCGCCAGCGACACTAGCAGCACTTTGTGTTCGCTCATCACGGCACACCATAGTGTTACTGAATTATGAATACCTAAAATAGAAAATTTATATGTCTTGTCAATTTTATCTTATGTCTAAATCAATTGAAAACGACTTGTATTGCTTACTAAGTTGTACTCCTACAATTTACTCTAGAACCTAAGTATCAAGCTCTATAGTTTATATTTTTAAAATTGATTTATTCTTCTGGTATTTTAACAATATTTCACATATACCACAACAAATATCCCCATTTATTTACCTAACAACCTCAACAGCATGTGTACAGCTGTATGAGTAACTGGCATGGGGGGCGCAGCGGGCGGCTGCAGTGCTTGCCGATCCCCCGCGCCGATGCTGAAGCGCACTTGCGGCCCTCCCGCGGGTGGCACCAGGACACAACCTAGCAGGTTGCCGACTAACGTCTCCAATGGCACACCCAGGTTCTCAACCCACACCGTGTATATTATGCCGAGACAATTCTGGAAACAATCAATTAATATTTTTTTATATGCTGTTCTTTTATCACAATTAAGTTTTAACCGTTCAATTTTTGTTTAAAAAATTAAACTATTTAAAAAATATTTAAACAAAAAGCTGTTTTACAAAGATATTCGGGTAAATGGAGATACTTGAAATAAAAAAAAAATATTTTATACATGATAAATAAAACATTATATATATTCATAAGAGAAAGCATTGTATATTTACTGTATTAAATATACTGATCTCATTAATAGAAAGCTATGCCGTATAATAATATGTGCAATCGGGCCTGAACAGGAGTTTACATGTGTTCCAATACAGATTCGCCATGGCTTAGTAAATTGAATACGTGATAATTAAAGTGTTTTAATGAAATTATGCAATAAAAAAAATCATTGCAATTGAATTGAATTAAAATGATCATCGAAGGTGACTTCACATTGGCAGATCACGTTTGGAAAGCCACTTCTCGTTTATTGACATTAAAGTTAAAACAATAATATTAACGTATGGAGACCTGTGACCTTTCCAACATTCATCACAGGCAGCGTGGCGCCTGTCACCACTGCAAAGTGATGAGAACGTCGCAGGATTTAAAAATTTACTATCAAAAAATTTTAAATTCCAAGAACTATTATGGAAGTGGAATTTTTGTATAAATATATTTAAAAAAACACTTGACATATCTTCACCATCAAATTTATGCACTCACATGTCATTTAAAGGGCATTGCCTACATTTTGTAAAACAGATAAGACAACCAAATGACAAGTCAGACTCAGTTAAAAGTACAGTAAGAGTACCGGGCTTAACGTCGTCTGTCTGTACATGGAAGGTAAAGAATCATTTATCGGTGACATTTATCCACTGCCCAAATAATGATTTTAATTTTTTTTTTGTCTATCTGTGCGTTTGTGCACGCTTATCTCAGCAACAGTTTTCTGGTAAACTGCTACAAAATAACTGTTTTAATGAATTGGTTGAAACTTCAAATTTACTTTCACACATAAACAAAGTTGCGGGCGCAGCTAGTACTATATATATTACTAATAATTTTTTAACCTTGCAGCAAAGAGTTAAATATAAAATCATCGTATAAGACCTAACTTCTATTTACTACAAAGGTCACAGGTACACTTCTTTCGCATAGAAAAGCCCTACTCCATTTAAACAAAAAAAAGCTTTACACATTTTTTTTTATATTAGAACCGGAAAAGGATTATATAGTAATATAATTAATAGTGATAAATACAATATTTCTATGATCATACAAAATTTATGTTAAACGTACACTCAAGTAGAATTTGAATTTACAATAATAATTTCAATATAAGAATCATAATTCAGAAAATTATATACAATTGTACACGATATTTCAAATACTTAAAATATTTATATGATATATCCCATACTTACTCGGAATGTATCTATGTAGTCTTGCCGCGATACGATGACGAGGCACTTGGGTGCGTACATTATGCTGTGGTGAGTGATATTCGCCACCGGTCGGCTGGAGTCGAGCGATTCTTCGTCCTGGAAATCGTCAATAAAATTGGTTTTATAATTAGAAATACTATCAATATTATTAATAATAATAACAATACTCTTCGTTATAGTAGTAATCCGTAAGGCATTTGTAAGATGAAATCAAAAATGAGAGATACATTAAGAAATCAATATTTTTTAACGATTTTATTTTTAAGTCTCCTTTCAGAGCGAATGGCAATATGTAAATTAAGACTCAGCTGCGTGGTACATATTTTCTTATATAATATACATATTCAAATCAATAAAAAACATCTTAAGTATCAACATATCTAGGCAATGTGCGCTGTGTTAGGCAAAATACGGCGTTTAGTTACACTAGAGTTGTTAGCGTATCGAATTCGGGCAGAAAGAGAAGAACGGAGTGTCTTGACACTACTTTTACATATCTACCTGCTATATGCGGGACGAAGTGTAAAACATCAACATATTACTGAAGTAGCTATATGATGATAATATTATAGAAGCTTAAAAGTCAAAACCAATCGCTTGGAAAGTGACAAAATAATTGCACTACCTACAGAACGCAGGCGGAAGTTATGCAAATTCGCCGGCAGACGGCAGACTTCGAGCCAGACGGTACTTATGGAAAAAGTTTCATATTAACCCTCAGCTTCTACGATCTTAGATTGCCTATATGTTAAATGGAGATCTATTTTAACTGACTACTAAAAATAAGTATCCATATTTCCATAAGTTTTCTATTTTATATAATTAAATCAACATTTAAACACTAGTGTATTTTCTATGAAAAAATAACAAATTGTAAGAAATAAAAACTAAAGAAAGACTTTTATTTTATATAACACAAACAAAAATATTGCAAGCGAATACTTTTACAATTATTAATTTATTAATTAATAAATCCCTAGAAAAGTCCACCTATATTATAATTTCCCATACAAGCCCACACATATTCACGGCCAGCCATAAGCCGAGCCAGTGTGTACTGGCTAAAACTTTCGAACAACAAACACATATGTATATTCAATGTTACACATTGAATAACAAGGGAATGGTGTGTAGTTTCCAAACACCACGTGCGAAGAATATTTATTATTCCTTAAAACTTTGTTTAACATGTATCAAATTCGGCGAAGCGGTTTTCGCAATTCTTAAATAATTCAAAAATGTTCCGCTATCGAAAAAGCTGTACTTACATTTAAACTCGCTATTGCCTATCTCCGTACCCGTGGTCAAATGGAAATAGCCAAGAGTCGTGTATGACATGACATGACATGACATTACATTACATGACATGACATGACATGACACATTCCAGATGCCCAGGGTAACTCTGACCACATGTATAGGGTTACAAAGAAACAATTAACGTGACTTAATGCTAGATGAATTCCAATTTGAATTAGTAGTTTTAGAGATTTTCAACACCATTTACACATGAAGATGAACTAGCGAAAACTTAATAAGCAAATAAATATACATATATATTTATAGAAAGCTTATATATCAGAATGCTACAAAATTACATATTTCACCCGTCAATTGAATATTGGAAATGGGAATATCGGAATTCGATAACTAAGTATACACGTACCTACAGACGTACGTTACTTGCGGCGTTTCGTGGCAAGCCTATTAGATTGGTTTGTATGAGTCAGCATAAAAAATACCTATAATGGTATTTTAATTGAGTTATTTTTTTTTGCATTTTGATTTTGCTATTAGCATGGAAAAAAATTGTGCCGTATCAATTAATATTCTGCCTGTAAACGCAACGGTTTGTGGGTTCGATCCCCGCTCGGGGAAAATGAATATTTGTCATTTTCTTCGCTCTGGTAACAAGGCAAAGTGGCGGCGATGGGCTCCACCACTCAACACGCAATGCCTCAAAAGGCGGATAGCGGGGAACGGAGTATCTTAACACTAGGTTCTTACGGTTCCCTCTGCCTATCCTGCCATGTGCCGGATACAGCTTGAAGCTTTTTTTTTAAATTATTATTCTTCCACGCCCGAATTGAAGACATCTCAACGCCGTCTTATTATAATAATTGTAAATAATGTTATATTGTAAATAAAACTTCAAAACGTTAGGCAACAATAAATAAACTCTATTATAGTTATAATTAAATGTATTTTTTTTATTTGCCAACATTACTGTATCCTGCGACGGTCTGGTACACATCTGTTCGCGTATTCACGAGTGGCATATGCAAATTACATCATATCGAGTAGGACCGACGACGTCACATGTGTGGTCGACCGTTCTTTGTTTTTATGGTGATTTGCTAACGGGACGCGACTTTTAAACATAGATTAAAACGTATTGTAGAAATCTTAGATATCAGTACTATATTTTAAATATATAGCTTATTTTATTGGATATTTTGATTTTGATTTCAGTACAATCACGGATATTCCGTAATTTCTTAAGTATTATTTATAAACAAAGTGGCCGCGTTTTTCATTTCATATAAGATATGTTTCATATATCGAGAATCCCACAAAATATCTAGTCGAGCTAGAGAAAACGCACACATAATAAATATTTCTAATATTCACTGTTATAATAGCTTTTAAGTCAGAAAACGTACCTTTAAATGTATTTAAAGTATTGTATACAAACTCTAACTAGATTATAAATGTATACGGTGACTCAATGTGTGACAGAATCAGTGCCACCTCCGCACAATACCTAGTCATAAGTTCAAATCTCACAAATGTGACTGTTTGTATAAAAATACAGATGAGTTTTCTCGACTCTATGTAGAAGTGAAAGATAAAAAAGTGATTTTTTAATTTTTATCTTAAAGAGATTTGATTGGAAGCCGATTGAGTTCGTAGTGGGGCAGTGTAACTCCGTTTGACCTGCTAGCTCGAGGGCTCTGGGTTCGTTCCTCACTCAGGTAAATAAAAAAGCCACTTTCTCTCAAGGTGAAGGGCGAAGGGCCTTTAGTATTCATCAATTCTATCATGTACATAATTTTTAATTAAATATTGCTCAACAAAAGTGATTAGGTATGAAATAATCAATATACGAGTATATTAATTATATCCGGTTTTTATACGAACCTATATTATAGTTTACATTTCATATTATTATTGTTTTCATATTAAGTCCATGTGAGGAAGAACGTATAGGGGATTATATAGTGAGAGAATTTTATAGGGAGCTCAGATTAAAAAAAGGTAGAATTAAATGTGAAAAATCATACAACCACAATGTCTCTCGGGGGATGATTCTCAATTTCCTGCCTTTGTACGCAGTTTGAATGGATATGACGAGGTACGTATACAATGTGGTATACATACATATATTCACCTTACTCTATTATGGATATAGAATGATAGAACTTAAAGGAAATTTAATATTTTGTTTAATTTTTTTAAAAATAATTATTACAAATTTAAACGTACTTGTGCGTAAATAAAATTTTAATGCAATTTAAAATCAAGATAAACGTATTGGCTTCATTCAAGTGCAGCCAATAAAACGTTTTTCTGAAAATATTTACTTAAGCGCCACATAATATTTTCATATGTAATTAAAAGTATGTAGGTTGCTGTTAGAATACTAATTTATTATATATTAAAGTACTAAACATATACCTATGTAAAATATATATTTACACAAATACGTAAAAGTCGATTCACTGAACTCTCTACCATATGTCTGTCGAAATCTGCTTCAAGCATTTCATTTATGATGTCGTATAAAATTAAGATAAAGTACATTTTGGTTTATTTTTAATAAAATATTATTTATTAATATAATATTTAACTATGATAATTAATAATAAATAATAATTTATTAAAATATTATATATAATATTTCATTAGCTTTACGCTTTATAAAGCAAATCTGGGTAGGCATAGAGAATCTAGTGTTAAGACATTCCGAAAGTATTCTCCACTTTTAACTCGAGTTCGGGATATGATAATGAAAATAATTAATACTTGAGGTATTAATTATAAAGAAGGTATTAAACCAACTACCATCGCGTTTACCGTCTGCACTATACCACTGCGCCATGACCGACCTCATTGTCTATGTTATATATAATATAAAGTTCTTATTATTATAACAATTGTATTTCCTTTAAAAATAATACTTCTCCGAGAAAATATAAAGCAAATAATGAATTTAAATTATTTAGAACCTAGTGTTGAACCGAAGAACTAAACATACTTATGCTTGATTACGCTGCGCTTGCACCGACATTGATCTAAATTACACTGTTACGTATACGAGTATGTCCACTGAGACCTATTGTTGGAGTTCAAAGGCATCCGCTGAGATTCAGTCACATAGCGTCTGAATATCTACAAATGTATTACATAAATGTCATTTTACTGTTTCGCATTTAGGAGGAGAGTCGAAGAGAGCTGTCGCCGCATTGTCGAATATTCCAGCGAAAATAGTGAAACTTAACACCGAAAATATGACTAGTTAAAGGTAAGTTGAAAATGATTTTTTCTTTATAAAATATGCATATTATTATATTAAATAAAACAACATTTCTGTACGCTTATCTGCCAAAACCATGCCATGCCATCACCTACACGAGTGAAGTCGATCACTACCATGTAGGAACACTAGACACTAACATGTAAAATAGTAGTGAGAACTAAAAGCACTCGAAACATAAGGATTAATTAATCTAAAGTGAATTGCTGGGCGTCCCATTTAGGATAGAATACTTTAGAAATTGCCCACCGCCAAAGAGCAAGCGCAGCAGAGCAATCCCTTGAGATTGCACAAAGCTCTTGTTTGTATTTACAGCGCCGCGGAAGTTGAGAAGGAAAAGTGATGAAAGCTCGAATACGCGTCTTTTTAAAAACTTCGCCAAAAAAAAGAATCTGAAATGAAAAATTTACAAGAAACCATTGTCATTTTCAGGTTAAAAATATCCAATTTTTCCGCTGGTATATTAAGTATTTGACATTAAGCCCCCTCAGTTCCCATGGCCCTTATCAAAATATTGTTCGTGAGATATTTCAAAAGCAAGTGATGTTATGAAGTTCTGATGAAATTTTCCGGACGGTCGAACGTGACAAAAGTTCGCTTTCTTCCTTAATTTTAAATAATGACAAGTTTTATAAAGATATTGTTTTTCGGAATAAAATGTTCAAAAATGTATACCATGTTTATTAATGTTTATAGTTTGATAATTATTAAATAACATCTAACTGTAATCGCGATGGTTGTGGGTTCAATTCTCACTTCGGGAGAATTATTATTTACCCGCTCTGATAAGACAGAGTGTGGCGTTGAGTTTCCACACTAAATACGCATGATTTTAAATTGAGTTGACACTAGGTTCTCTCTGAATACCAGCTATATGGAGAATAAAAAAATACATATGTAAATAGTAAATAAAAATTATAAATATATATTATATATATATATATATATATATATATATATATATATATATATATATATATATATATATATATATATATATATATATATATATATATATATATAATTTTCGTTAAATTACATATAGATGTGACATATTTATATACTATGTATGTATATATGTAGGTATATCAACACAAAAGGTACGCATGAGAAGCAATTATATAAGATTAGGATAATATAAAGACTCAATAAAGCGGTTTTAAGCCCGCATGTTCATATTGTATGCTGGTAGCCGTTGAGTTTTAATTATCAAGCTTATGACGACTATTTTATTTTAAACCACACGCGACTCCATTTATTTTGGTGGGATGTCTGATATAATGCGTTCCATCAATTCATTTTTATTCAGCAATTCGTTTATGGAAACAAGAAAATATGTAAATATTTTGGAAACATAAATTTTTATATGTTGTATTGACAAGGGGAATACATATAAAATAGAAGAAATCTTCAGTTCGAATGGAAACTGACAAGTGCGTACGCTCTACGCAACTCTTAATTTATGTTATTATAGGTACTTATTCCACATAAGCTGTCAGTACGATATTGTTGTAATTTCGATATTTTAAAAATCTCAATAACGTTTACAATACATATTGTATATGATTTATTTATCGCAACGTTGTTATACTTTAGGTATATTTTTGTATAATTTAGTTTCAAATATTTTGTATAATTTTACAGTAATATACCTAAATACAAATCGGTAATAGGGGTCTACAAAGTATATTAAATTGTTAAAATTGCGAACAATCTTAATAATTTAATGTATTAATATTATTAAGATTGTTCGCAATCTTAACAATTTAATATAAACATGTATTAATTTGGTTCCACTTAACAAGTAGGTAGGGTAGGGTCTTCTAATTAAGCTTCACGTTCTGGCTGTTCAATTATCGTAACATTGCTTGCTTATTGGAGGAACTTACGTAGCCCTTTGCCACAGCAAAAAATAAATCTAAACCTTCCCCGTAAGTTGATCCTCAGATCAATCCCAAAATCATTGCAAATACAGTTCAACCCTGTCATACTGGGCCACGACAGATTCATAAGTAGGTAGGTATTTACTTATTAAAGCTTACATATATTCCTATAACATATACAGATCAGACCATCCGTCTAGACAGCTTATTCAATCAGGCAAGCTCTAGTCAATTTAAAATAAGCCTTTCATTTGAATTTTCATACGAGCGGCAAGTCTGCATTTCAATTGGCCGCTTCAACCGACTCTCAACTTAGCCGCACTTCGAAATATCAACATTAACAGCGTTTTGCTACATTTGCAATTAAGATATGTTGCAATAAAAGTGAGAAGAATATAAAATATTTTATGTTAACTACATGAATAAAAAATATTTTGGTGTACTGTCAATGTTTTATATGTACCTACATATATGTTATCAGCGCGGCATATCGTTTAATCAATAGGTATTCTGATCTGCTTTAAAAATGTATGTTTTTTTAATTTAAATTCTAAAAAAATTTCAATAAGTTCAAATATAATTAATCATTATAATTCTATATTCTCAAACATCGTAACAATAATTATTATTATTTAATAACATTGTGTTAATAATTATTATTGTATTGGTCGGCTAATATGGAAATATCAGAATAACCATTTATTACAAACTTATATAATAAAAAAGACCCCACCCTATACAAGCAGAATCTCTCCTCCTCTCGAAACTCAAAGGATTAACTAAAAGATGGGCCTCGACAAAGTCTCGGGTAAAAGTTTCCCTCTCTTACTAACTTTACTTTATGGCTAATGGAATATAAAAGATTTCTATAGAACAATGCATATCTTTATATTCATATGGATCTATCACATAAATTGCATCTACAATCTATATAGAGATTTATTTGCTTTCATTATATATATATATATATATATATATATATATATATATATATATATATATATATATATATATATATATATATATATATATATATATATATTTTCGCGTATTCTCTCTTTCTCTCTTACGCAATACTTCCAAATACTAGAAAAGTGAAGAACAAACAGATTTGTAGCAAGATTCACTCCACAGGCAGCTGCAACAACCAACTGCAGCAACCAACAATAATTACAAAAGTATTATTGTCATCAATATGAAACTAACTCGAAATTTAAAATGTAAACTTATTTCTAGGCTAGACGCTGTCTATTGTAGACAATACTTATTATTATTTACATATCTAACTAAAAAAAATATTTATTATAAATACACAAATTAACAGAGACAGCAGACTTAAATTAAATATTTAATGAAGATTAACTTATAAACTATATATGTCTACCATGTAAAAAAAACAGGTACTTTCCGATATATACGTTATATAACAAAGCTTAATTAGAAAACATTTCGTAGCACGTTATCCGTTATTGGCAATTACGCATGACCGTATATGGAGCGTGCACCTGCAGAGTGCAGACTATCTAACTATACAAAATGTATTAAACCATCAATCAAAGCGAGTCGGTTGATCCGTACATATTTATTTCCAACAAACAATTACAATATAAAGTAGTCTGGTTAAAAACTCGTTACAAAGAATTCGAGTTCGACGTTTCGTTCTGAACAAAATGACGTTATGAATATATATGTATGTATATATATATATATATATATATATATATATATATATATATATATATATATATATATATATATATATATATATATATATTATATATATATATATATATATATATATATATATATATATATATCTCTTTTTATTCGTTATTATTGTGTTTTCTATATTTTTTGAATATTTAATTATTTCGTAACGAAAAAGATTTCCTTTTATTTTCCGTTTTCGAACAGAAAATATTTAAAAAAAAGTCACGCTGAGTTTCTTGCGCTCGTTCTTCTCAGGTCTGAGGCATTAGCTTTAGTGGTAACCGGTGGTAAAGGTTTTGACGTTAAAAAAATACTTTGAATAGAATTATTTGAATTTGAAAAACAAACAAACAGCTTCACGCATTATTTACCAAAGCGAAACAATTAAACAATTAATTATTGCGAGTGGGAATCGAACACAGAACCGCCGCGTGAGACGCTGTCATCATATCATCAGTTGCAAAATATAAATAGCAGCATCAATCTAAATAATATACTTGATAAATTTAACAACAAAAACCACAGCACAGAGCAGAAGGTAAATTGAATGTTGTGATCTCATCTAGAAAGCCATTTCGTAACACATTTCCTGACATACCCCGCCTATATAGCAGCATTTCGAGTCAAATATTCTGACACAACACGTTTAGTTTGGCCTCTGTCGTGTTAGTTTTACGGGACATAAAAGCATGGCAGCGTATATACAGGAAATATGGAAGTCAGGACGCTTTACACCATCACAGTTTCATGTTACCATTTGCACCCTTAGTTTATCCGTGCGTCCTCTGTTTGTTGAGAATTGGGTCTGCGATAACATAAAAAATAACAAAAAAAAAACAATATGCTTGGTCAATGTTAGTTGTAGGTATAAGCAATACCTACACGATTTCTATGTTTAATATTAATTCACGATCTAATATTATAAAAACAAAAATCTGACTGCACGACAAGTTTCTAAATATGACATAACGGAAGCAAAAATATAAATCTTACAACGACGACGAAACTTACGACGAAAATTTAATATTAGATTTCGCCCAAAATTAAACATCAGCATAATTGGATAATTGAATTTACCATAATTGGACTTCATCTAACTTTAGAATTATTACTAAATTTAGAATTATTACTTTTAATACACTTTAAGTGCTTAATTCCGCGTATAGTAAGGTCCATTGGACGAACCAACTCAAATCAAGCCATTGCGTGCTGGGTGGCGGTAATCAAACCTGCACTGTCCTTCCAATGGGGATACAACCAGGATACATAGCGTGTTTACATTCAGACGCTGTCCCGTTGCACCACGAATCACGATTGGACAAAAGCATAGGTAATACGTATTCGAAATTATTCTAGATAGGTTCTTCGTATTATTGAAATAAATAAAAAGTAAATATTGAAGCACTCCTTTTCAAATAAAATATTTAACAATTTTTTTTACAATTTTTCAATATAATTTTCAATAGATCTGTAGTAGCGAAGTAAACACGCTTTAAATTCAATCATATACGATTTCTATTACAATTTATAAGGCATTTAAAAACGTAAGAGCACGCTATGCTTATGAAATCGTTTATTCAGATTATATCTTTTGATAGGTGCGTGCGTGCTCATCGTATATAATTTCGTTTTTTAAACAACCAGTTTGGGTACTCTTAACTTAAAACAAGAAATAATTAGTACGTGTATACTTGGTCAAGATTCCTTGAATTAAAAATATGAATACACTCATATATGTACAACATGGCTTGGACAAGTTTAAAAAAAAATTATAAACTCACCGAAAAAAGAAATAACCACCTGAAACATTCTAATTAAAACAGAGCGAAGCCATTTTAGAGGCTATATAAAATGTAAGATAGCCATCGCCCATCACATCAATTAACTTTTAGATCTATAATTAAGAAGTGTAAACGGTACTATAATGCCAATTAGCATTTTAAATGATCATTAAAGTATATTCTTCGGTAACAAAAATCGCTATACATTACGCTGGTGCCTAAACAAGTTTATCGAGTTACCGTCCTTCCGCTTTTCTTTACGACGTGTACTTTAAAGTCCGTTCCTGTTTTACGAGCTTTCTGGAAATTGAAGACAGCTAAAACGAAACGGTATCATAAACTGTATGTATATATATATATCTCATCAACGAACTTAATAGTATCTGAAAATTATTTAACTTATCTATGTTTTATTTATATTATATTTCTGTGTTTATTTTGTTTTTTGTGTTGAAATTTTATATATTTTATAGCGTATGTATGTATTTATATGTATTTGTATAAGTATATGTTTATTTAACATTATTACTGGTATGTATGTATATCTCGTATATCTTTTATGCTTTATGTATAGGATTTTTTTAAAGTTATTTTTAGTTTTATGTAATTACGTAAATTTTTATCTTTATATTGCATTTTAAGAGTCATCTCGCTACTTACTGCTTTCACCCACTTTCACAGGTTGGCTGGAAGAAATCTCTTCTAGAGATAAGTCCACCGTTTGGAACTATATTTTATTATGTATGTAATTCAACATATATTGATTGCAATAAAGAATACTATATATATATATAGATATATATATATATATGTATATATATATATATATATATATATATATATATATATATATATATATATATATATATATATATATATATGAGATTAAAAGAACATTTGTTACTATGATATAGGATATAGATACATTCTCATACATATATAAGTCCATCTTGTATACATATCGTAATATAAGGATATAGTATAGGTAAGGTAAGAATAATAGCCATAGCCTTTTTTAATTAACGCCACCCTTTCAACGGCTCCGACTTTCCCGCATAGGGGTTTCATCAAGCTTTGCAAGGCAAGTTTAGCCAATATCAATTTATCGAGAGGCAGGCAGCTCATAATTTTAAGCATGTGCCTATTTCAGAACTAAGCCCTATGAGTAGTGAATTCTGAAGCCACGATAAGTAACCAGAATTTTAGTTACTTCATAAAAAAAAGTATAAGCAACAAGACAGAAAATACAATTCTTAGCAATCCCTTATATTTTTCAGCCGACGCAGAGATAATAAGAAACGTTACCTTAAGAAGAAATCGAACCCACAACCGTCCCATTATTTATTATTATTATTTATATTATTCATCATTATTTATTATTATTATTTATTTTATATTATTTATCATCAAAGTCAACTGTTATCGCCATTTAACCACGACGATAATATATTCGCAATCTCTGTTACTGTTTACAATTCTACACTTCAGTAGTCAAAAGCTCTTTATGTTAAGCGGTACTACTATAAAGCCTTTCAAAGAGATTGCACGCTACATTATCATCGTGATTGTTATACATGAAGAATATGGTAAGAGTAGGTATAATAAAACTGATAATACTGCGGAGGCATAAAAATTAAGCTATGAGATAAATTTAAGTTTTAAAAAAGGTCCAAAGAGGTGTTATATGTTAAGTACTGATCGCTGTTTGCCCATGGAAGATATATAAAAGAAAAAGATATATAAAAAAAAGCTAATGTCAAGAAGGGCTAACTGATTCAAATGCAGCTTTCATCATTGTACCTATTATGGTACACTATGGCACACCCACTCAATAATTAGAATTAGTTATAAATGTAAATAAATAGAATAGTTTCAATTTAAAGAACGACGAAACTGCAAAATAACTGTTTTATTCAAGTGTTAGGTGGCAGCTAGTTTTTAATAAATTTCACATTAAAATATTTGACAGTTCTTCAATTCAATATCAAGTATCAATTATAACCTGTATTGCAAGTTCCGTATTTAGGTGTACCTCTAAAGCTGAGCGTATCTTCAAGCTTTGTGGGCGGCCGAACTTAATTTTAGATGCTTTTATTTAGTTGAATGGCAATGTAAATATACGGGACTGGTGCCACAGCGCAGTCTAAACTGTTGATAAATTAAACAAGTTAACTAAACATTATTGTATTAACATGTAATTTGTACGTGTTTCGGGCGATGCGTGTGAATATTGCCAAGTTTGGGATTTTTCCAGAATCAGGCGTTATCCCGCATGTAGCAAAGTTGGCAGAGGGAATCTAGAGGTAAGACACAATTTTGTAGTTTCCGCTCGAATTCGATATATTAAGAGTTGAGCGGTGGAACTCAACGCCGCTCTTTCTAAAACAAAACGAGGCGTTGAGTTAGTATGAATATAATATAAGACATGTTCCTAATATATTAAAAATCATCATGTACCTAACATATTAAAAATCAAATTCCAGTAATATTTTCAACATTTCCGATAATATTTTTACAAGGAGGTTTATTGTATTTATTCCATTCCTAATACAATATAGGTGCTCCGAATGATTTAAAATATTTCATAGAAGTATCGATTTAATACCAGCTCGACGACGAGCGGCTTGTTAGTGGCTAATAGACACATATTCACCAAGTAATTTTCTTAACAGAGTCGATAATTAGCTACTTAACAATGTGTTACTGTAATGTAAATATTTTGTAATTAATGTAAATATTTTATGACAGATCACAAAATATATTTATTACTGTAATTCAATTAATACACTCCTATACTTTTAAAAAATTACAGTTCAAAAGCTTTCTGATTCACAATTTATATTCACAAAAAAGCACTAATAGCCAAAATTATAATTTCCGTTATAAGCAGAAGCCAACAGTGTCCGCACAATCATTAACAGTGTGTACAAGACGTCTAAACATATGTCATAACGCCGCCAAGTACAATCATTTAAAAGCATCTACATATTCAGACAATAGAGAACGAGGCCGAGATGTAAGAGCCGTCACACTCTTTTGTTCTGCGGTGGGTGACTATGACAAATTTGCAACCAGGTTCGGTTAAGGTTGGTTTACATAATAACAAATATAAAATCATTGATGATGATTTCTATGATACGTAATAAATGGAAAGTGGAGAACGCTGTTACTTTAGCAACAAGAAGAGAGTGGGGGGAGGGGAATTATTCATATATATTTCAAAACTTCCATATTAAAATAAAGCCTGAGATTCAATTTAATTGAACGCGCTAAGCTCAGATTGAATTTGATAAAAAAACTGTTGTTAATTTATCTTGGAAATCTGTACATAATACTGTAGGGGTTAAACAATATTACACCAAGATAACCGTTTTAAGATACAATGTATGTACTTGACTGACATAAATAACTGTCATATTTTACACAATTCTAAGATACTCGAATTTTATTAAAGAGGCGAAGCCGAAATAAAAGCTAACAGATGTATGAACAGTAATATTGTACAAATGTAAACCAAAAGTACCTTCAATATGATTTCACCTTATTATTAGTGGATCCGTAGTGACGGGCCTCACTGAGATCATATCAATTAAATCTTTTTTTGTTCAACATAAATATGTAAGTATGTATGTATAAATGTATATGGCAAATTCAGTATGAGAACAACACTATTTGTTATTATAAAATATTATTTGTATAGAAATATTTATGCTGCTTCTATTTTTTTCAGTGTTTGATTTCCTTTCAGCTTCACGTTGTATCCTGCATGTAACAGGGTAGACAGAGGAACTTTGTGTTAAGAAATTCTACGTTTACCGTCCATTTTCCAGATATAGCGCGTTGAAAGGCGAAATTCAACGTTACACTTCATATTACCGGAGGAGTGGAGAACTTAAATTGCATATACTAGTTCTACATATATAATAAATAACAAATAAAATAAATAATAAGAAATAAGTATAATACATAATTACACATACAAATATATTAGCAACTACAACACTACCGCATCCAAACCTAGCCTATATCCTTATATCTACAACGAACTACGTAATAACCACTAAGTCAATGACCCGTTAATAGTTTATGGGAGGGCCGAGATGTAAGAAATAAATCTTCAATGAATTAATACTTCATAACTCATATCTTTGAAATAATTCTAACGAAACTCTTACGTAAAAGTATTACGGGAGTGTCCTCAATGTGTACATTTGTAAACAAGGAAGTAAGTATAGTAAGTATAGTAATCCATAGTGGATTAATGTCATATATATTAAGTATAAAGTTAGATACCCAGTGACAATTTCTCTACTTTTTATTTTTCTCTTAACTTTTAAAGATACGCTTTTATCTGATTTTTACTCCTTAATCTAGAAATTGTCATCGAAGTATAATATACACTTAAAAACTTTATATTCTGCACATATAGCTGTATAAACAATTTACTCCACCGTCATTTAGTAGTAATAGTAATAAATTTGAAATTATTAAAGTGTACAACACATAGAGGTTCCATTTAGTATTGTTAAGAAACCATCAATCATATGTCACAGTGCGTCAGAGAACTATCAATATATAGTCTGATGATATGAAATATCATAAACTCTTAAGTCTATCTGATCGGCACTTTGAACACTGATATTTACTATTAGCAGAAGGTTTGTATATATATATCTATACATATATGCCAAATAATCAAAATTAACATAAACCCCCACTTCTGGTTTCGATCTTCCTTTAAACCGATGAGGGTGCAGAAATCTTCAAAAACCTTCTAAATGGAGAACGTTCTTAAATGGACTGCATATTTTTATAACTATAACAAGAATTTAATTGTTTTTTCTGTAAGGTAGGTCATATTTCAGAGGCGATCACAAATATTTTATAATTTAGAGATTTCTGAATAATCAACATAGTCAAAGTACTATAGGTACATAGCTGATGTTTAGGTTCATTCAAGTTATATATAGTTTTTATATAAGCGTATCTTTTCTAGCTGTTTTTGAAATTACTTTTATTCGCAACATCAATACCTCAATTAATCATATAAGTACAAAAATAGATTTTTAAATTATTTAAGTACCTATATGATTTAGTATTCATTTCTCTACATAATTTTTAGCCACAGAATATAATCACAAAATTGGATCTAAATACAAAGTTTCTTTCTAAACAGATGGTTATTTTCATAGAAAACCATTTTTTTATTATAAAAAGCATTAGAACACAACAATCAAGCTGAGTACTTAAATAAACACAAACCGCTATCTTTTTGTGTTTAATCAAGCAAGCAATTTATATTCAAAACCTATGACAAAGCCATGCATTGATATAATGGGGGATTATATAGAAATCCATTAGTAGGCTTAACTTCATAATTTTAACAATAAACTAGTAGGTAGTTTGTTCTATGAATATTTAATTTGACTTTAACTATCGACAACAACCATCCATAACATATCATATATATGTACGTGAAATAAGTTGGAACTACTATAACTAGCGTCACGCTGTATCCTGCACATAGCAGGGTAGGCAGAAGGAACCTAGTGTTAAATCACTCGGTCCCCCACTTTCCGCCTTTCAAGGCATTGCGCGGAAAAACTTAACGCATCGCTTTACCTTGTTGACAGAGCAAAGAAAATGAAAATAATTCATTTTCCCCCGAGTGGGAATCGAATCTACAAATCGTCGTGTTTACAGGCCGACGCTGTGCCTCTGCGCCACGACGGTCCTCGACTTACCATATATTATAACTTTCATACTTTTTTAATTTACAGCTATAAAATCTAAAGTACATCTCTTAAAACTATTCCAAAAAATGCTTACTTAGATCATTAAAAATTCCTTTCAACAGTACAAAAGTACAACATGTCATACAAATAATATAGTAAATATGTTATATTATAGTAAAATGAAATTACAAAGTAATTTTTCAGTTGTTGCCACCCTCAATTTGCCACAATGACGTGTTCTCTCAAAGGGGACGTTTTGGCTGGCTCATCTCGTTACTAAAAAATAAAAGCCCGCTAGGCTCCTAATGCCTCCTTCACGCCTCGAGGGACGAATGTAATGCGTCAGTGAATGTGTGTTGCGAACCAAGCCATGTTCTATACAAGCTTACATATATATAGTATATGTTATATTTGTTTAATATTGTTATAACTTAGGCAGAATAATAATTCCAATTAATTATATCTTAATTTATTGTAATATGTAACAATGTAGGTATGTAGAAACATACAATTTTACTGACATTTGCAATTTTAAAGTACATGTACCTATACATAACATAACGATTAAAATCATGCATCAAGCAAAAGCATACGATTTTTTTATCTGGGGAGACAACTGGATGACGACACCGCGACCTTTCCACATTCCCTCCCTCCACAATGAGACAGCGATAGGGAACACAATCGTTGTATTCTCATTTCATTTGCAGAAATTTGCCAATTTCAATTTATGAAAGTTAAATAGGGTATTTAGAATGTGTCATACCCAATTCTTAGTTATTTGCATTAACCGCGTTAGCAAAGCCGCAGTGAATAGTTAACAGTAAATTATAATAAGTATACTACATTTCATACCTACATAAAAATTGATAATAGTACTTATTTATCAATTACCTTCCGTCGCGGCGTTGAGTTCCGCCACTTAACACGGAATCTCTCAAAAATTGAGCGGATAGTGGAGAACGGAGTGTCTTAACACTAGGTTCCCTTTGCCTACCCTTCTATATGCGAGATACCGTTTGAAGCTACCTTTTCTTACCTATCAGTGCCAATATATAAAATACTAATAATATAACATATTTTCCTATAAAGTTACATTCAGCATTGCGGTTAAGCCTCATGGAATCGTATTACTAAACACATACAAATCCTTTTTGTTGATAGCTCGCTTAAGATATATATACATATAATTATATGTATGTATATATATATATATATATATATATATATATATATATATATATATATATATATACATATATATATATATATATATATATATATATATATATATATATATATATATACATATAATTATATGTATATTTGTATATATATATCAGAATTTTATTGAATTCTAACTCAGTTGGTACATATCGCAATAGCTTACAGTAAGCGTTCCTTCAAAATATAAAAAGTTTTAAGCAAAAAGATATCTAATATTGAATAATATATAATGTTAATATAGCTTGTCCTTTTCGTACCTATAACTTTGGTTTAAGCTCGTCGTGGTGTACCGGGACAGAGACTAACTGTTAACGTGGTGATTCTGGGTTCGATTCTCACCGGAGGAACGAAATATTTCTCCACACCTCACTCTGATAGCAGGGACATAACATGCAATGTCTTAAAAGGTAGAAAGTGGAGCACAGAGTGTCTTAACACTAGGTACCCCCCACATTGAAACTGCAACGTGAAGCTAAAAAGAAGTTAAGTAGAAGAAAAAAAAGAATATAGTTATTTAATATAGGCTATAAACGCAAAACCCCGTATTCAAGTAAAATTAATACAAAATAACTAAATACAAAAAAAACTTCCAGCCTATTAATACGAAACAAATAGAATACAACATCACATAATGGCACACATTTCATAGGGAACGACGGTCATTTAATCTTGGATAAAGAAACTGCTTGTTGTTTTATGGCCACCATACGGCCATATTTAGAACTAGCATAAAAGAAACGTAAAAGCTATGTGTATCCGTACAATAATAAATCAGATTGAACATAAAATATATTATTCAAATATTGCGTGATACTCTTCAATATATCTATATTCTATGTGTATATTAAACTACTGTATACAGTATATTATAGTCTATCTAGATACAATAGTATATAGAAGAGTATAGAAGTATTTAGAAGTTCATGATTTATTTAAAAATAGTTCTTTCATTTTCTACCTACTTTAAAATATTGATATACTTTAAATGACTAATTTGAAAAGTAATTAATTAATTAATGTCAATATTAATGTGCCAAAGGAAGCTTTGTAAACGATTCGATTGAATGACCTAGTTGGTTGGGTGAAACAAATTGTGTAGAACGGAGAGTATTTTGACGGTGTTTTTATTTCGCTTGAATAAAAAGAATATTTTTGATAAGAAAAGCACACGTAGTAAGATTTTCTAACGAAGTTGTTGGCTAATATTACTAATGTGTTTTCCTTGCGACAATGTTCACAAATGAAGGGAGGCTCAAAAAGTTTTTGAAAGAACAACGCTCAAAGTAATAAGCATTTAAGTAAACGACAAAGAAAGTTTCTATGACTTTTATTTTGTATCCATGGAAAATTCCTAATCCATTTAAAAAAAAATCCTATATGTTATAAGAATAGTTAAATAGACTGCAAATAAACACACACAGAGTGGACCGTGACTTCAGACCGTGAGATCACTTAAGTATATCTAGCGGCTTAGGCATTATTAACTTACTAGAGCATCGAAGCAAGTAAAATGAATTGAACAAAAGAAAATCGTACAATTTCAAACAAATTCAATCTACACATCTTTTCTCTCTATAAACACGGATTTCTTTAGCATCGCCTATCTTTCGACACAGATCTACATTTTCCGCCCAAATTCGAAGCATTGCGAGTGGATCTAACTTAACCAGAGAGAACAAATAAAATAATTTAAATATAATCACACACCCTAAGTGGGAATCGAACCCACAACTGGGCTAACAGTTAGACATTGTCCTACTGTACCGTGATACTTAATTTTTTACCTGAAATGTAGAATTTTGCAGGTGATTAAAATATACGCGAGATGGCTTTACTTGCCATACGTGCAGTTATACGTGTAGGTATACTGTTACAATATATAAAACAAAATAATGTAGCTATAAATGACGATATGATATTTAACTCGTACTTCGATAGTAAGTATAGTTTTTTGTTAGCATGTAATAAAATTTTAAATTGAAATAAAATTTATATATCCAATTATAAAATAAATTACCTACTTTTCACTGATTTAAAATATAATATAAATAGATCTCTTTACAACAGTTAACAAGTATACAATTTTCGCAATAAAATTAATAATAATGGACAATATAACAGTATCTACGTACAGTATTATGCACAGAGGGATTTTATATGGTTCAATAGACACCGGAAAAGTGGCTGTCTAGCGCATACAAATTCATCATGACAGTGCTGCGGCGGCGGCAGAAGAGCCATTTTATAAAGAAAATGAAAAAATAGAGCCCTGCATCTGCAGTCCTCGCTTTTAGTTTTGTTTATTATGAAAAAAAAACATTTTAATAGATTTTTTTTATCGAAAACTCCATTTTATTTTCAATACCTTAATTTGTACTGTGATTTTAAATCTTCAGATTCTCAATTTACAATTAAATTAAATATTTGTAATATAAATCTTTGTTTAGATAATCTTTATCTTTTATGATCACACTACAAGTACAACACATGTTTGCCAGTGTCGGTTAGTAATATTATGTCATAGCGATCCTATTAGGTTATCTTTTTCGTTAGGAAGCAGAAAGGCACATAATTTAATAAATACTTCAATACTAAATGATATCATCATTTGCATGACTTATAATTATAAAAGTAGACGAAACATATTTTTCTATTAAATGCATATATATAAATATATATATATATATATATATATATATATATATATATATATATATAATATATATATATATATATATATATATATATATATATATATATATATATATAAATGCATATATATAAATATTTTCTCAAACGATATTGGTATCCATCGAAATACTTCACAAACAGACAATTTTTTACAGTACAAACAGACGATTTCTACAATAATTATAAAAATTTAATAAATAAAATGTAAGTCGAGCCCAAGTATGAGTCACAGTTGTTAGAGTTCTTCGTAACACAATTATTTACGCTTGAGATAGATCAGAACGGAAGGGACCACTCAAATCAACAGGTGTGTGACTTGAGGGGCACATTAGTTTTTACTTCCATTCCAAAATATATTTAACATCTGCTATATTTTAAAAAAAATAAGTCCATAATAAGATTTTTTCCATGTTATATATACAACAGATTTATCTTTTTTTTTTAGATTTTTTCCATGTTATATATACAACAGATTCAGCTTTCCCGCTTATAGAAAAGAGTGCTCTACTCGAGAAAATGATTCCCCCGAGTGGGAATCGAACTCACAACCGTCGTGTTTTCAGTCAGACCGTACGCAGCTGCGACACGACGGCTAAACATACATTTTGACATAGATCAACATAATTATTTTATTTAATATTACATAATCGTGCTGGATGTGTAGGTACTTCGTGTTACAATAACACTCAATTATAATCGGTGGCAATTTTCACAGTTTCATAACAGTGTAAAGTGTTTCACTTAACAGAATTATAAACTAACATAGCTAAAATATAAAAATGCCATATCCAATTAAAAAAACAGCAGAATTTGAAGTTTTTATTCCATATAGCTCTAGACAATGAAGGTGTATGTTCAAATCCCACGTACACAAAGGGCTCACGTTGCGTCAATATAAACTTTATTGTTAGCAATTCTGAAGGTTGAAGTTCTTATTAAAATATCCTCCTCGAGAATTCACAAAATGATTATTCTTAGCAATAATCTTTGGATATGGGAAATATGTGAAAAAACTACCTACAGAGATGCTAATAACGTAAATAAGTTGTAGCAAGAGAGTTGAGAACGTATGATTTAGGACCGGACGCGGGTTGAAATCCAGCTACGTTCAAATTTGTATACGTTTATCTAAAAGTATTTATCTTTCCTTACAATTCCAATAGTTCCTAAAATAAGCGTAACAAACGAGTCTTCAGCTGTATAATATTAAATATAGCATAGAAAATTGTATTCTAAAATTAACAAAACAATTCAAACCTAATAAAAATTCAAAACACATTAAGCCCAATCGTTGAAACAACAAAATTACCTCGAACAGGAATCGTATCTTGGCATATCGTATAATAAATCCAATCATTTGCATTGTTCACCATGTCGTGCCGCTCAGATACAGGGCTGGGCGATAAACGTGCCGTGGCTCTGACTCATGAATAGGAAACGGGACCCATTAAGTGCATCTACCCTCGATGTAGATTATATGGGAATTTGCATACCATACTGATGTAAGAATAAACTTAGTATAAAAGATTTTACTTTACAAAGTTTTTAATACAAATAAATATATATATATATATATATATATATATATATATATATATATATATATATATATATATATATATATATACAAATAAATATATATACTTGATATATTAATTGTTATAACATACTTAATAAGTCCGCATATCAAATGATAATGGTAGTAAGTCCAAATATTTTGTATATATTAAGAATTATAAAATAATCAATATTTCTATTGCATATACCAAAAATCTGCTAGTTATCTCATAATTGGCCAATATATTTTTATTCGTATTTAAATAATATATTAAATACGTATATCACAATATAACAGCTATTTATAACTAAAGATTAAAGGCAGGAATTAATTAAATTAACATATAACATCAGATAGTGCACACACAAACAGACGCCGGAAGAGCACCATAAAAATAAACATAGCCAGGGTTCATGCGCTCCATTCTAGTTCAATAGTATCCATAGCGATACACCATTATATTGAGCACCGCCATTATTGAACATTCAACTAGAAGAAAACATTAATTTGACTAAATATAAGTTATATACATAAAAATGTATGACGATGTTAATGACAATGGACGAGGCGAAAGAGGTATGCAGGGACCGTAGCGTTTGGAAGTCCGCTCCCTCTGGTGACTCCGCTAAGAATAAAGCTTGAAGGTAATAATAAAAAAATAGAATGTAAGGTAACTGATATATACCCATAGAACAATGTATAGCAATAATCTCGAAATTTGGCACATAGCTTCTTTGCGTGGAGTAAGTGAGGACTTAGCTCTACACGTGAATTCGGAATTCTTGTTTGATGTTAAGATACTCCGTTTCCCGCGGAATATTGTTTGCTTTTATTTCGACTAAAGTAAAAATAAGTACCAACATATGTAATAAAGTCCATTTTGTTGCCTTAGTCATTAATTACGCTTAAATAACAAATATATATTATAAATTGTATATATGTTGCATATATTATTGTATTTTAAATTACATATTAAACAGCATTACATGTTGATATCATTCCAGTTGTATTCCATCATCATCTAACGTAGACGAGATTCTAAGTTATAATCTTAAATAGCTTCGCCACGCTCTAATTAAGCTTAATTCAACTCGTCCCCACAAGACTCGAATAAGCCTATATTTAACTTGAAGCACTGAAACCTATATGTTCCAGCACTTTGTCCTTGACAGAGATAGCGCGTGGCGACGGAAGCGGCCGACACTTGGCCGACTATAGTTAGTGTCACTGTAAATATCTAACATTGTTCTGGTTGACTCAAAAAATTGTATAAATTATTGTTTATTGAGATAAGCAAATATGAATAATTAAGGTTGTGTATCAGATCATGAGAAGAAACTACTAAACATTAGATGGATTCACCTAGCGGGTGGGTGCCGGCCGGGCCCGTCGTTGCTGGGTGAGGAGGTGAGAGCAGTGCCTGGGGCTTGTGACCCAAGTGTAGGTTCAAGGAGCCACTTAGATTTGCTCACTATCGCTCACTACAACTGTGCGAGCTCCTTTCTCTATCTAACCAATATACCTATAATTACTATTTCATTCGATTAATAAAATAAAACAAATAAGGCATTTTACATTAAAATTACTAATGTTTGTCTACAGTTTTGTTTAGAGTTTGTTACAATATTATTTACTTAAAAAATACACGTCTCTTCGTGTTATTTTTATATTACGTCACTATGAAGCTGGCAACGAAGAAACTAAACATAAACTCTCTACTCTCCTAGCGAGGAGCGAGGCCGACAGATGTTGTCCTGTCCGAAAAAGGAGCGTCAGAATAAACATTATATTATATATTATTAACAGCTGATAAACTACAATAGGTAGTAGGTACTCATCAACTGCAACGCCACCTACAGTGCCCAATTGTACTTTCAAACTATCCAGGAATTTACGGAACTGTTACGGAAGATTAGAGTAACAAACAAACACACACACACACACACACACACACAAGAATTACATAATTAAGATTAAAAAAAAAAAATTACGATAAACAAACAACTTTTCAACTTAACCACTTCAAATTAAAATAACTTAATAAAAAATACTAATTGTGCATAATTGACATAAAACCGCTTTTTTAAAACGTTATCTTTAAAATACATCATTTACAATGAAAACAGTAATGGCAGTGAAATGTTAATCAAAGGGGGTGACCGGTCGTGGAATCGGTACATTTGATACAATTGTTATTACTTGTTATCTTGAAACGGAAACTCGTCAATGTCGACTCAGATTCAATCTGGCTCAAAATGAGACCACAAATATTCCGACTAACATAAAAATTTATACATATATATGTTCAATATATGTGTATATATACATATAAATTATTATTATTACCCCGCTTTAGTACGATGCGAGGCGTTAAGTTACGCGCCGTCTCGAATATTGGGCGCAAAATGGATAAACGAGTGTCTCAATACTAGGTTCAATTGTATATATGTTGTTGTATGTATGTATCCTACAATTATACTTACAACCCAGCTGACCAGCTTTGCCAGCCCATGGTGTTCAAGACCAAGTTCGGTTTTGCGAGCCATATCTGAGCGCACCATAAAGTATACCATTGATATTGTGTGAAGTTGCCGTCTTCGGACACGGTGTAGGCGATGATGATGAATATATTTATGTCGATTTAAAATCGACTAATAAGTGGCATAATAAAAGTAAGGCTAATTTTGTATATAAAACTAGCACTTACAAATTTGAAATAAAATTAGAAAAGTTTCCTTTTAAACTTGCAGGTATGAAAGAAGAAAAGCTTATTTAAAGTAAAAATCGGAAAATGATCCATTAAAATAAATATATTTCAGTTAATATACATTAACAAGGTAAAGCGGGGCGTTGAGTTCCGCCACTCAACACGCAATGCCTCAAAAAGACGGATAGCGGGGAACAGAGTGTCTTAACACTAGGTTCCTACGGTTCCCTCTGCCTACTCTGCCATGTCCGGGATACAGTGTGGAGAGAAAAAAAAACTAGCCATTTTTATACTATATTAACATTAAATGATGGGAACATATATAACTACGAGGAAAATTATAATATACGACGTACACTTACGAGATAAAACATTTATTACATAGGTATACGATAATTCTAAATACACCAAATAGCATCTAAATACTATCAAGTACCTTGAATTGACGTGGATTATATGTATGGAAAGTTTGTCTGTCTGTCAGTTTTATTATATTGTTTTATGGGCAAAATTTCTACATAAACTTCAACTTGCTCTTACCACAGATCCCGCGAGACTGGAAATAGTACTAGTACGAGGTATCTGTTAAAATGAAATAATTATTTGACAACTCTAAAAATAGGGGAAATGTCTAATTTAGATGGCACATAAAACCAAACTGCATAATGCCAGACATTCGCTTGAAAAACTAAACGCGACAAAAATAATTTTAGAGATTCCTTAAAAAACATATTCCATATAAAAAAATATAACTCATATTTAACTAAGGGCACCATACCTAATGTATACAAGCGCAGGAAATGTAAATTTACATATGTAATTGTATATTGTTTGTATACATCACCCAACACGCAATTTCTTTACAACCTAACACATTATCTACGCATTTTTTTTTGGCTTCACACTTTATCCCGCATATAGCCGGATAGACAAAGATAACCTAGTTTCATAACAATCCCGTCATTGCTTTCCGAAATTCGAGATATTGCGTGTTGAGCGATGGACCTCAGTGGCGAGATATTGTCATGCCAGAGCAGGAAAAGGACAAATCATTCCCCCAAGTGGGCATCGAACCCACAACCATTACGTTTATAGTCAAAAGTCCTACAGCGCGGGGATGGCCTCTAAGTTAAGTAATATAAAAAAACAATATAGGTAAGTAACTATAATATGCTTATACAAAAAACCAATAATATTTAAAGGCTGTTGTTAACTTGAATTATTTTGATTCCATATATATTCTAGAACCAACAGCCAAATAAATTACATGTCAATAAACAAAAAAAAAACAGACTTCCTCGCCACTGTTTAGAATCATTGAACGACCTTAAGATATCGAATAACAACCGTGAAGCACAACTATTAGAGTGGAACGATTATTTATATAAATAAATGTCGATGCGAACAACGTCGAGCCGTATCCGGATACGTTTATATAATTGCAACACTATCTTATACGATATTCGCTTGTCACATCGTTTCATGCATATTAACTATTAAGTGATGTCTGTTTTTTAATTAATATTATTCGATTGTCGCTTCATTGGCATTGAAAATAATATTTCAAAACACAGAGAACGTTTTTAAACAATTGTACAAACAATTTGTAATAATTGTACATACTTTTTTACTGATTTAAATTTCATTAAATATAAATTCACCTCTCTGTGTGTGAGATTAACCATAGTAGTCTAAACCAATGCATACCTCGTCCGCAGGTTTCGTAGGTGTGATGGCGACGGTCTCGTTGAAGCAGAGGCAAGCACAATAGTGCCTGTTCGCATCCACGTCCGTTAATACCGATACGTAGAAACGCGGCTCTGACCTCTCTGTGGAGAGCGCCCATCCTTGCGGTTGACAGAACTGGTGGAAGGAAAATAAACCATATAGGTTAATTTGCATTAAGCATATTCGATACTACAAAAAATGAGCCGTCGTGGCGCAGTGGGACAGCGTCTAACTGTAAACTCTATGGTTGTGGGTTCGATACCAGCTGATACAGTTAAATTATTTTCCTTATCCCACTCTGTCTTGTATTGTAGTGATTGTAAAATTTGGTGGAAAGGGTAGAGTCGTAGAGTCTCAACACTATGTTCCCTCTGACGCGTTATGCCAACAACAAACAACAAATAAACTAATTAATTGTATTTTTATTTTAACTGTTTGTTTGTACGAGGAATGGTAAGAATTGATAATTCGCAATATTGAATAGAAAAGTTATGTACGTTAACATAATTTAATTAAATCGTTTTGGTTATGGAGTGTTGAACATTTTTCACATAATTTCTCGTTACAATGTCAAAACATCTTTGAAAAATTACAACTACTTATTCTCTCAAGAAAAATTCAAAGACAAGCTAGTTTCACGTTCTATTTTAAATTATCCCATAAATCAATTTTGTATTAGGTAAATATGAAGCGAATTAATACTCAATCTCACTGGAGCAATTTGAATCCATAATTGTTTTTTTTTTATTAGTTGGTAAAACACACCATGGACATGGGTCTTCCGTGCTTTTGGTACTCTTTTCTTTTCCATCTGTGTTTGTTGTGATTTTGTATTTTATTTAGTTATTGATGGGCATAATCAAGTACATAACTGTCAATAACAATAGATTTTACACACTACTATTGGGCTTGAAGAGGTATTACTAGACTGGAAGAGTACCTTTCAGTCACAGTTTTGTGTGTATAATTGTTAACGGGCTTTAAGTTTAAGATGCGTGCTGAGCTTTGCATTTGGATATATTTGTAACTTACCCATTCTATGCCGTCGTGGAATGGTGTGTCGTCCCAGCTCACCTCAGGGAATCGTTGAAGGATGACGCCGTTGCTGAGTCCACCTCCTAGAGCAAAAAAATATTTATTTGAATATAACACATAATAATATAATAATTCATGTGAAACATTAGCTAGAACATATCTCAGTATGCTGATATTTTTATTTATAGAGCTGTATAATGTTATAATGATATTTATTTCATTAATTCCATAGTGGGGTAGCACGGACGAGCGTAGATAAGCCTAAGTGAAGCCTTGCAATCAACGCCTATTTTTTTTTATTTAAACTTCATTGGCCATTGTACGTATTATTTAACGAAGACACGAGTCGTCACTCCAATAGATGTCAGGAACGATAAAATTGCACAAAAAGAGAAATAAAATTAAACACATATTTTGTCTTAAAGGGAACTTATATTATTTTTTGGTATACCCGTTAACCATAGTTATATATTCACACTATTAAAATACTTAGATTTAAAATTACTTAAGTCACCTTTAGTCTATCCAATTTGACAAGTGCATTTATGCAAGGGTGGATATTGCTATACAGAATCTATTACAATCACAAAACGCTTCAAAGTCTTAACCATAAAAGCTCCTTTTGTACATTAAAAAAAAGCAATATTACTGCAACGCATAGTTCTGCCTAATACGTTGCGATGTTTCACCGCCGTCTAAAAGTATCACACACTGTTTAAGCAAGTTTAGCTCATTAGTAGACGCTTCGTCAGACATTCCGTGTGTCAACGACAGCAGCGACTTGTCGGGCAAGGCCGTGACCTACTATAGATATAAACCTGTAAAGTGGTGTAAGAATAGTTTCTTGTGAAAAAGAATAGAAATACAAAATGTAAAAAATACCAGACTTTTTATAATAAAATAATATTCTTGAACATTTGTGTATTAAAAACACAACACTATTATAAATCTAACAATGTATACCAATTAGCTAAAAAAATAAACTATACATTCTAACACATTAGTAATGTATTCAATAGTCAAAGTGAGACCAAACGTCTGTCTAGAGGTGGGCATCCTAATGCCAAGTACCTATATTGATCCATCTCGATTCTAATTCAATATCGCTACGTTTAAATATACCTAATAGACAAAATCTAATAGACTAACATAATTGTAACTATTATATAAAAATTCTTAGAATGAACGTTTCCATGTTTACATAAGGGCCAAGTTCACAGGTTTCGTGACACATATTTGTAGTTAATACCCGTGACCGCGACATTGGACGAATGTTTAGTTTTATTTGCGTTCGTTTCGGGTCTCAGTTAGACAGAACTTACTATCAAAACACTTGTCTGGTTTCCCTTTATTAGATACATAATCTATACACATAATATATAATAAAAATGTGATATAAAATAAAAATGTAACTGACTGTCTGTACATGGAAGATACTTGAAAAAAAAACGAATATGGAAGTATTTATCGATGTACCCAATGGAAACAAAATAACGATTTACAAGTGTAGAAGTCACTATAAGTTCGGTGCAAGTACACCAACGCAATTCAGTTTATTAACTGAATAATCGTATAGATAAGGCGGGCGTAGCCGCGGGCATGTCACTAGTATGTAGTATGTAGTATGCGTATGAAGGAAACCGTACAATGTAAATATTGTTAATTAGCAATATTTCTCCGTACCGGAATCGAACCCTTAGCCACTGTGTATATAATGCAGATTTTCCTACACAAGGATAGATCAAAAATTAACTATACTTAGTGACGATTATTATTTATTTGTATTATTAATCAAGAATTTCCTTTTCCCGGTCAATGACTTACGTATTTATCTCGATTTTTTATCACAATCGATTTTTTGTCACATATTAATCTTGTGTTTTTTGTGATATTCCTCTATTTATCTTATTATTAATCACCTTATTAAATTAATATCAAACACTATTATCAAAGAGCAACAATAAAACATTACGTACATTATAATATCATCATGTATCTAAAAATTCTAAAAATTACAAGTATGAACGAAAAAGATGGCTTAAATGCTATTTAAATAAGAATTTCATATAAATTGTAATCTATTTTAAATACACATTCTATATTGTAAAAAAAATATTTTAATCTCAAAAAGCAAACGATTAAGTATATGCTTATCGAAATAATCTCAATTACCAAATTAATAACAAAAGCACATGTATTTATTAACAAAACGACCTTTGAGTGACCCAAAATTCTCATCGTTGATTCAATTAAGTCACGAATACAAATATTAAGGCATACACGACCTCACGTTTTATTTCATGACCTTACTATGTCAAGTACAAAAGATTTATGAGGTATATTAATATGGGAGTATCATAGAAAAAATATACCTTCAGATATATTTACAAATTTAAAGTAGGCATAGAATATATAGTTTAGTTCATTATATATATATATAGTATTTCACGAGAGCGATATTAAAGAATAGTAGTCCCCTATCCCGTGTATATATAGCGGGTATCCGGAGGTAATATAGGTATGTGTGATCAATCTAATCAAACATGCTCTCTAGAGTCTAAGCTTCTTACGTGATCTTCCTCCAGTATGATCGATATTGTGTTTAATAGGCAATGCAGGCAATAAATAATAATAGTAAAAACTAGTGACAAGTAGTAGTTCTAGTGACAAAAGCTCAAGTCACTGGATGAAGGAACAGATCGGCATACAGATACGTCACACGTATCTACTGAGATTTTTTTGTGATTTTAAACAAAAGAAATAAAACACAGTGTATGGCGTAATACAAAGAATGGTAAGTGGAGATTACGGGCTACCATCCTGTACGCGTAAGAACTTAATGTTTATTACGTTTGCCATAAAGTAATTTCATAATTTAAATAAACCAATTATTTAAACTTCGAACTTATTTAATTTAAAAATATAACATTCATAACTACTTTGAAGTGAATGTTTAAATTCTGGTGACTTTACAAAATAAAAATCACAGTTAAATATGCCTTTTAAACACCCAGAACAAAGGATTTGAATTCTAATTATACAATTTAACTAAAACATTTCCATGAATGTTTCAGCAAGTGGCGTTTTTGGTTCCGCTTTGTACATTTTAAACGGTACTCCTTTAGTCCATGAAAAATGCATTGTTAACTACGACTGGGGTGCGTTAGGCTGAGTGGCACCTACATTTGTATAATACTATTTTTATATGGCTTATCGTCTATATAATAATGTTTAGTTTTAAAATAAAATTAAAGAAAAGGCAGTATGATGAACGTCGTGACGAAGAGGCGACAGCAGTCTGCGTGTAAACGCGATGGCCTGTGGGTTTAATTCCCACTCAGGGAAAATGAATTATTTTCATTTTCTTCTATTTGGTAACAGGCAAAAGCGCGGCGTTGAGTTACACCACTTAACGTGCAATGTCTTGAAAAGGCGGAGAGCTTTAAAAATACTGCAAAATATTCCATCAGATAATAACTCCTTAAAGTATCGATGGATCTGTACAAAAATGGAAATTTGAGATGTTAGCAAGTTATAAATTATCAGGGAGTGCATTGAAAAACTGGCCTCTGACCACCGCTAGAAACTCAATGTATAAAACAATATTTCAATCAATTAAATATTTATCATGTTACCATTTTACCAAGTAACTTTTAGCTACAAATCATTCCTACAAAACATATAATATACTAGCGAGCCCTAATATGCATATACTGTACATTTTATATTGCTGTTTTATTTCTGATCTGATTGAAATAAAACATTTTTTTTTATTTTAAATTTAAAAGTGAAGTTTACCCTAAAACAATGGAAAAGCTCCATTTCTATCGGATAAGTTGTGGCTGAGATCACCGTGAACAAACGCACTCACAAATAGACGTACAGAAAAAAAAAATTAACGTATAGAACGCAAATATTATAGTTTAACATCCATTTGTGAAACATGCATACAAATTAAAAAGCTTATTATTATCATAAAATTAGTTAAAAATTCACACCCGAATATAAATGGGCTAATAAAATATTCGTATCAGGCTCGAAGTTGTCGGAACGCGCTATGCTACTCACGTCACATGTGGTGGCAACAAATATTCAAATAAGTTAACGTGAAGCTCACTGTGTTATGGACGTTCCATAAGATGCGGGTTCAAATCCTGCATTATTTTTTTTATGTTTTCTTTAAGTCTTTTCTATCCTTAGTGTGGATTAACACTTTAAACTCATATAAATATGGACATCTCATGTTAGATATTTTGACTACATTACATACATATACGTATACGTATTTAAAATTACTCTTTTGGGGATACTGTCCATTTCAAATCTTTTGTATAATTGTCTCCAATTCAAACTGAACTGACACATTTAAGTAAAGTTTAAATACATAATAACCATTATATAATATTGCTAAAGCAGTAAATTGGTCTTTTTCGAATATAATTGCTTTTATGTTATATAGAGATACAATTTTTCAAATGGATATTTTAATTTTTCACAGACAATTTATCAAAAAAAAGGACAAAATTTACTATAAAATTTCACAACTATATGCCTTTACGCATCTAGATGAGCTAAAATTACGCCGTGTACGACAAAGTATACATATAATAAATAAATATTTAACCTAGTGGACTTTGAACCTCTAACCACAATGTACAATCAGAACACAATTCAAATGTGCCATGATGAGTTTTCATAAGTACTATTACATTTACTGAGTAAAAATTCATTACTCGTAGATAACAAACGTACAATAAAACAAGCGCCTACAATAAATTAAATAGTTTTCGTAGAATTCGTGACTCATTATTAAAAATTACAGTTAAAACAATAGAAATATATTATCGCATAGCTTTTGTTCAATATTTAATTGAAAAATATCATTATTATTTATTACAATCATTCGAAGAATAGCTTATATTTGACACTGGCAAAATTTTGATAAGTACATTTATATCGAAATAGAAGTTCTGGAACCTAGACCTTTCATTTTCTAGACTTAAGTTTATTGTTTTATCTTGACGCGTGCAATGAATCTGTCTAGACAGTATTAAAGACCGCCGTTGAGTGATAATTTTATGTAATACAATAAAAAATTACCACATACAACAGTGCAGTTTCAACTGCCTGAAGGATATACATATAATAACGATTATATTCCTTAAGGAAGTTAAATTGTGGTTCAGCTATAGTAAAATAGTATGCGTAATATAATGGATTTACCAACACAATGTGAATATCAATGTTCACAAAACGTGAAGCTTTTGGTAAAATAATACTTCTCAATTGCATAGAGCGTTCGACCGCTTTCCAAAAGATACGGATTAGGGACGTTTAAATGTTCATATATTCTAATTGACAATTTAAAATCTCTTAAAAATATGATTTATAAAATTGCATACAAAATAACAACATCTAAATATATCCCGTTTGTAAAATAAGTAAGACAAAATATTCAACTGCCTGGATGGTAATCGAAAAAAAGCTTAATATATATATATATATATATATATATATATATATATATATATATATATATATATATATATATATATATATATAAACGTAATAAAAGTATAAAAAAAACAAAATTCAATCATCATCTAATGTATAGATTGGCGTTTATTGTACCTTTAAACCGTAGAAGGTCGACAAGTAATCTATCAGAACTTGGAGGCCGAACGTGCAGGTCCCCGAGTTTCAATACAACACAATACTCTAGACACAAGTTATTTATTTAATACATAATATATTTAAGGCAGTTATCGATAGACATGTTCGATAATCTGCTCAGTTTATTCTATCAGCGAGTTTTACAACTTCTTTAAACGAAAAGAGAAAGTAAGGTTTTCAATACAAAAGTGTGTTAGATTTAATTTGCAATGATCTCATATACTATATATAATGTTGTCTATTCCTAATATACCTACATCCAAGTTTTAAGTGTGTCGAGTGTCGTTTACTACCTATGTTTAAATTATTTACAGAAAGAAATCTATAACTAGAGGCTTTTAAAAAATTTGGTTAAACGCGCTCATCCTAGAAACTGGTTCGAATTAAAATTCAAATTTTGAATGGCGAACATTAATCAAGGAAGTCTATATTACATTATAGGCTATATTACGTCACGTCAATCGTTTCGACGTAGCCCATTGTACCAGCGGTCAGGGTTACCTGGAACACCTAGAATTTCAATTCGGGAGCGAAGCCGCTGGGGTGTGCCGGTTCAAAATAAATCCAATTATATTATACATTAAAAAAATACATTTTTCTATCTCCTTGTACATCCTCAAACGAGATTAACAGTACTATTAATACAGTCATCCATTTAAATACATCGGCCACAAACATATTCGATTACAACTGCCTACCATCCTGTGTGATGTAATAGTTACTCTCAATACCTACTGCTATATCTTAGCGTATCCGGTGGTTTCTGTAATCACGATGTACTCATAAGGTGTGTTAGCTAAGCTATAAAATTTTACGGACGACCTTTGACATATTGTACTAAATAGGAAGACGATATTATGTTTATTTTTATGCTACATATTAAAAACTAGATTTGTATTACTATTTTACTAAGTGACGTTTAAAATTTGTATTATATTTTGTATTTTGGGCTAAAAGTAAACTTTATATTGTCTTGTACCTATGACTTTATATTATAAGACAAAATATGTATCATAGGATTCAACCATATAGGAAACTTTCAAGCAAATAGTATGGCAAAATTCTATTACTAGATGTATAAAGGTACATTGACATTAGAGAGAAAATTGCAAGTTTGAATATAATGTTGTTTGTTTGTATATAATGCCGATTTGCTCACTATAAAATCAAGTATAAACAACTAAGAACTAAACTAAATTTAAAAAATATAGTATTTAGATCTGCAAGGTCAATCCCCAACAGCCGGCTTATTAGATAAAAAATTACAATAATACTTAATCAATGACAATTAATCACCTGTGGCTTTGCCAGCATAATAAAACAGAATAATCTAAAAGATATATATAACAAATTCTCAGTACCCAAAGTAATTCTTACCATACATGTATCTCTATATACGTGGGGTTACACCAAAATGATTAACATGAATTTAAAATTTATGAATAAAAGTTAGAATAAGTAGTTCCTGAGATTAGTGTTCAAGCAAAAAAACTCTTCAACTCTATAATATTATAAGGTATAACATATAAAATATGGATTTTAGATTTATTAATATATTGTAATTTGTGTCAATTTCAAAAAATGAATAACAATACACTGTTACAACTACTTAATTATTCGGTTTTTAATTTAAGTATGATGGTTTTTCAGAATGGATTATAAAAAGTCAGTCACAAGTCAAAATATATATAGATAATAAAACAATTGAATGCCGTTCCCTATATTACATGCATGTCAGTGCATGTCAATGCAACATAATTGAGATAATGTACATGTATGGTATGTAGGGGTGTAGGACTCTAACTTAAACAGAACACTTATTTGTTATGATCCAACCTCATGCACTTGACGTAGTCAATTGTTATAGCCACTACAAACTATTAATTTTGTATAAAATTATTGTTTCTACAAGAAATGTATGCTTTTTTATTTAGATATTTATCATGGGCTTATACTGTAATAGAAAATGACGCAAGGCATTGTATCACTTACTTAAAAATATGAATGACTCAGAACACTCTCAGGGAGATAAAAACTGATAATCAAAGTCATTCATTGTTATTTAGAATAGCTAATAATTATTTCGCTTTTCGTCGACATTCGCTTACATTATGAACTACCAACCTGCCCGCGACTTCACCCGCTGGAACTACTCGAATATTTAAGTAGAACTCTGAATTAAGTTCCTTTTAATTTTTTATGATGTCACATCATAAATCTTTGATGAATTTCTCATATTTAATATAATATACATGTGTTCTACATTTAAACCTTTCGAATCACTCTGTCTATATAAATGAATGTTATCATTTTATATGCAATATTTTATCTGGGCAATACTGCAGTAAATGCAGTCTTCCAGTATTTTTTAACTGTTCTGAAAATTGTCTAAACAAACAAAAACAGATAAAAGTCTCAAAATCATTATTATTGTCTAAATAACTATATGCACTACATATAGACATTTCAATTTTTTCCATGTGTGGAAGTACTCAAAATACATAATTTTTTGACAAAATTTAATTTAAAAAATTTTTACATTAATAATACCTTGTGGTTGATAAAAAAAATTTCAACTTCACATTGTCCTTTATTACTAAGTCAGAGCAGGAAAATAAACATAAAAACACATTTATTTATGAGTTAATTGAAGAATATTTACCAATTCATAGATATATTATTATCTATGTTTTATGAAGAGAAACTATCATGTATAAATTTAGCATAAAAAAATATGTGGCCAGTGTCAAACAACTGGGACACGTTTAAACAGGTCTTTACTAAATCACATAACCAGTTGTATGTGAAATAAATAATCTGCGTAAATCTCACTTAAAAGATGTTATTACTATTAAAAACATACTGTATTATTTACAATACAAATATACAACAATTTTATTGAAAATATTTATTATAATTAGTAATATGAAGGGAAGGTGAAATTTTTTAAGGTTTATATCTTATACAGCTGGAAAATCACAGGGTGGTGTCATACACCACCCTGTGATTTTCCAGCTGTAAGAAGTGGAGAATGATATGGAGAAATTAAAGAATGGAGTACTGCTAAATTCAAGAATTTGTCTGTTGAGTGGAAGAATCTTACACCACAATTTTTGTGGTTCTATTCCCCTGAGTGGTGGTTCCTGGAACCCACAACCATCACACTAATAGTCAATACGGTTTTATATTAAAAGATTTCAACACATAAAAATTGCTTTAAATAATTACAATGGACACCATTTTTTTGGAAACAGAATCAATATGATACATATCCACAAATAGATTCAAGGCTATATGAATTAGGCATTCATTTAATAGTACTAGATTGTTTCCAGCAGTAACCATGACGCCACTTGGTAATAAATTTGCAGTCAATAAAGACTAATATATGTATCTGAAATGCTAAAAAATTCATAACGAAATTTTTTATTGATTTTTTTATATAAATTTGTGTACATAGATAATAAAACAATGTTATGCTACAGCATCACTATATCGAGTTAATGCAACTAGTTAGTGGACTTGTCACAATAGAACAATTATTATATATTATTAATTATTTTTATATGTCATTATGATGACCATCATGTGCTTAGTATGTTTTACTTTAAAAAGTCAACATAAAAGTAAGAGAAGTGTAAACAAAAGTATAATAAAATAATAATTATAGTTATTTGTCATGGAATATAAAAATGTAAATGCAATTTAGATTTCATTTTAGATATGAATACTGATGTTGACAATCTGAGCAAATTGCAGTTTGTAATTTACCATCGCCTTAGGCATAACGAGTATATATACTGATATTCATTAATTTAAAGTAAATTAAAACGGTACAAGTAATGTAGAAAAAATTTCGAAATTTAAGCAATTAGCTGAACGTACTTAGAAATTTTCTTATAAGCATCAACTAAGATGATCTAACACAAAATATTAGTAAAAAATTGCTCTAATGCTACTTTAATCCTTTGTAAAATAAATTTAAATATTTTAAAATATTGCATTTATGTGTTACCTTTGCGAATTAAAACAAAAATCGTTGATTAGTACTTACTTTCTTTCTCGTGGTCGAAGCCCACTATTACGAAATAGTCGACGAGCCTGGACATTGCAATCCTATCGCAACATCCAATCAACACCACAAAAACACTTTATAATTAAATTACACAGAAATAAACACATTTTTCGATTAATTCACATATTCACGCACCGCTGCCGCCTCCAAGCGCACTCGGCACACGAAACACACCATGAACTTCAGAAAACGTAAACAACACTTTCATTTATGACGATCTTAATTATTCTATCTATAATTACAAGCAATTGTGATAGCCCAGGCCGAGAGGTTAGAAAATACAATAATTTAGAATATTTTCGAGAATGAACGGTTACATCTTATATTTAATAAAATTTAAAAATATATCAGACACGAAATGAGACTCGGCAGGGTTTGCAAAATTTTTAATATTTAACGCCGCAATATAGTCCAAAACCCTCTCTCGTCAATCGTCATCCAACATTCCCAAAAAACTACTAGTCTACTAGGTAGGGTAAAGTACCACTAAGAAAAAAATTCAATCTCTATTACTTCAATGTTGCCATGATCAATACCAATAAACCTACTAAGTTTAATAATTAATTTATTTAGTAACATATTATGCAAATTATGCTTTCAATATATAATGTAAATATTTTAATGTGTAAATACAAGAGATCCTTTATTTTTAAATGAAAATAGAAGAAACTACTTAGGATATCATAGATTCACCCTGCGGATGCTGGACCCATCGCGTTGTAATAAAAGTAGCTTAGAGCAGAGCCTGGGACGTCGACCCAAGGTTTTAAGTGCGTAGGCTTAAAAAAGGAGTTTCACCTCATTTTCACTGTCCAAACTCCTCCCACTACCTAAGCAAATTCAAAGTTAATGACTTTGTAATAGACAGGTCGATCTTTAAGCAAACTATAGACAGATTTCGCTGTTATACCTCTCGCTTCTACTTCAACAGCATATAAATTATTTTTAACCTATTCCTGGTCAGTTTGTTAGTAAGCTCGAAGTACTTTTAAGTTTCTAAGTTATGATTTTGAGGAATATTCGATTCTCGTTTCAGTTTCAAAAGTGAAGGAAGATTTCTGATCTGGATAACGAAACACCAATATCCTCAGGGATATTATACTGTTTCTCATACGCATTTAAAAGGCTTTTGTAGATTATATTTTAATCAGCAGAAAATTGTCGTCTTCTATATTTTATATTTTTATTTTATTTAGCTGGCTATGTACGCCGACGACACCGCCCTATACACTACTTCTCGCTATTCTCGCCTGTTGACAGAAATACTCCAAACTGCGGCCGACGCCCTCGGCGATTGGTACCGTTTATGGAGGATCGAAGTTAATCCGGATAAGAGTAAAGCGATCCTGTTTCCTCGTATCAAATAGGAAATGGCCTCCACCATGTACATGTTAAACCGACCTATTCCCTGGAAACCACAAGCAAAATACCTAAGAGTAATCCTAGACTCTCTTTTAGCCCACATATCAAAAGAGCCAGAAACAAAGCTCTCTTTATTCTCAGTAGGCTTTATCCTCTTATTTGCAAGGAGAGTAAATTGATACTTAGACATAAGCTGACACTATACAAAACTTGTGTAAGACCTGTCCTCACTTATGCTAGTGTCGCTACTTCGAGCGCGCAGCTAGTCACGCGAACCCCCTTATCGTACAGGCGTGTGACTACACCCCGTACGCTAAAACTAAGCCCAGACGCCCGCGCAGCGTTCTATTAGACCCAGAGGGGTCACCCATTACAGTTGCTAATGCCCCATACATAGGCAGGAAGCACAAAACACATACACGACACTCACATCGCCGTCGACGGAAACGACGACGAAGTCCAGCATATTTGACGGCCCGACCACGCGTTGGCGTGGCCGTGCCCAGCGGTTAGGGACTACTAGGTTGCTGTAGATTAGTCTAAGTTTCTCCAGTCGCGTCTTGTCGCACGGTTTGTTAAGTATAGGGAACATCCCCCAGCCCGCTCGTCGGTCGCAAGCCAAACCGAGACTCGAGTCCTGCAGGGGACGCCCTTGCCACCGACGTTTCTTCTCAAGCAGACACGATAGTGCTTGCTACTTCTCAAGGACAGAGTACCGTCTTCCCTCCCCAACCGGTGTCGCTGTCAAGGCCAATAGGGCTAACAGCATTAAACTCACAAAAAAAATCTATATTTTGTTTAAAAAATCTACTAAATATTTGTAATTTTTTGAATGGCAGGACTAGGCGACGCAGGCTCTTATGTCACTGTCATGTTTACCTAACAGGGGACGATATCATAATATTGATGTTGTTTGATAGGTTCATGTGTATTTTTATGAAATTTTATATATCTTTCGAAATATGTCAGAATCAAATGAGGTCATTCCTGGATTAAAACAGAGAAAAGTGTTTAAAATTATAGTACTAGGCGACTCGGGCGTTGGTAAAACGTGCCTAACGTATCGTTTTTGTGAAGGACAATTCCTCGATAAATCTGAGGCTACTATCGGCGTGGATTTTAGAGAAAGAACAATACGTATACGTAATGAGGAAATAAAGGTATAAAATAATAACTAAATGTACTAAATGTACAATTATAATGAAAAGTTACTCTATAATGTTAGTTATTTAAATGCCACGCCGTCTTACGTGGATATATCTAAAAAAATCATCTCGTTTATTTTTCTAGCTTTCTTCTTGCTTTATCAAAACTAATAATTATTATTTTAACTATGCTTATACCAATAAATCTTTGTACTTTATTCCGTATCATATTTGTGATATTTAGTTCTTGTATCTATAAATAATCTTTTGAAAGTTGTTAGTAATAATTTTCTGTAATCCTATTTAACTATATGGAAGGATAGGCTTATAGCGTTTGCTATTTGTGTTAGGCTTGCATATTTTATTTTGTATTACATTATATTAAAATATTGTCAGTCTTGTGTATTAAAATATAGTTTACATACATTTATAATTTTTTATTGACCTTAGATCGCTAAAATCTCCCATTTTTTAGTTACAATTGTGGGATACAGCTGGTCAAGAACGATTCCGTAAATCTATGGTGCAGCACTACTATAGAAATGTCCATGCTGTTGTTATTGTATATGATGTGACTAAACCAGAAACATTTTATGTAAGTAGTTAGTAATATAAGTAGTTTTCTCAATAAAAAAATTCTAATAATAAAAAATAGAATTATACTTTTGTGTTTATTATTTCTGTGGCTTAGAGTTTTGTTTAGAGAATGTTTACGTTTACATTTATTCAAAAATGCTTCTCCATAATGCTGCATCATAAAATGGAAAGAATTGAGCATTGTGAACATGACATTCTGAGTTCCCAAAGTAAACCTGACTCAATAGGATATTCATTTACTAACCACTAGGCTCTCTTTGCATAATTAATTAATATAAAAAAAAAATTAAGTATAATAATCCTTATTTTGCCTCTGTAACACTTTTTATATTAGTTTCCTAATGTTTTTGCAATTAATTTTATCACAGTCCATAGCCAGCTGGATGCAAGAAGTAGAATCACATGGCCTAATGAAAGCTCCTCGGGTGCTAGTTGGCAATAAATGTGATTGTGGGACCCCGGAGTCTCGACTTGCCACAACATATGCTCAACGATTTGCTGACAAATATGGGATGCCGGTATGACATGCCGCTTATTATTAATTAAGAAATTTGGTTGAGATATATATATAATAAAAATTTTTTTAATAGTACAAAACTCAAATTGACAAGTATATTACTGAATAATTTATTTTAAAGTTAAACCCACCAATATAAATATATTCAAAAATTGTGCTTGTGTAGTTTACTTTCTTGATTTATTTGTATTTATGTTAATTTTTAAACTTGATATTAAAAGAATATGTAATGTACTACACTGTACAATCCAATACTATGTGAATTGATGAAGAAACATTTTTCTATTGATATCCTGCTTTAAGCTATGATATGGAGAATAAATTGTTATATCTCTAAACTTTATCGCTGTTAAATACTTGAATTATTTTCAGTTGTTTGAAACATCTGCCCTGCTTGATTCAGAGTGCGATAATGTGGAATCAATTTTCATGACGCTAGCACACAAACTGTACTCTAAACAGCCTCTACGCGTTATAAGTGTTGAGGTAATTGTCGCAATACAATCTGAATTTAATAATACAATAATAATATTATTATTGAGGACCGTCGTGGTGCAGAGGCACAGCGTCTGCGTGTAAATGGGACGGTTTGTGGGTTCGATTTCCACTCGGAGAGAATGAATTATTTTCGTTTTCGTCGTTCTGGCAGCAAGGCAAAGCGCGGCGTTGAGTTCCGCCACCCAACACGCAATGCCTTGAAAGACGGAAAGCGAGGAACGGAGTGTCTTATATGAGCCTTTGGTTCCCTCTGGTTGTTATACTATGTAAACCGCGTGACAAAAAAAAAAAACAAATACTTTACTGTTCAATTGCATATGAAGGAATAACTTGTTTTTAATTTGAAAATGGTGATTTATAGTTATTTATTTGGAGACTAAAGTAAAAGTAAAGTTGAGGTGTCTGTCCATCGTGGCGTCAGTCTGACAATGATTATCATGGTTGTGGGTTCAAAGCAAACAGCAGTATGAATTATTTCCATTTCCCCGCTCTGTTTAGACAAAATCCAGAATTGAGTTCTGATACTCAACACAAGATATGTCGAATTTGGACTGAAAGTGGGGAACAGGGTGTCTTCTGTATTTATACTAGGTTCTTCTCTCTGTCTTGCTATATATGTGAGCTGTTTCACGTAACCAAAATTAACAGAGTGATTTTGTAACATTTTCAGGGTGAATGCGGTCCCAGACTAGTGAACTTACAAAGACATAAGAGAAACACTACCAATGAATCATGTCTTTGCAGCTAGATACTAGCTCTCATTGTTGATGTAATATAAATAGCTAGCATATATAAGTGTTTTAAATAATTTTATAGTATGTTCAAGAAATCATGACATGCAAACTTCAACTGATATACAATAAATATATGTATATAAATTTGAAAGTTACCTTACAGTACTTACAGTACCTGTTGTCAGGATTTCTTTTAAACAGTCAATCTCTATACAAAAAAAAAAAAAATATATTGTATCACATTTTAACCCTATTACACTGTAGGTTAGCCACATTTTTAACTTTGATTGTTAAGACTTCCAATTGATATAAAATATGGAGTAAATAGTATAATACCCTGCTATTTTATTTAGTTATTAATGAAACATGTTAACAAGAAGAGTCGCAACAAGTGTACTTACTTATACATAGAATCCTCATTGTAACGATATAGGCTCATAGACCTTCAAATCCAGTTATAATTAACATTTTGTATTCCATTATATTTCTAATAATAAGCATCATATACAATAATTTTATATTTAATAAATGAGTAATGGCTGTGGACTCTGGAACAAAGCTTTCCAATATACAAGCTAAATAATAAACTCCACTGACTAATTCTGATAGGTAATAGAAGAATAGTTATGATAATTAAAAAAATCAAATAATAGTTTACTTAGAAAGAAATTTGTATAAAGATTTGAGTCATTGGGCTGCAAAAGAAATATTAACATAGTGTGATTATGTATATAGTATGTTAAGTCCTGCCGTTTAGCAAAAATATTTGGAGGACCTTTAATAAACTTATATAAGTTTTTACGACTAACATTCCTTTCTGATATGATAATTATAATATAAAAAAAAACAATATAGTATTTTTTCTATTACATTGATTAAATGTATGTAATAATATTTATATATTAAATAATTGTCATCATGTTTATTATGAAGTCTTTTTTCGAATTTTCTATCCCTGAAACAGGGTATGTCATAGTACATATTAAAATAAAATAATAAAAATTTTAAACTAAAACTGAAATTAAATTAATTGAAACTAAAATTTTTATATACTAGGCAAGCCGAGGAAATCATGTGAGTCAACAGTTTTTTGTATTAAATGAGGCTATCGATGTAAATGTGGTGTAAATGTAAAACAATTGTAAACATTATTCGAAGTACCTATTTTCAAATTTTAGAAGTCTATATATATATATATATATATATATATATATATATATATATATATATATATATATATATATATATATATTAACAACATATATTTCATAGACTTTATATCTTAACTGGCGGAACTCCACACTGTGTCTTGTCAGACAAAGTAAATGAAATATTTCTATTTGTACTGTACTCGTAAGCAGTACCTCCTTACAAAATTTCATAGTTCTTGGTCAAGAGGAAGTACCCAGGTACTATAGATTTAATAACGAGACGAATTCCGCACAAAATACAATTCCGCAAAATTAAGCATAAATCAGCAAAAGTCTTATCTTTTGATAACTTAGAAATTGTATGTAGACATGAGATGATGGGATGTATTGAAGACATCAATAATATAGATCTAGATATTGGATAACAATTTTAACTTCTTCATAGACTTTATATCTTAACTGGCGGAACTCCACACTGTGTCTTGTCAGACAAAGTAAATGAAATATTTATATTAAATTTTTCTTTATATTAATAACTATTATACTATAATAGTAATGTCTGACTTGTTTCATTAAAGAAGTGCCAAGTGTACTATATAGGTAGTGTTTTAGAATGACGCTAGAGTAGATTATATTTGAATTAAAGTATATACAAAAAAAAATTAAGTGCATGCATTTGATGAACTTTTAATATATTGTACAATAAGTATAAATTATTTTTAATATGTTTTTGAATAAATTGGATATTTATAGTGAAAGTAAGATATGTTCAATATATATATATATATATATATATATATATATATATATATATATATATATATATATATATATATATATATATATATATATATATATATATATATATATATATATATATATATATATATATATTACTGAAGCACTTTTTTTTTCTTATATTTGAATACTTTATCATTTATAATTTGTTCTACCAGTTATCGACTTGCACATTATTATACAATAGTTTCAAGCCACCTATTAAGTCTTGCCTATATGTTATATGATAGTGTTTGTATGTTTTAGTTGTATAAAGACTTTGTGTTAACATTGTCTTAATTTTAAGCATTTCATTCCTAAGCGGCTGGGAAATGTGATATATGAGATCGTATAGTATGTTTTTTACAATTTGTTATAATATATTAATACAGATAAAGTAAAATAATTGTATATATGCATATAATATGTCATATTAATCTCAATACTTTATGAATGAATTTTTACTATGAAATTATTTTGTTATTTGACTTTCTAATACTTTGTTGCTGTTTTATTGTTTTACATACATGTTTTTATTATCTATAATAAAAGATACATCTAAATTTTTCCATTGTACCGGAAAAACTATCCTTAAGTAATGTCAAATTTTAGATCTTACATATAAAAAGCTAAACACAGTACGCTACCAACATTTCAAATAAATTGAAATGTATTTAAATTACTGTTTTATAATTTATTCGCAGCCTTGTTTTTTGGCTGATTTTGTATTTTATGTCAATAAATTATAAATAGTTATAAATATAATTATAATTTTTTTTTAATGTAAACAAATATTACAGTTTATATTATATACAGAAACATACTATAACAATTAAATTTTATTATCATCTATAATTCAGTTTTTTTATTATTTTACCAAAGAGCAAAGTTATACCTCTTTTAACTAGTGGAATAGGTAGTAGTAGGTAGGTAGGTAGGTAGAATTTGCTTTATCCAAGGTAAATGTATTTTTTTTTAATTCTTTAAACATAATAAAGCATCTGTATATATTACTAATAGTAATTTTACAATTTATTTAATTTTTATTGTTATCTATTATTATTTATATTTTTAAACTATCTTAAGTATATTGGAAGTCAAGTCGATAAGCTTAAAGTGAATTAGATAAATAAAGAAATTGTTATATATTCATTTGTTTTATTCTCTAATTTCCCATAGCCCGAGAACCGTCGTTACACACCGTCTGACTGTAAACGAGACGGTCGTGGGTTCGATTTCCATTCAAGGAGAATGGATTATTTCGCTGAGTTCCGCCTCTCAATGTCTTGAAGGAAAGTTAGGAACGGAGTGTCGAAGTGTGTGACACTAGGTTAGGTAAAATACATATAACAACCAAGACAAGCAATGCATAAATTAATATACTCATTTTTATTGCAATTAATGAGAATCTCTTAACTTCTAGAAAATATTATAGTGAATAGTGATTCTATTTGTACTGTACTCGTAAGCAGTACCTCCTTACAAAATTTCATAGTTCTTGGTCAAGAGGAAGTACCCAGGTACTATAGATTTAATAACGAGACGAATTCCGCACAAAATACAATTCCGCAAAATTAAGCATAAATCAGCAAAAGTCTTATCTTTTGATAACTTAGAAATTGTATGTAGACATGAGATGATGGGGTGTATTGAAGACATCAATAATATAGATCTAGATATTGGATAACAATTTTAACTTGATATCATTACGTTATCTTGAGATAAATGGAGACAGACAGACGGACAGCAGTCTTCTTGTATGTATCCTTATAAGTAATGCACGGAAACCTAAAGACATCTCGTGTCATAATCACACCAGTTCTTTATCTATATATATATATTATATGTATATATATATATATATATATATATATATATATATATATATATATATATATATATATATATATATATATATATATATATATATATTGAAAAGCGTTCTAATGTAGAATGTACTATACAATTTAAATATACGATAATGTTAGTGAGTCTAGTACAAATATTTCACCTCGTCTATTATCGACTCCGTGGCGCAACGGTAGCGCGTCTGACTCCAGATCAGAAGGTTGCGTGTTCAAATCACGTCGGGGTCATACAGTATATGTATATCTTTTAGAAATAATTTACTTTTTGCTGGACATAAATTTCTTATAGAAATACGATTTGGTTTAAATAATGCAAAAAATATTATTTTGGGAGTTTTTTCATATGAAAATCATACATATAGTAAGCAGCTACACTAAGTGTACTTTTTAATACTATTTTGCTTTTTTTAACAACTTTTAAATAATCTTCATAAAAATCTATGCCATACAATCACACACAGAGACAGCACAAGCACAAACTGGTGCATCAACATGTCTTGCACATGTCATGTACTTTAGAAAAGTAATTTTGTAATAATAAAAAAAAATTATGGGTGTTAATATACAAAAACAAGTCAAGTTCATTAAAGACTTTAATTTTAATACATTCTTTGTACAACCTCCTATTGCTACTAATCTATACTAGATCTTAAAAATCACACAAAAGAAAAAATTTAGTATTTTATTGGAGAAACACAATACATATATACATTGAAAAGTTAGACAAATGATATAATAACATTAGGTGTACACAAAACCATACATAAAGATGCCAGCGGAAAGTGGCATAAGCTATAAACGATCATTAAGAAAATATACACATTTATAAAATACATATAAAAATATCAGATACAAAAGAGCCTGTAAATATTAAGAAAACTCAGTTACACCACTTCTGTACCGACCGATCGATGTGTTCCAAAATATCTATACGTCAAAACGTTTACAAGGATAACAAAAAAAAAATTTAAAATTTAAAAAAAAAAAAATTTATTTCTTTTTATGATAATAATGTAATATTTACAACTTGTAATATTTTCAACTTACGATAATGAATCATAAACCACAGTGACGTTTTCAACATGTTAGGAACTGGTCCCAAACGACGCAACTTTTTAGAAGCATTTTTAACAAAAATGCTGATTAAACAATCTAAATTATATATATATATATATATATATATATATATATATATATATATATATATATATATATATATATATATATATATATATATATATATATATATTTATATATATTATACATTATAATGTTCTTCATAGATTTTCTTCTCACAAAGACACTGTTAGACAGCGTTGTCTCATCTTCACTATAATCATTGGGTTTAAAACAGTACCTGGGATGCAGGCAATTAAAACAGCGTCCAGTATACAAAATTAATTTTAGTTACAAACAAAAGTTACAAATAACGTTACGATTCACTATTAATATATTAGAAATAAATTACGCAAATCAATATTAATTATATTACATATAGTATTGCAGCTACAAACACAAAACATATGTTGACTCTAAGTAAATATTATGTTAATTTAAAAAAAAAAAACCTGAATATGTCGTTGCACAGTGGGACAGTGTCGAACTGTAAACGCGAGGGTGGTGTGGTGTGGTTTGATTTCCATTAGAGGGAAATAAGTTATTTTCTCTACTGGACAAAATCGAGCGCGGTTGAGTTCCTCTAAATTGTCGGAAATTCGAAAACTGGAAAACAGAGATATGTACAGGCGGAGAGATGTAAAAAAAGTGCCTATGCTATGTAAAAAGTCAATACACGAGAACAGTAACATAATATTGATTAATGTTAATATCTCGCTTTTGAAACCTAGAGAGAGAGAGAGAGTAATCAGAATGAGATAAATAAAACCTTTCCCCAGAGTGGAGGTCGAACTCACGAAGTTCACAGTCAATAAATGACCATCTATGTGTTTTTATTTCAATACAAATGATTTTTTAAAATTTATATGTTAAAATAATGTGACATATATGTGACATTATATATATATATATATATATATATATATATATATATATATATATATATATATATATATATATATATATATATATATATATATATATATATATATATATATATATATACATATATATATACATATATATATATACATATATATATATACATATATATATATATATATATATATATATATATATATATATATATATATATATATATATATATATATATATATAACTATCTAAGATAAAAAGCTTGTCCAATTTGGACAAGTAGTTCTTGATTAGTGCGTACAACCAAATTACTACTTCATAATATTGTGTATAGAAGATTACGAGTATAATCATAAATATCATAACTAATAAGAACAAGTTATGTCAGAGAATCTATATATGAATTTACTATGTTACATAAAATATGTTTAGTGTACATTTATATATATATATATATATATATATATATATATATATATATATATATATATATATATATATATATATATATATATATATATATATATATGAAATTTTGACTCCAGGCTCTAGCTTCACGCATTATCACGCATAGTCCCGCAAGCATCGCGTTTCGTTTCGCCGTACACATATATATATGTATATATATGTATAGGCCGTATATTAAACACACACACAGATATTTACTCAGAGACAACTTACAAAAACATAATTTTTCATAATTGTGCGTAATACATCAGAACAATGAGTTAATCGATCAAAATTGAATATTATAATTAACATTTAACATTTTTCAAACTTCATATAACCCTGAGACCGTAACTAGCTTTGCGATTATAGAAAAATCGATATTAAAAAAACATCAGTTTTCAATCGACACATCGATTCATAATCGATAATCGATTTTGTATTGACAACTAAACAAGCTATAATATCTAGTCACGATTGAATACATAAATAATATATTTATTTATATAGTAATATCGATAATTATTAAAGACGAATTATAATTTCCTAAGCACAGCCTTGTAGCCGGCGGCCTTAAAATATCTACGAGACAAACTTTAATATCGCGATCTCTAAAACTATAACATTTACTGACGAGAGTAGACATTAAATTTAATAAAGCTGCTTATTCATACATTTATTTGGCGAAAAAAACACTATAATTTTAAAAAGTCATGAACCCGTCATCTATCTCGCTCTCACGCTTCACCTTTCTCATTCTAACGTAAGTTGTTGAAGCAAGAGAGATAGAGAGAGAGAGAGTCAGATTATTGACGTACAGACTAAAAATAATGTTTAATACTATAACGATATACAATCTATCCCCGACAGTGTCCATCACAGTTCTATCGATGAGAACTATCGCACATTATTCATATATTCAATATTAAATTAAATTAAGTTTTATATAGTTTTGAGATATATAAACAGTGAATTTGGACAGACAGAGTTGTGATTGTGAAAAATATCAAAAAATAATATTTTAAGTTTTAGAAATTTAAAAGGAAAATATAAATTAAAATCATATTAGAATTTATATTACAGAATCCACAGCGTGCGACAATCCTGGCAACCTTTTTTCATGAAGGGATCGCCTGCGATTATTAAATCGTATCCGATTAATATTCAATATACATGTTACATGTTCACACATAGATTGACAAACGAACATACATACATACAAATATTACACAATTTACAAATAATTTCGTGAAATAAGAGACAAATCTTTACAATATATTATATAATCTTTACAATACAATTTCAATATTTTTACATGTTTTCACATGTCACACACAACAAACTGCATAGTTCCGATATATATACAACACATATATCAGACCACTATATGATGTTAGATATTTAGTCGCATGCTTTTAGATGCCAGAACATAATTTTAATTTTTAATTTATATGTGCACGTTTTCACATGTTCTGCCAGGCGGTAGTGATCAGCATGTTGGTGTCGAGGCCTCGTGCTATTTTCTCGTGAATTCCGTGGCTCAACCATAACATTCGCAACTGTTCGTATTGCGCCGGGCAAAGGTGGAGGGGATTTCCTCTGCGGAGACCCTTCAAACGGAAAAAAGCAAAAATACATTATTCCGGTCGGTAGTGATAGTATATATATATATAGTGACAAAACACTCGACGCGGGGCGTCACCTGGTCGGTCTCCCCGTAGGAGTCGAGGTAGGGCGCGGGCTGCATGGTGCCGCGCGCCGGCGCCGCCAGCAGCAGCAGCTCGCACTCGCGCACGCGCAGGAAGGCGCCCGCACCCGCGCCGCAGCGCAGCGCGTGCGCCACCACCGCCCCCACCACCTCCGTGCCCGAGCGGGAGTTGGCCTGGAACGCGAGGGGGACAGCTTAGTGCCGGCTACGTTTATATTAACACTACCAAATACAGATATATCCTTATCGTATGTCAATATGTTCAGAAGTATTTAAATAAAAGTAACTTCATTGTATGGCTATAAGGCTTGGGATCGTAGGATATGATTGAGCCACTATAGTATACTAGCTGAACTGTAACAAAAAAAGTAAGAAACTGTCAAAAATTGTAACCTTTTCCAATTTAAAATAAATCAAATTAGCAACTAACCTTACGTATTTCAGTCTGGCAACAATAACTTTGCGAGCATATAATCTGTCCACAGACCAGACACATAGTGGGGTTCTTACTGTCATCCCTCTCCGAGTTGGGACAGGAGAAATCTGACACTATATTCATTAGCTCCGAATAGTCCTCCGGCAAGGTTATCAATCTTGGCGGTTCAGTAGGCTCTATCACTAGTTGACTTGAAATCTGCCCTTCGAACCACTCATTGGACATCTCCGACCAGGCCATAGCTTTCTTCTTAGCATATAAATTATCTATTAATTCTACAAACGTGTTCGGCAAGTCCAGGTAACTGCACATAGTGTCCCAAGTATCGCCTCCAACTATAGTCAGCTCTCTTGGCGGTTGTATATCACTCAAAAAGTGGTAAAACAGACAACAGCTTCTTAAGAAGTTGTGACAATTTTGCTTTACAACCTCCCATATTTGAGTAGCGTTAAGATTTTCTATATCTAACTTCCCACGCCTCAGCTCTTTCATTATAGGTAATAGGTTCTCCATATCTGATTTAAGGTTTCCCTCCATAGGTTGACCGGTGTAAGATGAAACATCGATCGTTATTAGTATCCTTGTTAGTAACGCTCTGAAAGCTTCTAAAGTAATTTGCCTCGCTAGATGCGTTGGCCTGGCTGGTCCTGCCGTTTTGCAGAACAAGCATGGTATGGACAAAGCTAGTGAAACAAGAGTTCCAAATATTTCATGAGATAGCGGAGATGTTTTTTCCAAAGTGCTGAGAGTACTCAACGCGTGATGAGCTATGTGTGTGGGCGCTGGCCATATAGCCGGTATCACTGCAGCTAATCTTATCAGTGCCTGCAATGCATCTCTGTGGCGTGACGGTAAGTCTCCGAGTAAAGGCCTCTGTTCGGCTTGTAGTACTGCGTTAGTACTTAGTATGGTGTAGGACGTGGCGCGGTACAGTGTGGCGGTGGCCACCATCCCGCCGGAGTCCAGCAGACCACACACACCTGGAAGCATCTGGAATTACATACAGATATAATTAATTTTGATAACAAGAAAAATATTTTGCATCAGCCACGTTACAGTGCTTTCGTCAGGTCATCACCAACACAAATCAACAAAATATGTCACGAATGTAAAGAGCTGAGATGAGTTGGTCTCCCATTTTCGGGCGCCATTATCAGACCAGTTGGAATGGTACTACATATATAAATGTACTTGACCTGGTTATTCTTACAAAGCTTTTAAAATAAAAAAAATATTTATTAATATTAAATTATCTATTATTCCATCATCCAGCATCTAGTCAAGGATACCTTTCACTAACCTTGGCAAAGTCTTCGATGAGTATTTTGAGCATGTCGTGGTACTGATCGGCGGGGGCGGGTGCGGGCGCGGGGGGCAGCGCGGGGAAGTGCGCCATGAAGTCGGCCGGCAGCAGGGTCTCGGCGTGCGTGGCGACGTACGCGTAGGGCTCCGCTGCGGGCTCCTCCTCCGCGTCCGAGGAGGCGGCGCCCACGCTGCGGGCGCGCGCCTGGCAGTGCAGCTCCTCGCAGTACTCCGTGCACAAGTGCACCGTCTCCGCGCATACCTACCAACAAGTGGGTAAGGGTTCAAGCTCCACGTGGCGGGTAGGCAGAGGGAAAGGGTATCGACGTTGCGGTTGAGGTCTGGCCTCACGGGCAGTACCTGGTGCTTCAGCTTGAGCACGAGCTCGACGGCGGCGCGGTAGACGGGCGGCGACAGCGGCGGCGGCGCGCGCGCGCACAGCGGCGGCGCGGGCAGCAGCGGCAGCGCCGTGTTGCAGAGGCGCTCGCACAGCGGACACAGGTACTCCTTCTTCTCCACGTCGAAGGCGGCCGGCTGGCGGATGCGGTAAGGTCTGTGACGGATCCAATTGGAGATATTCTATATTCACATACACTTAAGGACTTCGTCGGAGGATATGTCTTAGCCGTCGGCTCGGATCGCAGTTCTGTTAGGAAGTGCCGGCAAGAAACTCAACAGGTAATATTTTCCATATAAAAATTACAATTTTATTGTTTGACGATATAATGGTAGCTATGTCTGCATGAAATTCAAATTAAATAAAAACATATTTATGTTATTTGAATACTCTTGATATTTCGGTATTTTACTTTAATATTTCGGTAGTATATAAAAGTAAGAAAGCGAAATATCAAGAAATGAGATTACCCGCCAGAAGACTAAAGTAACAGATTTAGTCTAGAAATATAGCAAATTGAAGTAGAACCAGCCCACTGGGTGGTCACATCTGTCGTAGAACCGATATACGTTGGACCAACCGGGTTCTCGAATGGAGACCACTCCTCGACAAGCGTAGCGTTGGATGCCTTTCGGCTAGATGAGCCGACGATATAAAAAAGGCGGCTGGTAGTGGTACCCCGGGGGAGGCCTTCGTCCAGCAGTGGACTGATATAGGCTGATGTGATGATGATGATGATGATAAAAATATATTGAGTTTCACAATACAAATGATATATAATAATATAATATGTATATCTGCCACATACAGAGTATGCATTTTCCGTCGCATTTTGAAGCCATTGCGTTGTGAGTGGCGGAACTTTGTCTTTATATCAGAGCGTAGAAATAATAATACTTCGCTCCCTCGAATGCCGTGCCGCTGCGCTAGGACCCACCTCAGTTTCTCCTTGTCCAGCACGTTGTCCACGTACTTGCGCCAGCACCTGGCGTGCAGCGCGTGCCCGCAGCACGACACGTGCGGCTGCGCGCCGAGCCCCGCGCGCGGCCACGCCGCCCTGCAGTCGTCCGCCGCGGCCGCGCCCCCGCCCCCGGCCTCCGCCCCCGCGCGGCTCAGCACGCTCGAGTGCTGGACGAACGCGACCAGGACGAGGGGCTCTGAGCGCGCTTCTACTCGGGCCTGGGGGGAGTTGAGTATATTTATTATGTTATATAATAATTATATTCTGTATATCAACACAATTTAGTAAAAGATATTATAATATAAAATGGACATTAAATTTACTGTCATATAAACACACATACGATAATTAAAGTATGAGATAAACATAAATTCATTACAAATTTTAGAGTAATTATCCATTTCTTGATATAGCAAATGCAATACAGATATAGATAACTCAAGAGAATTATTGTCATCATTTACATAATCAATAAAAAAAACATATTCTAGAGGAAGCCCTCCCGGAGTACCTCCTCCTGGCACATGATGCAGACGCGCGGCGGGTCCGCCACGCCGCCGCCCCACACGCCCAGCGCCGCGCCGCGGTACAGCTGCACCAGGTCCTGGTGCTCCTCCTCCTCCGTCACCTGCGACCGCGACACAAGGTTAATACCGTTTAGCCCAACTCTCACATTTTTCGACTTGTCTCAACTCGTTACTTACAATTTTTTTTATTTAATTTCGTGCAAACAGACAAAGAATATGAGAATATATGTAAACAGATATAATATAATGTGTGCATGTGTGCGTGTTTAAATGAAATATACCTCTGTTTTAGTCTCCTGGAAGAGTGTGGAGTTATTGGATATGAAGTTATTCATTTGTGTCGTCATCTGTGCTAACAATTTGGCGCGTCTCTCCGCCGCCAGCTTGGCACGTCGTGCTTTTTCTGAAAACAATTATAATAAATAATTAAGTAAAAATACTAAGATTTCAAATATTTAAAAAAGCTTGTTAATATGAGTAAAACAATAGTAATAATTTATTTTAACTAATGCCTACCAGCGCTTTCGTCAACCGGAGATTTCTCCTCTTGATCAGTTTCCATATTTTCAATATCCCCTGCGTCGCCATCTCCCTGTCCCAGCAGCTTTCTATAATATAAAAAATATGTAATAACGACTATATAAATAGTTCACTACCGCGTATTCTTTGCTGATTTGACGTAAATAATTTAATGTGGACAGTTTGCATTACCTAATGTCAAAAAAGAAAATTTTAGTTTCTCCATTGAAAGTGAAACATTTAAGGAGACGAAATCAAGGATATTATTAGGTATATCTATAAATTCCAAGCTCGAGTGGAACGTGAAACTCGAAACACTTGCAGATCAACTCGGTTCTGCTGGATGTTGATAATGACCACCTCGTTTATTTCAGCTATTTTATAAATATATTCTATATTTTATGGTTTTAAAGTGGAATATTTAGATGACTGTTATACCGGACGCGCGCCAGCAGCCAGCGCGCGAGTGCGCGGTGCGCGTCGACGCGCGGCTCGGCGGCGAGGCGCGCCAGCAGCGCCAGCAGGCCGCAGCGCGCCGCGCTCTCCGCGAACGCCAGGAACTCGTAGTGGCCGCTCTCCTCGTCGCGCAGCGCGTACCCGATGAGGTGCAGCGCCTGCGGGAGCACACGTCACACGAGGTCATTGCGCGCTCCGGGCGAGCCGGCCGGGCCGGTGTGGGCGCCGGGGTCGGCCTGGCCGGTACCTTGTGCACTTGCGGCTCGGAGAAGGAGCGCGCGCGCAGGTCGAGCGCGCGCTCCAGCACGCAGCGCAGCACGTGCAGCGCCGCGTCGCTCTGCAGCAGGCTGGCCAGCAGCCGGAAGGGCGCCGCCAGCTTGGGCAGCGGCGGCGGCGGACAGCACTCCGGCAACCCTGAAAATCGTCATCGTAAAGATATATAAAAAAATACGTGTTATAATTATTATCATAATGTAAATAAAAAGTAAGATTTAAGAGAACTTTTTTTAGAAAAAAATTAAAGTCAATACAATGCAAAAGAGAACATAAAAACAACTGGAAAACAAAGTAATATATATAAAAAAAAACCTTTTTACTAACCAGCATTCTTCCTCCTATTCCTCTGTTCTTCTTCACTTCTAGAAAGATCTTCCCTTGTATAGTGATAGAAGAATGTATCGTATTCATCATACAAGTGTGGTTTCAGTTTATAAACGCCGCGATTGTTCCCGGCAGTCGGTTTGACGAAGTCAGCGACCTCGTGGATCACAGCTTCAAGTCCAGTTTCGTGCAATTGATCTTCAGGTAGAGATCTGTGGAAGTATAGGGCATTTTTAATAAAAAAAAATAATAGAAAAAGACATACTAATTCATTTTTATTTAGATTTTGCTGTTATTTGCTTGGTTTAAATTGGTGAATTAAAAAATCAAATCCATTTTCATTTAAGATTACAAAATAAGTACTATACCAGTAATTATATTAATAAAACACTTCAATATATTAAACATTTACCTATTCAACTCCGAGTGGGGCATAGGCTTGACACACAATAACTGGATGATCTCTTTTTTAGTCCTATCTTCATTGGTCACTTCACCTACCCCAGGAACGTATCGAGAACCCACAACTGTAAATAACAAATATATATATATATATATATATATATATATATATATATATATATATATATATATATATATAATTAGAAATCCCTCTTCTGGAAAGAGAGTGCGCGGCGTTGAGTTACGTCACTCAAAAAAGGAAAGATAAGATACTGCTAATTTCTTTCTTTTTTTACGCTTCACGCTGTATTCCGCACGTAGCAGAAGTGGGTAGGTAGGCAGAAGGAACCGTAGGTAAAAGGAACCTAGTGCTAAATCACTCCATTCCCCGCTTTCCGCCTTTCAAGGCATTGCGTGTTGAGTGGCGGAACTCAACGCCGCACTTAACTTGCAATATATCAAAGGAAATAATAAAAAGCAACTCACTAGTAATAAGTAGTCTCAGAAACTCCTCCACCATACTAATTGTGTGCCTCAGGGTGTCATCCTCTATGGGCTGCTGTTCAAAGTCAGCTGCCGCCCATGCGAGAAGACCGAACTTATTTAGTACATGTATTATGAATTCATTACTTTCTATTAACGATGCTCCGATCTGGAAATGAACAAATTACACCTATAATAATTTAAATTTGGAATTATATAAAAATACAACAATTTAATAAAATCTAAGTTACGTAGCAAATTAAATATGGGGAAACTAAATCAGTGTAATAAATATATGTACTACATTAATACATGTGTACTATATGAAGACAGCAGGTGTGCAGACCTGCAGCATGACGACGTCCCGGTCGAACATCTCGGCGCGGCACTTGACGTTGTGGTAGAAGTAGAGCTGGTTGAGCAGGGCGAACCCGTTGCGGCGCCACATGCCGGCGTGCACCTGCGCGATCATGGCCGTGGTGCGCAGCACCGGCTCTGCGGACAGGACGGTACAGGCGTCAACGTACCTCTGGTAAAGGCGGACATTGTTATGCATTGAGATCATACTTTTGTTTCATTTTTTTTTATTCATGTCACGTGTTTCAAATGAAAAGTGTCCTCTGGCTCGGTCTGCCCTGAACAGCGTGAGGCCGCAACTAACCGATGAGCTCCTCGGGCGTGGGTTTGGGCGGGTCCTGTCGGTCGAACTCGCGGCTGTGGTAGGACAGGCCGTGGCGCTGCAGCTGCAGGTGCAGGCCCGCTATGAAGCGCGACAGCGGCCGGTGCACCGACACCGGCTCCTTGGACACGTCGTAGGGGATCACTGATGCGCTTTGGTTGCCCAGCTCTGTGTTCAAATGTGAAGAGCATTTGTATATTATTTAGTACCGTATCTTTTCAACGTACTGCGCCAGTCGCTAGAGTAGAGCATAAAAGGGACACTACATTTATTTAAATTGTTAAATGTATTTACTGTATACAAACAATGTTACATCTAAAAAATAAAGTGCTCCAATGTCAGTCAAGTATTAGATTTAAATTTATTTCAAGTGAATTTATAGTATAATAAAAAGTCACAATACTGCGTATGTTTATTTGGAGGCATACAAAACCCGTTACCCCTCATCTCGATGGCGGCGCGCGCGCACACGTCGGCGTGGCGGCGCAGCGCCATGCGGTACGCGGCGGCGGCCAGCGCGCGCTCGGCGCTGCACCACTCCAGCGCCAGCGTGATGCCGTGCGCCAGCTTCACGTGCAGGTTGAAGGCCGACTCCCACTCCGGCTCGTACTCCATGTGCTGCCCCACCTGCGGGCGAACCCTCGTGTCAGTGCACGACCAGCACTACGACAGCTCACGCGGACGAGAGCAAGGCACTCACCTGTCTGACGACAGAGTCCATCCCCTGCATCATGACCAACAGGTTCAGCATTAAGGACAACCCATGCAGGAAACCCTTCCTGAGATCGTCGTCGAAGGTGGTGGGGACGGAGCCGAGTAGGTACTTCACATCATATAATATGAACTGTGCTCGTTTGAACCCTGTCGAGACGTGATTGCGATCGAATTCTAGACGACCCTGGGGATTTAAAAGGAAATATTATTTTAATAACAATATATATATATATATATATATATATATATATATATATATATATATATATATATATATAATATATATATATATATATATATATATATATATATTATATAAGTAACAAATAAAATGTCACCATTGCGATGCAGTAAGACGGCGTAGTGCCATAATACGGTTATAAATTTTTTCATTTCCCCACTCTAAAAAAAACAAAATATTGCGTCGAATTCCGTCATTTAACACACAATGTCTTGAATTTGAACACTTGACACCAGACTCTAGACCCTCTGTGTACTCTGCTTTTTACGATTTTAGACTATTTTTAAATATGCATGAAATATTATTATTTTACTTTATAGTATATAATGTAGCGTCTAAAAATCGTACATTTGATGTCTCAAGTACGGGTATGACTACAGAAACTCACTCGGGACATAGAAGCTCCACGCAACATGTAATCTCAAATTCAGACGGAGACTGGAGAATAACTCTTAATTCTCTCTATGCGGGATACAGCGTGAAGGGAGAGAGAGAGAGAGAGAGAGAGAGAGATAAGAAACACTCACCTCAGAATTACACCGTCTATTGCACTCGCTAACAAACGTGTTCATGACCACGAAGAGCGCGTCGTGCTTGGCGATGAGGTGGTGAGCCAGCGTGGGCGTGGTGTACAGCTGCACGGACAGCGACGAGATCGAGAACGAGTGGTCGTGGTCGTCGCGGATGAAGTCCTTGAGGATTGAGCCTGGCACACGAAATACAGTTATTGTAATTAATTGATAGAATGATTATGAAGGACTGACTTCTTAGCTATAAGGTAGGCGCAAAGAAATAATATTAAAACACAGTTATTTTTACTTTTCAACATTGCATCTAAACTAGCTGAATCCAAGCTTCCTCTCACCGCATAGAGGACATGATGACCGATTCTACATATATTGTCTCGGTACATTTACTCACTGTCCCAAAATCATCACAATGCTTATTAAAATTATTGCCTTTATCCTATAAGCAGTCAGTACCAGAGGTGGTCTCACCCTCTTCTTCGCCAAATAAGAAGCCACACTCCTTTTCCCAGCTAATAGCACCAAACTCACCATAGTTCTTAGTAAACAATATCGCCATAGCTCTCTTGGTGGAGTAGTCCATGAGGGTGGTGACGATGAGCAGTCGGTGCCAGGCGGTGCGCGCCGCCTTCCACATCTTGCAGTCGTTCTGCACGACGCGCGTGGCCACGCCCCCCGCGCTGCCCCCCACTCCTCCCACTCCCCCCACCACGCCCCCCTCCTCCGAGAGCGCCACCTGCCCCACGGCCTGGCGGAGAGCTTGCTCGTTTGATACGAAGTTTTGTAACCTGTTGAATTAACGGAGATCACTTTACATCTGATCCAAAATTATTTTTGAATAGCTATTTAACGAATACGACGCTTTCCCAATTGAAGTAGGCGTCGATTTTTATTTTGACAATATGGCGTCTGGTTGTCGTCGAGGTGAATTGTTGTCGTCATTTTAATGACACTGGCAAGGTTAAGACGAGTTCCACCACTCAACACGCCGTTTCGAAATTAGGTAGAATCTAGAGAATAGAATGTCTTGACACTAGCTTCTAAGCTATTTATTTTATTTAAACAGTATTTAAATACAAAACTGTTATAATGATAATGTTAATTTGGCAAATAATATTTTGTTCAAAATAAATATACTCACCAGTTGAGAAGCTTCATAGCGAAGGTCTGGTGCGCGATGACGTGCGCGTGCATCACCAGCACCTTCAGCGCTGGCCCGTGGCGGGAGGTGAACCTGCGACAGAGGAGGTCCTCACTCAGTTGGGTATTTAACTCCATACATGAGGTAGCTTAGATAATAATAACTATAAGCTATGAGAAAATGTTAAAGATTAATATATATATATATATATATATATATATATATATATATATATATATATATATATATATATATATATATATATATATATATATATATATATATACTTGCTTCAACTTAGCCATATGTTGATTATATGATGCCTTTTTTATTTTTTATTATATAAAAATTGTCAAAAAATATCTTTTATATTTTCAAAAAAAATTAAAAGAATTAATGGTAAGTTAAGTGACGGGGACAAACAAAACCAAAGTGTACTCACATCTCAATATCAGTCTTGAGCTTGTCGCAGAGCTGGAAGGAGTTGCACTTGACGAGCGCGCGCCCCTCGCGGTCGATGAGGCTCACCAGCTCCACCGAGTCGCGGTGGCTGCACTTCATCACGCGGTTCAGGGTCGTTATCACCTGTGACATAGAGGACAGAGTACAGTCAGACAGACAGACCTTTGTTAGATAATATATTTATTTATTTGTTTATATTGAGCATTATACATACTTTATGTTGCATACTAACAGGTATATATAATTAAATTTATATTATATTAGTGTACATATTGAAAAGCTATTATTACCTGTTCAAATGTATGGGTTTCATCATTGTAGAGCACTGTACAGTAACAGTCCGGCTGATCTAATATCTGTAGTAGCCCTCTTTCAGCGTCTTTCAATCTAAATAAGAAATCACAATTTAAGAATAACGTCTGTAATGTATCCTTAATTTTAAATATAAATAAAGTTTAAATTGAAAGGACTATTGTATTTCATACATTTCCAATCGTTTCTTATGAATTCTCTGACCTCAGTGTTTTATAATTAAGATCAACTGATATCAATATCTAAAAGTACTCTTATCTGATCTTGATAACGATACACCTAGTCCAATTATGTGTTAAAACTAAAAGATCAAAATGATTTATATGTTAATAATAAGTACTAAGCACGCACATGAGCTCGTGCGGCAGCCCCGGCGCGTGGTCGTGCGTGAGCAGCTGGAAGCAGTGCGACAGACAGACCGACGCCACTATCTTCAACCTCTCTATTACTTCTGGACTGAAGCTCGCTTGGGAGTGCTCTGAATTACCAGCCGCCTGTAAGAGTAAATACATTTTTATCACAATAAAACTTCTATGATCCTCCTAGATTATTACAAGAAATTGGTATGCTAACAGATTGGTTTAAGCTGCATGTACACTGCTCAAAAACTCAAGTGTATTCAAACACGCACTAGTACTAACTTGCACTAAAGCACTCGCTGCATCCAAGGTAATGCAACCTTGCCACCTGTACCTTGATAGTAATAATTAATTTAATTAAATTAGCTTCACGCTGTATCCCGCACCAGGTTCCTACGGTTCCCTCTGCCTACCCTGGCAGAGGGAACCGTAGGAACCTGGTGTCAAGACGCTTTCCGCCTTTCCACGCATGCGTGTTGAGTGGCGGCAGTCAACGTCGCGCGTTTCGCCTTGTTACCAGAGCGAAGAAAATGAAAACCATTCATTCGCCCCGAATGGGAATCGAACCCACAAACTGGCGCAACCTCTGCACCACGACGGTCCTTGATAGTGTTCATTAATATTTTAATTTACATAACAAAGTAACCTTATATCTAATTTTCTCGTCGTACTTAATATATCTTTTTATATATGAACCATTAAATTTATTTTATTTTTCAAATGTTAATAATAATGAAACAACACAACATATATAATGTGAAATATACATACAGCATGCAATTCACAGAAGGGATCCTTCTTCCATGCCTCCGTGTCTCCGCAGTCGCAGCAACCTCCGCCCCCTGATTGTCCCATCTTGTACTTATGGTGTCTATGGGGTGAGACTTTAAAGCACTCCACACACAGCACGCACGTGTTGTCCATGCCTATAAAAAAAAGATTTATTTCAATCAAATGTTCATTATTACTTTATAGAGAACTATTATGTTTATTTATCATTTATTTAATATATCATTTATTTAATATATCATTTATATATACATAATATATTATATAAATACATTATTATATGTAAACACTGGGAGTGGGATGGGCACAAAAGCCATAGTCAAGTATGAAGAAATATTTTAATATTACTTATTATAACAGAATTTACTTTTAATTTCTATTCAACTTTATTTAATTTATAATGGGTGTACTCTTTCGTCATACTTTGTCTCATCACAACAGAGGAACGAAAATACTTTCAATATTAATATCCATACCCTCAACTTAGCGCAGTGTTTTGTCTTTAAATATATCTACCCTTGTTCCAAGAACTTACCACACTCCCTGCAGCTGTAGGCCGGCTCGCCCTGTCTGAAGACTCTGCCACATAACGTGGACCTTCGTGGAGGCTGTGGTACAGTGCTATCTTCGGATCCCCATATAAACTGTTCTAGAGGGTAGATTAACAGTTTGTATCCCAAATCTTCGTCGAACGACCAGTCTGAAAGGAATTTAAAACATCATAAAATAATAAATTCAATCCAATCTCTAGAAACTTATTACCGCTGATCTTATATTTGATAAGTGGTGAAAGAGGTAAGAGAAGACCTCGGTTGACCTTCGAAAACGCAAGTGTCGAAGACACCGGAGGAAGGTCACGTAAAAAGCATGAGGACCCCCGGAGGGCACGTGTGAAGAGGTACTTATGACAACGAGGCGAAAGAGGTATGCAGGGATCGCAGCATCTGGCGCTCTATTCTCTCTGTCTGTCTACCCCGTCAGACAAAAAGCATGAATATAAGTAAGTATCTTATAGGTCGTGTATTCAATTTTAGCCCAAGGCCCAAAGTAATCGTTATCATTTCGTTATCGGGATATTGGCCCTTTCTATTGTCTAATATGATAATGTCCGATTTATCCTAATATATTATATTAAGTTATGATTTGTTCGGCGTTGAGTTCCGCCACTCAACATGCAATGTCTCGAAAATTAAGCGGAAAGCTGGAAACTAGGGTTCATCTGCTTATTCTGCTATATGCTGGACACAGCGTGAGGTTAAGATACCTAATATATAAAAGCTACAATAAACACGAACAACAACATTCTCATAAAAAAGCTATGAATGTTTTCTTCTCTCGTTAAAATATTCAGGCTAAGTTATATATAACATAACGAAAGAAATGAGGCCTAGTTTCTATTTTTTACGAAGGCATCTCAGCGACGATTACTAATATAGATTGCTAGCTCGTTTTCACACTTTAGTCTATATAATATATATATATATATATATATATATATATATATATATATATATATATATATATATATATATATATATATATATATATATATATATATATATATATAAATATATATACATATAAAACAACACTAATGTAATATTCACCAGCCTTCTTTTTCTTTATGCAAAAGACATATACATATAATTTTATATGTAAATGAAACAAAGAAAAATATGAAATTCAAATACATATTAAATATTAATTACTTATTTCTATAAAATTATTTATATATATATATATATATATATATATATATATATATATAAATTATATATATATATATATATATATATATATATATATATATATATATATATATATATATATATATATATATATATATATATATATATATATATATATATATATATAAATATATATACATATAAAACAACACTAATGTAATATTCACCAGCCTTTTCTTTATGCAAAAGACATATACATATAATTTTATATGTAAATGAAACAAAGAAAAATATGAAATTCAAATACATATTAAATATTAATTACTTATTTCTATAAAATTTATTGTTTTACCTACTACATATTTCTATCAAACATTTACTTATTTAAAAAAGAATAATGCCACCAAATAACCAAGGTGACTGAGAGTAGGCATCGCCTAAGACAATACAATTCATATTGGAATATTAGTCATAAAACTCACCCAAACAAGTCCGGTTCGGTTGTGGCGAATATATCCTCGGCACAATAACACGCCAATAATCTTGGAAGTGAGTGTAGGAGAGCACTCCCTCCGCCATCTTCGTCCTCCATAGCTCCAGCACGGCGTCGCCCTGCGTCGGCAGCGTAAATCTGTCGACACCGCTCATTGTTACGGTTTCACTTCTCAATCTCAGTTTTTACACGTGCAGTTTGCAAATTGTATCACCCAATGCAATATAAAAACTTAATATTCATAAGCAATCTTTTAAAAAAAATAAAAAAAGTCCGTAAAATATTCATGATTCACAAAACAATCATAAATTAACGTTTAAACGTAAACATTCTTGTAACTAATATAATTTGGCATTAAAAATTTATAGATTATTGAAGCTCTCAAACACTGAACTTTTCTTGAAAAAACAAGTCTTCGTGAATTGAGATGTATTTTTTTTTGATATTTGTAAAAAGAAGCTAAGGCGGTAATTCCCGAGCACGGTAAACAATAAACTGATCGCCCAAGTTGGCATGACGCCACCCTACGAGGTCTATATTCTAATTATATAAAAAAAAACACGAGTAAACGTTGGAAGCAAGAGATATTGGTGATAAGGCGTCATGTACTGGATATTTGGCTGGCATTATGATACAAGCCGATGCAATGAATAAAATGTTATGAATTAATGACGGTTAAATGCTGAAACAACTAATTAAAACTACATTATAAACAACTAATTAAGTAAATCATATCTACTATTATTACTTTCTATTGTATTATTAATAAACCTCCTTAAAAAAAATAAGCAACGTTAAAAGCAAAAAAAGTCATAAAAGAAAAAACATTTTACAAAAACTTTACATATCGTTATCTATGTCATAATAAATAATATAAAAAAAATAGAAGAAATTTCTACTGTCACTTGTTGACAGCATAATATATATATAATATATATATATATATATATATATATATATATATATATATATATATATATATATATATATATATATATATATATATATATATATATATATATATATATATATATATATATATATATATATATATATATATATATATATATATATATATATATATATATATATATATATATATATATATATATATATATATATATATATATATATATATATCTGAAATGATTGCTTTCATTGACCCCGACATACAAAACAAAGTAGCTTTAAACGAAAGGTCAACGTATGTAAATACATTTTTTGTTGAGTTCGTTGTCCGCTAATATGATAAATCCCAGTGCAGTGTATTTTTTCGCTAAAATCCAGGCTTGTGGACCGAAACATCCTAAAAGCCTAATTTCGATATTAAAACCTCTTTTCATTTAGATGGTCATCACAGGTGACATTCGCTCATAATCAATCATACTAATAAGATTCATTATCATATGAGCGTATGGAATACGAATTTCGTTTCTATTTCAATCTTACGGTCAATGACACGTCCAGTATAGCACAGAAAGTATTTTAAATTTTATCACGCGAAGATAAGACGCAAATTTCATCTTCTTTAAAGAAGGGTGTTTCTGTTTATATTCTAAAGATGGATGAAAGATGGGTCGGTTACATAGTATCGTCGTTTGTACCAAAAATTACAAATTATTAAATTATAACCAAGAAAACTTTTAAAGTTACATTACAACAAGATTGAACATGTTACGAAAAACCATAAAATTTATTTATATGAAATTTATTTTATAGGTCCGTGGCGACGTGGCGCAGCGGCGTATGACTAAAAACGCGAACAATTGTAGGCTTACAGTCATACGATGTTATTCGGGGAGATTTAATTAGTTTCAGTTCGCTCTGGTAACACTAGGTTCCCTCCGCCTAGCCTGCTATTTGCAGGATATGTCTAAAAAATAAACTTTTTAATTTACGTCACTGTAAATACGAATCCGTTGAAGTGGAAATTTATATTTATAATATAGTACATACTACTACATAAGTTTTTAAATTCATAGAGGACAGTTCATGGACTTGCCCACGAAGCGTTTTTTTACGATATTTAAAAGTTCGCTTTTATTGAGTTTCTAACCAACTCTTAACAATAGCACTGTTTTCCGTGACACGTGTAATAAAGAATATATTATATAGATATTTTATTGATTTTTATGATTTGGTTAAACAAAGTAAGTAACTACCGGCGCTCAATTCCTAAATCGGTAGGTAGTGTCATTCATCACTAAGTTAAGTTGATTGTGATAGTGAAATATTCACGCAAAGTGAATGAAAGGAAGGAAAATAAATAACATTATGACTTATATTTAAAGTTTCTTTGAGGATATTTGGCCCTCAAAATTATCTATACTGGAGGACGTGTTGACGCGTGACATACGCGTTGCCATAGCAACGTGTATGTCACTTTATACAAAAGTCATATCGTTAAACATATTATGGTAGTGTGTGTAATGTTTTATTTATTGATCTATTGTACTTTGTAAGCATTATTATTGAAAAATATTAGCATTCTGCACTTCTTCCCTCTCACACACACATAAACAAATAAAGTCTGCGCAATTTTCGTAAAAAGGGGTCGAAAGACTTTGCTTCACATAATAATATATAGATAAAAAAGGTAACTGACCGTATTCTGTACATGGAAGATATATTAAAAAACCGATTATTGGGGTCATTCTTAAAGGTAATAAAATCCAAAACAATGTTTTTTTTAATTGTCTATTTGTCTGTGCGTTTGTGCACGATAATCTCAGGAACGGCTTAACCGATTCATTCACACAAAACAGATTTCACCATTGTATTACTGGTAAAGTTCCCTTAATAGTTAGTTCGTTTTGTTTAAATCGGTTCATAAATAAAAAAAAAAATATATCAATTTAAAGTATTTTGTATAAAGGAACGCCGTAAAGTAAAGTGGCCGAAACTTCAATTTTACTTCCCCGCGTAGACAAAGTAGCGTGCGCAGCTAGTTTTACAGTAAAATTCAATCTCGACATACACATGTAGCGGACGTCAAGTTTGATTTCTCATATTGGTATTTATACCTTTAAGCTATAAATAAATTGTGTATTCTTGTACTCTCAGTGGTAGCTATTAATATTTTTTAAATCTTTTAAAGATAGTGTATATAATATATTTTTAATTAATATTTTAGGTTAAAAAGATGTGGGGAAGTGCAGGACATTAAGATACAGATAAGAAATTACGTAATTTTATTGTAATTACGTAATTTCGTAACGTAATTTTTAGTATTTCATCATACGTTTATTTGTGTGTGTGCTACTGAATCTTAAACTTATCGATTTTATTCCTACATCTAAGGTCTCATTCAGTCAGTAGCTTTGTATTTTTTTTATAATTTATTCTATAATATTTCAGTGGATATGAATAACTTAAGCTCAACGATGTCTTCAACACATCTATATCTAAGTTATAACTTACACTGCTACTCTTTTATGAATTTCGTTTTAATCAATAAGTAAAAGGTAGGTAAAGTGCGAGTGAAAATGTCAAATAGCACAAACTACAAAAATCCAAGGCTAGGTCAAAATTACACCTAAAAACTAAGATTAGGTACATTTCAATCACTTTTTTTTGTATGTTTTATAAAATTTCACAATTTTGTTATATTTTAATATATATTTGGCCTTTAAAAGAATTTTTGCAATTTATGATTGTTATCAACACAATTAAAAAAAAAATAATTGAAGAATATCATAAACAAGAAGATTGACCAGGTCTCAAATAAGAACAACCTAGAAAACGTTACAACATTGAAAGAAATACTTAACTATTATAATTTCCAACACAAACTTAACTTTAGAACAATAGCATAGAGTGCATTTTTGTTCGACAACCACTGCGGAAGCTGGCGTTCTCCCAAAACACGTGAAATGCTATACCTGCACCTTAAGACCTTCCCAGTGACAATGACTGACTAAAATGACTTGATGCTAAAATAAAGCGTATATGCATATTGCATATGCAGACGGTTTTATTTATAACTTGGTCGGTCGCGTAGACTTAATGAGCTTTAATCTTACGACCTGGTCTCATGGATTGACATCAGTTCCAGTCCTTGGCTATTTTATGCGCCTCAAGGAAATGTTCATGCTAGATAACAAGTCATTTTTTTATTCCTTATATAGTTTAGCTGGCCTGCTATGGTATACATTAGACGTTCTATTCCTTAAAATCAATTTTACTTCATATATTCTCCCCAGGCTTTAGCTTGAGCTACACAAGAAAAAAAAGTTTTATACAAAGTTTATTAGTTCCGAAGATATGAGAGTGTTATAAACTTCTAGTCTTTGCTTTTTATTATTGAATTTTTACTTTTAATTATTAGGGCTTCGCCCGCTTGATGTATGTTATCGGACCCATTTCAACATAATATGAATGAAAAAACATATAAGTCTTTTAATTTTTTCCTCTCGCATCAAATATCGAATTTTTTAGGAGAAGTAATGAAGAATATATTAATTAAAATAAAAAAATATCATTGTATATAAAATATTTTATTTGAGCGGAAACAACTCGCGCGCGGTAGACGTGGCTTTCACGCATAAATCCCGATTCCGCAGGAACTCGGGGAATCTTACATAACCTTCTAAAATTTTTAGTTCCGGAGCTTAGCTCGGACAAACAAAAAAAAAACAGACAGACGGAAATTTTAACTAATAAATAATAACTATATGCATTGCAAAAAACACAATTATTCTGAAATCACAAACAGACACTGCAATTTGATTTATATGTATAGATATACAGTTTATAATTATAGATTAAAATAGAACGATTGTACGTATGCAGGGCCGTTTTAGAATATGCCAGGGCCCTTGGGTGAACCTTGCTTGGGCCTTGGGTAACAAATTATTATTATTATATTATAACAAGAATAGTATTTTACAGATAATTTGGGAGGGCTCCAAAACAATCTGCCTTAGGCATAGACCCCAAATAAACAGTATGCATATAAAATAACAGACTAAGGAGTTTACTTCTCTGTTGGAAACAATCGAAAGCTGCATTTGTTTGAATTAATATGACTAAGCATGAGGGAGACCTTGAAGTTGATTTATATGAAACAAAAATAATATAATAATAATCGACTAAAGTAGGTATATTAAAAGCCATAAAAATACTTTCCAGACAATTTTCGAGATATGCCGTGTTGAGTTGAGCAGTACTCAACGCCGTGCTTCGTCTACCAGAGCAGAAAACGATACTATTATTTTCCCCAAGTGGGGATAGAACCCGGGACCAAACCGAGCTTTCGTTGTATGTATTTCATTAGAGCAACTCTATTTACTATATCATTTAAAGTTACCAAGAATTAAGCAGCTCTAACATATTATTATATATAGATTCTAAGTTAATACCAAGTAATCTTAACAAAATCGTGTTACAAATACATACCTACTTTAGTAGTTTAGTTGAAATAGAGAACTCTATATTAAAAGCTCAGCTTATTTAGAACAAACGAGCTGCTTCAATCGTATGAGTGCTCTCTACATTATACCACTATACGAAGCGTTATCGACTACTTATTTTTTTTAATATCTTACTGTGACAATAACTCGATATCCATATATTAATACGTGAAGCAAAAACTTTGGACCCCTTTTTACGGAAATTGCGCATACGGAGGAGTACGCAATTTGACACACTTCTAGTTTATGTGTAAGAGAAGTGCAGAACGGTAATATTTTTCAATAATAATGCCTATAAAGTACATAAAATTAATAAATACAACATTACACACACTACCATATGTTTAATAATATAACTTTTATATAAAGTGACATACACGTTGCTATGGCAACGCGTATGTCACGCGTCAGCGAGTCCTCTAGTTAATACTAAACAGTACGAGTGCAATTTTTTTTTGTGCTACAAAAATCTTCTACCATATTGGAAATGATTAACAGCAGTCTGTACTATAGACACAGTGCGAAAATAACAGAGAGATATATATTCATAAAGGAATGTATGAAAATGTGAGTGAAAGTAAATGAGCATAGACAGATATATATCATTAAAAAAAAATAAATTATTTCAAAACATACACTTAATCATAATTAATATGTAATTAAAATAGCACATTCACTTTTAAACGTGATCAGCAAGTGTACTAACCTTTAAAAAGGAAAACGAGCGCAGTAAAGTGATTTATTTGAACAATTAACAAGTGAATTATTATTATTCACTCATTTATTCGTATCAATATATATATATATATATTTGAAATATTTTCTCCTGTGCCACGGTGCCTTCGGTTAACAAAACCTTACATATTTCATTATACATTATTGCATTTATATGCATTGCTAACTAGCGACCCGTTTGCGGCAGCTTCATTGAAATTCTTGGATTTATTCTAAATTCATTTAATATTTGATTAATGAATCGATTGAAATAAAACGAGCACGAAATATAAAGGGAATCTTACCTAAACATAATAGCGAAAATAGCATTTGAAACGATTAAACCATTTCTGAGACTAGTGTAGACACACGCACAGACAAAAATATTAAAAATCGTTGTTTAAGCTTCTATCATATTGACACATGCCCCAATATTATTATTTTTTTATATATCTTCCATATACAGACAGCGATCACCGATCAGTTACAGTGACCATGATGAATATTTTAATACTACATTTTGATACATGATGTTGTGGTTTCAGAATTAATTGAGTATCAGTATCAAGCCACATCGTATGGTGAAATTCCTCATAATTTATTTATTTAAATACATAGATAAAAAAATGGTATGGTTTCTACTTCACTCAAAATACTATTTTTGGGAAATACGAATGGAAAACTTTGAGATTGTTATAGATAGACAGTTTATTCCAAATTATTTTGATTTTTTTTTATACAATCGCCTCTGTAAAAATTATGCAAAGACAATGTCAGATACATACATCTTGACCATGGTTAAATTAGTTTTTTTCCTGCAATAGCATAATTTAGGCAGAAGGAATCTATTGTACACTGCTTTCCTTACTTTCCACCTAATTATCGTGACATTGTGCGTTTAGTGGCGTAATTCAACGCCGCGCTTTGTCCACCAGATCGGGAAAATGGAAATAATTTAATATAATCATTATTTTGATGATTTTTTAAGTGTTAATCCACACTAAGAATAGAAAAATACTTAAAGAAAACATATAAAAATTTGAACGCAGCGAGATTGGAATCCGCGCCTCATGGAAACCGTCTAAGCGCTCTGACCACTAAGCCATGCGTTCTTCTTCAAGCTGCGTCGAAATTCTTATATGCTTTATACAACTTATTACGTTGTTAGCATCTCTGTAGGGAGATTTTTACAAATTTCCGCTACCCAAAGATTATTGCGACGAACAATCGTTTGGCAAGAGAGAATGCTATTTTTATTTAATATTTTGATGATTTTTAAAGTGTTAATCCACACTAAAGATAGAAAAATACTTAAAGAAAACGTATAAAAATTTGAACGCAGCGGGATTCGAACCCGCGCCTCATGGAAACCGTCCAACGTTTCCATGAAGCGCGGGTTCGAATCCTGCTGCGTTCAAATTTTTATACGTTTTCTTTAAGTATTACTATAATCATTCCCCTCCGTCCGTCGTGGCGCAGTGGCAAAGTGTAAACGCGACAGTGATGAGTTTGATTCCCACTCATGCATAATGAATTATTTCATTACCTCGTTCTGGCAACAGACACACGACGTGAATGAGGTCCACCATTCAACACACAAAATTGGGGAAGGAAGTGTGCTAACACTAGGTTTCCTCTGTCTACCATGCTATATGCGGGAAACAGCGTACAGAATTCCCAAAATACATTCAAAAGCCTGTCCCAATTCATCACAACTTATATTTACATTTAAATATAGTAAAAATATAAGTTTAATATAACGTGAATTGCCATTTCTCTGTAAATACATAATTTCTATATCACATGATGTAGAACACTCGTGCGTTTCTTATACCTGTAACTAAAATATCCCAAACACCTATAACAACTCTGCCGTTCAGAAATCATTAAATTGGCACAAAGTTAAATGCCACATAACGTTTAGTGATTCAGAACCTTACCGTTCAATTTATATGTAGTTGAAATTATTATCAACAAATAGTGGACTTAATTCATACAGCAAATATAAGTAGGCATATATGAAAACGTTAAAAATAAATTTATATAATTCAGGCCATTTTTTATAGGTGACGCCATTCTGTCGCAGTCGTACAGCTGTAAATCTGATGACTGTCGAGGTATAATGCAACCTTTTTCAAAGCTTTTTAATTTCCCCGCTCTTTAATCTAGATACACCATCGCGTTGGCCATTTCCTTTTCATAATACCACCGGCCTGATAATAACATTTTAACTATAAATTTAATTAAAACGTGGCCGGAGCTTAATTAAATTATGTATATTATTTACCATAGCGAATCATTACAAGTAGTAAAATATTTATTTTTGAAGCCGTCTCACTGTTTACACGACGGGGGGATTCCAGTCCCACTGGGCGCGAATGATTTTTTTCATTTCCTCGCTCTGGTAACAAGATAAAGCGCGGCGTTGAGTTCCGCCATTCAAGTCCAAACAATGTCTCAAATTTGGGCGGGAGGTGAAGACCGCTGTGTCTTAACGTTAGCTTAGTCCCTCTGTCTACCCCGCTATATGGGATAAATAGCAATCATAATAATTATACATTATTAATGGTTATTACAAAAAATATTATATTTTGATTGAATAACTTTTCACTCTCCTACTGCAACATGATCTCTACGTGATTTATCTCTGTGACGTAGGAATTCCAGCACATCCCTATACATTCAATAATTCATTGGTGGTGACGTAAAATAAACTTTAGTTGTGGTAACGGTTACGCAAGAATTTTATCGTAAAAATGCAGTTTATGGCTTTGCAGCGGTGTTTTATCTTCCAAGTACGTGCGATTTTAACTCGTTTAAAAATGTTACTTTTTTTATTATATATTTAAACCGAAGCAATTGACGTCAAATTTGAGTTCAAATCCTACTTGAGGGAATTATTATATCTTAATATTGTATCGCGCATATACTTCGCTTTTCGACTTAATTCAAGATATTTTCTGTCCTTTGGGACGGAGCATTCTAGTCTAGTTTTTAAAAATGCGACGCCGAGCTTCGTTGAATGAATATAAACGAATATAAACGAAGTTAAATGAATATAAACACTGTTCCGTGTACAATTATTATGTTAAAAAAATACTATTAACAACAAGCGCCAAGCGAGACTGAAAATAGAAAGTAAATAGTTTTTTTACCTTTTTATTTCATCGAGTGAAAAAGACGAACACGAGGTGTGAGCTAACTCACTGGCATCTCGATAACAACACAAATTAAGCAATGTTTCTATTAACATAATTATCACAATTAGAAATTGTATAACCTAGTGTAAACCACTCTACAAGTCATATATATATATATATATATATATATATATATATATATATATATATATATATATATATATATATATATATATATATATATATATATATATATATATATATATATATCATCAAAGATTTTGCAACACAACAAGCAATGTTGATTGTCAAAAGACAAAACAAATACTGAAAATAATATAAATAATAACAACATCGATAAGATATGAAGGAGCGGAAGGTAGAAGACACTCTATCTAACATTACTATACTGGTATTGGGTTTATTGGGTTATTCACTTTCAAGTGAACCATAATCAGTCAGAATATACGCGTATCACTTAAAGGCACTCATATGGAATGTGAGATACAAAACATGTATTTACATGTACATGTTCTAGGACTCGTAAAATATATTATATTTGTTAATCTCTTAATTTCAATGTAGTATACATCTTCTTAACTGATTCCGTGAAAATTCATTTTTATCATATTTAAAAAAAACATGACCCACAAATAAATAATAAAAGATAAATGTACCTAAGGAATTTACAAAGTGTCGCGTCCAGCCCAAACAAAACATATTATATATATATATATAAATAAAAAAGTCACCTGTCCGCTGGTATCATGTCCGCGGCGTCGTCTTCCATAGACTCGTCGCCGACCTCCACCTCCAACTGCATCGGCGGTGGCGAGCTCATCTCCACAAACTGTGACAAACAAGTAAACATTATTGTTCCATCATCTACATATTTACTAATACTTATAAAGTTGAAGAACCGTTTTGTCTGATTGAGCGAGCTCATCTTCAGTGACTGCGTGGCCGACGGTGTTTAATTTTAAATAAAAAATCAACCGTACTAAGTTTTTTATTATTTTTTATTATTTGATTTATTAATAATTACAAATTATTTTTATATTTATTATTTTTATTTTATTATTAATTATTTTTTATTTATTTTCTTTATTAATAATTACAAAATTCCGCATGATGTGAATCGTTGTATATGGACACTTCGCCACTGGTAGCTAGCTGCTCGAATGGTGTATTATTTTTGTGCTGGATAGCTGGCCATTTGTTGAGTAAGGCTATATAGGCTATACGAGAATGCTGCCATACGCAACTATGTTATATTCATTCGACCTCGGGGTAACGAAGCTGCCGGTAAGAGCGACCAACAAGAATCGTATTCCCCTAGCCCCCACAGATACAATTTTACATTTTCCGCATATTTAGAGAGACCAGAAGACCAATTAGACAGATGAATCATATTTTATAAATATAAATGCTGTTAAAGAAAACGAACCCGGACGGTTTCCATGGGGCGCGGGTTCGAATCCCGCTGCGTCCAATTATTTTATATGTATTCTTTAAGCATTTCTTCTATTCTTAGTGTGGATTAACACTTTAAAAATGACTCTTCTTAATAAATAAATTTTAACATCTAACCCATACATATAACCAGATAAATTTCATTGTAATACGATGTCAAGATATAATAAAAAAAAAAACCAGTACATGAGCATTTTAATAATAGCGGTCTTATTTCAATTATTCATTAGTTTACATCGCTGACTCATTTGTTAGAGATTATAAAAAAACACTCACACAAATAAATATAAGCGCCTAATTATATATTTAATAATATTAAAATAAAAAATTAAAATTCTAACAATATGTACGCGTCCTTACCCACTTTTGTAGTAATTAGGTTAACTAGTGATAACATTGCTTAAAAAAATCCCTTAACTTATCACACCTATCTTAATACACAATTAATATTATATCGGTTAATTTTTTTTAAATGCCGGACTTTTTATTCCGTACTACAGCAACAACAACATCACTAGCATATGAGACAAGTTGTCGAAGGTAAGTCCATTTTTGGATTTTTACTTTCAATATACATACGTCATACTTTTATTCTTTTTTTTTTAATTTGCGTATAATAAATGCGAATACAGGTAAAATGGATGAATAGGGAGAACAGCCGTTCTACAGTTCATCATTTCTCAAGCAAGAATCTTAGCCGACAAGGATAACAAGATCGTAAACACTAATTAAAATCACTCAGTCGGGAATCAAATTAACGACCATCGTTGATATTTTTTAAAACCACCACTATTGTATCAAATCATTAATGAAAATAATTCAAAATATCTAAAAGAAATAAGAATATTCAGTCATCCCATAGAAAACAAGTTGTATGGCAATGACCTTGAAAATGACATTGAGAGATGTCCACATATAGAAAAATTGAGTTTCCTGCAGAGACAATTCACAATTTCCAAAGCAGATACAACATTAACCTCCACTTGTTGGTTAATTGTTGTAATTGTAAAAATACTTAAGTAATTAATGTTATTAAAAATACTTTCTAAATGAAATAATTATTAAGATTAATATTATAATTACGTTATTTTGTATGCTAATAAAATTATATAGCTACTAGTTAATACTTTAAATTATGTTATTTACAATATAATTATTAGGTGTCATTGCAACATCTGTCTTACTAGATGTGATAATTGCAGCTTCGAAAGCCTTATATAGAACAAATATATCTGTACTCTATACTTAAAATTATAAAGCCAACAAGATTGTTCGGCAGAACATGCTTATCTTATAAACTACTGGCTTGAATTGAAAAATTCATTTTATTGAGAAACACTATAGCAATATGACATTACAAGAGTTACCTCAGATACTCAGAATGTGTTATAATTTAAAGTTATGGCCATTGCCACCAGACCTGGTTCAACCAAGCAAACTCTACAACCTTATAATATTAGTATAAATAAAGCATATTTTATTTATGTATCAATATGTGGTTAACTCAATATTAATACCAACATGTATAATAGATGAATGAATTATTCAACAAGTATATTTATATAAAAGGTTTAATTTAAATAACAATATAAAATATAGAGCCAGTGTGTCTAGGACTGCGAAATTTGCAATTGATAATGTGTTGTCATTGAAGTTTTTAATGTATAAAGTAGTTTACAACACATCTTTTATTTTTCATGGGCTGGGATCTATAAGATTTTTTTTTTAAATTATATATATTTGTATCTTCTGTATTTAGTAGGGGGTTGAGTAATGTCTTGCTAGTTATACTATATATACTACTACTACTACTACTATATAGATATAGATGATAAAATACTATAACATTTTTTTATTATAATAATTAAACCTAACATTGTCTGATTGCTTTTACATAAGCTATAGGTTACATTTTTTACTTTAGTTGGCTTTTTATCAACTTATGTTTTTTTTATTGCTTTAAATATTGATTAAGAAGAAAAATTAAATTAGATTTATATTGAGGGCTTTAAAATATAAATAAGTTAAGCATAATCCTGTCTTAACAAAAATGGAATCTTATTAGAGTAAATACATATGTTTACTACATATTAATTAAAATATTACTACTCAATAAATGATGAAATAACAACGATGTATTTATTATCTTTCCTTTATAATCTGTGTTAAAATATAAATAAAATATCTAGAAATAAATCAGTAAATCTTTTTGATGAAATACTTGTTGAAACAATATTTGTTTTTCAATAAATAAAACAAAATTTTTATTATATGTTATGAGCCACTGCAAAGGCAATTAGTAGTGGGAAAGAAATGGGCAGAAAGAGCATAATTGCAGCACTAGGTTGTCTCTGCCTACACTGCATTATGCCAGATAAAGCTTGATGCTAAAAAGAAAGTATGAAATATGATACATAATAATAATAAATTTCACCACATATTTAGCACTGAATTTATAACATTATATTAGTTTTATAACATTTAAAATTATGTTGTTGTTGTTATACATATAAAATTATATGGCATAATAACTATTATAGTATGTTTATGTGCTTATGCATGATTCATTATTGTAATTATAATTCACAGGACATAAAATGTTCACACTTGTATATAATATATATTTGATGAGATAATCGTTTTGTTTCTATACATGTTGTGATATCAGATTTTCTTTCTGATATTATAAATATATAAAATGACAAACAGAAGTCACCAGAGTTGTATTTCCTTTATTTAGTATCTTTTTAATAGTTTACCTAAGTTGGTTATATCTTTATTAATAACCTCAATTCAGTTTCTTTCACTATTTCCTATTTGTATAACAAACAATCAAAAAATTATAGCTAATATTGGCTTCCAAAATAATCGTCATTTATTAAATATTATACTGATATTTAATGTTTACGTAATTTGGTAAACAAGCCAAAATTGTTTGTAAAAATATGAGACAAAATGTATGTCATGTCAAAATATGAACCAAAATGTGTGCTAACAATTAATTTGGATTATTTATATAAAATTTCCAATTAAGATCAGATATATAAAATACGTTAGACACGTATAAAATATTCAACCAACATTAATAAGTTGCCGTACGCTTAAAAGTAACTGCAATTAAAAATGAAAACAAGAAAGTATTTATTATTACTAAAGCTGTCGAAATATTTATTACGATATATGGTAGCAACGAATTGCGACGAAGTAAAATAAACGCAACAAAAGAAAATCTCGCCCTCACCTTCGATCGAAATTGTTAAATCATCCAACTAGATTTCTTTGTTTTGATGTTACTCCGTCGTTAGCAGTGAGATTAGTCCTTGATATAACACTAAACGCTCTTGATATCATCAGTTTTAAATCCCATGAACATCACAATTTTTTCACATCTGCTAGATTTCTCTATCATTGGCACAAGTCCACTGAAATTTTGACATTTCATCGCAGCGTAAATTTAACCAAATTTATTATACAGAAATAATAAAATTATTATCTGTTACATTGATATTTAAGATGTTTTATTAGTGAAATATTGGTTGTTAAAAGTAATTAATATTTTTCAATTTATATTATTATAATTTTAAAAACTGAGAAATATTAAATTTCAATTATTTAAAAATATCTCTACAGATATTTTTCTGTGTTGCTATAAAAAATATTTTATGCAATATATTTTCAACAGATAATATTACGCTGGATGATAAGTAAAGTAATTACATTACCTATATTATTTTTTTAAATATGTTTTATGTTATTGAATACATTATACATAATATTTTATGATGATTTACGAAAGACGAGAGATGATATATTTACCTCAGAACCTTTTTAAAATTAGTAATTTATAGCAGATATCGATATTTTCTATGTAAATATTGTTTATTGATGTAGCACAGACTGAATCCAACTACATATAAATAATTTATTTTTGTATATTATGTACATTTAGGGATATATAGGTAAAATAAAAAAAATACATTAATAAAATTTATTCTATAAAATATTGTTCTATTTGAATATTATACTCTTAATAGTACATCTAAAAGCTAATTGAAGTTTGAAAAACCTAAAGGTGGATATTTTTCTAATATTTTAATCATTGCAGATGGATAAAATGCCATAAATTTGAAGCGTTCTCCCATTTTCTTAGGGTCAATCAACATTTCATAAGCTGCTTTGATTTTTTCTTTTTCTTCATTAGTTTTTGCATTATCCATTAACACCTGAAAAATATTTTTACAATGTTTATCTTTTTTGTTTATTGTATTGAATATTTAAAGATATTGTATGTGATACTTACTTGAATGCGGACATTAGCTTGTAATCTTTCTAGGAACTCCATTTGTTTAACTGGCCCTAAGACTATTGCAAAATTTTCTTCACCAGGTGTCATTGATGCTGATATCCTGAGTTGACTGAAATCCACATCAGCTGTTAAATCTGACAGACCTGGATTCTCTAATGGATCCACTAGTTTATGTTTATGAAAAGCCTGTAATAAATAAATAAATATTTTTGAAAAATAATTTAATTTATATTCGTCCACATTTGTTTTAAATATGTGAAGGCTTTACATAAATATAATATTTTATTTATAATCATTAATTTAATAGAGCAAATTTATTTATTTATCCTAAATACTAAAAGAATATTAGTTACCCTAAAAGTGTCTCCCTTCTCCCCATTATGGCCATAATCTGCTATTAAAGCTAAACCTCCAAACTGATCAACTCTGTTAGCAAGTTGTTTGGCAATACCGAGAGCTCTAGGACTTATTTCAAGATCCAGTCTGTCTCCAGCATCTAAAGGAGGCCTAACCAGAACCTTAACTGATTGAGTCTCATTAGCGGCTATCCTGTATTGTAATTTATTATTTTCATCCAAATCTATCAAGATTTCTCTCCAACCATTTTCTAATTTCTATTAAGTGAATGAAAAAAATATTAGTTGGCCCAAATTTACATATTATTTATTACATATTAGAGAATATAAAAGTCATAATTAATAGAGATAATTAATAAATATATAAATAACAATTGACCTTTCAGATAAATTAGCATAAATACCACTTACTTGAAATTTATGTATGGGCAACACATCAAAAAATTCATGAGCTATATACCATGAAAAGTTATTTGGTACTTTCTTTAGGTCATTGTACCAATAAACTTTTATGCCACTGACTGTTTCACCCTAAAATAGAAAATTTTACATAAATTTATATCAATATTTAAAATAAATGATTGACATGACATATATATATAAAATAAATAAATTATAATAACCTCATAATTATGTGGTAAATCTATATCTGTAGCCCTATGAGAGACACATAATCTATTTGCCTGTACTAGCTGCATAGTTGTTGAAACTTCCACAAGATGAAGACTGATATCATCAGCTCTATAGCCATATTTGTTTATTACCTACAATAATAGCAAAAAAATTATATAATAAATATAATAGAAAATATATTTGTAATAAAAATTATATAAGTAATTTTATGTTATTTTTATTAGTTATAATATGCAATTCATACTCTAAGAATATCTATCAACAGAGTGGCTTTCCCTGGTCCTAGTTCAACAATTTGTAAAGGTTTTCCAGAACCCATCTTCTGCGTCTCAGCATAAAACCATATAGCCAAAATTTCCCCAAATAATTGACTAATTTCCGGTGATGTTATAAAATCTCCAGTCTCACCTATAACATCTTTTTTCATATAATATCCTTCGGTAGGATTTGTTATGACTATATTCATGTATTCAGCCACAGTTAGAGGGCCGTTTAATCGTATTTTTTCTTTAATTATATCCATTATGCTCGGTGCATCTGCTAGGTTAGGCATCTTTAATGTTTTTGGATCAGGCCGTTTTACGACTTTATAACCCTTATGTCTTCGAAATATATTATTTATCAATAGTGGCTTACTTAATACTCGAAATAAATTTCGAGAATTCATTTTGAATATGTTATAAGATATTACTTTAATAAAAATACCGAATTTGACAATCAGCTGAAAATATCAATGTACCAATATATCTGTCTTTTCTATAATCAATGACATTTGGTGTGAACTTAGTAGTAATTAATTAGACAATTATTATCTAAATATTAGTTTATTAAAAACCAAACGTTTAGCGCTTTATTATTCACAATTTTTAGCCCCTACTCAGATATATAATTTAATGAAGCAGCAAAATATATAGCATAATGCTTAATCTACATTTTATAATAGAATATTTAGTTTTATCTGTATAAATCCGACTGTCTTTGTCAAAATCAATGTCAAAATTTTTAAAAACAATGTGCGAGCAGCGTGTGTCTGACAATTTATCACTATAAAATAATAAATAGAAGTTAAATAATATGTTAAATACTTTTGCAATGAGTATACTATTCTTATAGTCAGATATATTTCTTTTCATATTTTAAAATATAAAACTTTTCTATACATCGTATATATTGGGATAGTGCGAACAAAAATATTAGAAATTAACTAAAATGACTGAGAATGATAACGGTAATGTTGAATCAGTAGGTAATACAAAATACAAAGACGGTGTTAATCGTAATGCCAGATTGATTGTTCGGAACGTATCATTTAAAGCTACAGAAGAAAATCTTAAGGAATATTTTTCCCAATATGGTAATGTCGAAGAGGTTAATCTATTAAAAAAACCCGATGGAAGACTTGTTGGGTGTGCATTTATTCATTACACTCATGTTCCCATGGCCAATAAAGCTTTGGCCGCAACACATAAGAAGCCTTTTTTGGGTAATACTATATATTAATATAAACAAGAAATATTGTTAAATTTATATTTAATTATTTATTAATCTCTGTTTAATATTACTAGGTCGCCCTATATATGTTGCTTGGGCTGTTCAACAAAATAAATACATTGAAAATTCACAAATCAATGGACCTAAGAAGAAATTTGACAGTACTACTGAAGACACAAAAGTGGAAATAAAAGGTACTGTAATGATCATACTTGTTCAAATATTTAATTTTCTTTTATAGAGATAGCAAAAATTTATAATTTTTTTAATAATTCATTTATTTATATTTGTTATCTACAAAATATACCAGGTAGAAAACTATGTTATAAAATTTTATATACTTATTCTAAAATCTACCTACCTAATCTACTTAACCTACTTTATACACACCAATATAGTATATTATGTTATAATTATTATAATAGTTTTTTTTATATAATAGCATAAATTTATAATTTTTTTAATAATTCATTTATTTATATTTGTTATCTACAAAATATACCAGGTAGAAAACTATGTTATAAAATTTTATATACTTATTCTAAAATCTACCTACCTAATCTACTTAACCTACTTTATACACACCAATATAGTATATTATGTTATAATTATTATAATAGTTTTTTTTTGAAGATGAAGAAACAGAAACCCAAAAGCCAACAAAAGAAGATAAAGATAAAACTAGAATAAACAGGAAAGCTCGTCTAATTGTCCGCAATATATCTTTCAAAGCTACTGAGGAATCTCTTAAAGAACATTTTGAACCTTATGGAGTAATACAAGAAGTGAAATTGTTAAAGAAACCTGATGGAAAACTTGTTGGCTGTGCCTTTGTGCACTTCAAAAATGTACCAATGGCCACTAAAGCTATAGAAAATACTAATTTAAAACCGTTCCTTGGTATGTATAAGTAAAAAAAAGCTAATCATATACACCTATAATAAACCTTGTTTAAATTTAAATGTTTGGTGTTTAAAGATTTTTTGTAATAATTCTTTATAGTTTTCTGTATATATTGAATATACTATAAATAATACACAAGTCATTTCCTTATTTTTTATTTCAAATATAAATAAAATGATTGATTTTCTTTTTCAGGTAGGCCAATATCAGTAGATTGGGCTGTAGCCAAAGACCAATATATGAGGCATGTGGTGAATAAGCAAACTGAAATGCAAGATGATGTTAAGAAAGAAGATTCCAGCGATGATGATGATGATAATGATGCACCCATGAATATATCTAATGAAGAATTGAAAAGAGAGATAAAAAGCAAGTACTTATTTTATTTAGATTTGTATGACTAACTAGCCTTATTTTTCTAGTAATTATTTACACTTTTTAATATGAATGTTTACACTGGAAAACACAATAACAGTTGACAATATGGTTATTAAGAAGTCTACCACAGACATATAATATTAAATTGAATATAATAAATAATAATACAAAGGAAATAATAAGAACGATAATAGTGCATCGAATGTTTAATCTTTAAGTTTTATTTAACTTTAAGTTTAAAATCAACTGCATCTACATGGGAGTTACAAATGCAGATGCGAGAACACTGTCATGGCTCGGTCGACTGGTTTCGTTTATCAATAGACTACACATGTACACTCTCATAAAAAATATCACATCACCTTCTTATCAGCCTACAGCAGACCACTGCTGGACGTAGGCCTTCCCCAGGGTACACCATAAGGCACTATCTCCCATTTTCGCCATCCAGTCACTACCAGCCGCTTTCTTTATGTCACCGGTCCATCTGGCCGGAGGGTGTCCAACGCTATACTTGTTGAGTCAGAGTTTATGTAGAATGTATATATAGTATTTGGTATGTATATATAGTATATTTGGAATGTATATATAGTATTTGGAATGTATATATAGTATTTGTATATATATATAGTATTTGTATATATATATATATATATATATATATATATATATATATATATATATATATATATATATATATATATATATATATATATATATATATATATATATATATATATATATATATATATATATTTTTTAATATAATCAGATAAATTCTTCTGATAGGATTTTTCTGGGGATAACGACCGAGTTGCTCCCAGCTTCTGTGGTCAAGGTCCAAAATATGCCATGTCTGTAAGCGTATCACATTCATTTAATGAGTTAACAAATTTCTTGGCCAATGTGTTGCTGTATTCATCCAGCCTTTTCTTGTATTTTTTTACGTAATTGTTAACCTCTTCCTTTACGGTTGGCATTCCCAGATACTCATGTATTTCTAAATTTCTTACAAACCAGTGCGCAGGATAGTGCATATAGTCCTTAGAGCGATGTTTTAGAATTTCTGTAGAATCTCCAAATTGGAGTTGCTAGCAGATCCCCAGAGTTCTATTCCATAGGTCCAAATCGGTTTCATAATTGCTTTGTATATGAGTAGCTTGTTGCTGAGCGAGAGTCGTGATCGCTTTCCTAAAATCCATGAGAGATTTCTAAATTGTATGCTCGCTTCTGTCCTCTTAGCCTTAATATGGTTTGCCCAAATTAATCTCCTGTCAAGGTGTAGCCCAAGATATTTTACGTTTTGTTGGTCGGTAAGGTTTTGCCCATCAGACTAACAGGTCTTCTTTTCGGAGTGTAAAAGTAACATGCATAGACTTGGACACACTAGGTTTGGTTCTCCATTTTTTGAGCCACACACCTAGCTTATCCTCATCGCTTGTAAGACATGCGGTATCGTCTGCATAGGTTGCCGTAATAACGTCAGGGGTTTCTGGCAAGTCTGCTGTATATATAGAGTACAGCATAGGCCCTAGCGCAGACCCTTGTGGTACTGAAGCCTTGATGTAGTGTAACCCTGAATAATCATCTTCAAATTTCACTAGGAATTTCCATTTTTCTAGGTACGACTTTGTAATCATATAAAATGAATTTGGTAAAAAATGTTTAATTTTATACAACAGTCCTTTATGCCATACTTTATCAAACGCTTGTTGTATATCTATAAACACAGCTGAACAGTATTCTCTTTTCACAAGAGATTGTCTGTGGTGTACTCTGAAAATAGCGAACAACTTTGTCAGAAATACTATAGGTCTTTTAGGTAGCTGCTTAAGAACTTGTCCCGTTATTAAATCAAAGCCAGGAGCTTTTTTGTTTTCAAGATTGCGAATCATGGTTTGTAATTCTCTAGGGGTAACAAGTAGCAAAGGCGGGGAAACTTGTTGATCACTGGAGAGCATCCTGTCCACTAAATTATCAAACTCTTTATCAGATGACTCTGTTGGAGTGAACACGTCGCTAAGGTGTTTCGCAAATAACTCAGTTTTCCCTGAACCACTCTTGGCCCACGGTGCATCTGGGATTTTCCTTGAAACGAAACGAGAAACTGTGGCCTTTTGAAGTTTTGTGTCAGTTAAATGTCACAGGGAATAATTCCCTTTTTTGTTTATTGAGAGAACAGACAACCTATTTTGATGTGTTTCAGTAGTAATAAGTTTCGTTTAGTAGGTCTTTAAGTTCTCTGGACGCTTTGTTATAATCTCTCCTATCTTCATCCGATTGACTAAGGTGAAGTCGTCGTCGTAGCTTTCACTTTTCTGTTAGTTTATAGCGAATTTCTAATGACATGTTACTTTTCTGTATAAAATGGTTTAGCACGGTGTAGCACGCCACGCTGCGACTTGTATGAGATTCGTTGTGTAGAATGTGGTCTGAATGTGGTGTGTGGAATCGTCTGTGTCCTCTTCAGTCTTAAGTCTTACTTTAAGATCTACTTCATTTTTAAGGAATCTGGTAAAAGATTCCCAATCTGTCTTGTGGTTATATAGAATTGGTTTAGGTGGTCTTGTTATTGCGGAAGCGCTAAAAGTTGCTATTATTGGTGTGTGGTCAGATACTAAGTCAAGAGAGGATTGCACTTTGAAGTATATGTCTGACAAGCCTTTGACAATGAAGTAGTCTACAAGGTCAGGGATTTTTTTAGAATCAGTTGGCCAATAGGTAGGTTCATTTGTTCCTAGTGTTGTAAGATTGCAGTTATCGATACTCTTTTTTAATTCTCTGGCCTTAGTTGTTGTTAATCTTGATCCCCAATGAGTGTGCTTACAATTCCAGTCTCCACCACTTATAAATCTCTTTCCCAGACTTTGAAAATAGAAGTCAGACATATTTTTCTTCGGGTTATGTTGGGGAGGGGGGGGGGGGGTTCAGTAGACAGCACCTACATTTATAGGGTACAGCATTTAGTGGTTTGATTTTAGAAATTGTGACCGCCCGAAAACAAGGTACAAAGACCTTGTTTTCGGGCGGTCACAATTTCTCCTTGAACAGAATTTCCAGTTATTTCTAATGCGGTTATAATTTCGTCTTTAGGAGTATTAAAGTGGAGATGTTTGATGACAATTCTCCTACATTTTGGTCTTTGCGAGTAAAGGTATATCCTATAAGTCCCTTATTTCTTATGTGCTCTAGCATAGTTTTATACTTTTCTGTTGAATTTGATGATATTATAAGTTGAGTTTTAGATACTTTTTTTTACATCTAAAGTCATCTTTATCTATCACTTTTATTAGTTGTGTAAGTTTTGTTAAATCATCAAATCCATAAAGAATAATAGGTGGAGGCTTCGGTACTTTTTTGAATATAATATCTGACTCCTGTTTATCTAGTATGGCAAAACTGTTATTTGTAATATATAAATAATATATTAAATGATAGTTCCCTACAGGTTGTAGGTTTAAATTATTAGTTTAAAGTGTTTTTAAATTTAATTATTAGTTTAAAGTGTTTTTAAATTTTGTGTAAATTTAGTTCTTCCATATATCTTAATACTAGATTCCCTTTGCCTACTCAGCGTTAGTTTCTACGACAGGTAGTCTTTGTATGTTCATGAACTGTAAGTACTGTAAGTATGTAAGTAAGTAAGTATTTTCTCAAAAACTTCAGTGATAAACCAAATACACAACATATGACTTAAAAGTAAAGTATATTTTTTAAGTTTTAGTAGTGATCACTTTTTTTGTAGTAAAGTAAAGATATCTTGGATTGTTCTAGGTGAATCAGAAGATAATTCTGATGATGACGACGATAAAGATGAATCTGATGATGACGAGGAAAAAGTAGATGATGATAGCGATGCGGCATCCGATGAAGAAGATGATGAAGAAGTAGATGATGAGGAAGATGATGAAAATGAAGACGACGAAGACTGCGGATGATGATAAAAGCGTTACCAGCACACAAACCGATTTCCAACGGTAATCTTTGCGTTTGCTTGTTTAACATATGCAGCTAACTTTGTATGTCTTTATTGTTGTTTGGTAAAACAAATATTATATCATGTACTTTTTCACTTTATCATTTGCAAAAAAAATAATAGTAAATAACACACTTAAGTGAACTGTTTAGTGAATACAATAAATACATAGATGCAACTTAATTTCACAATGCAATTGCAATGCGGATGCAATTTGTGAAATTCAGTACCACATGTCTCATGACTATTCGCAATCGTCATTAAAATGTATTTCATCGAAACTTAACTATCAAAAATACAAATTAAATTAAAATCAGAGGCCATTGTATAGGCTATAAATCTGATATTGTGGGTTCGATTCCCTCTTGATTTTTCCATTCTAACAAGACAAAGCGTGGCGTTGAGTTGCCACAAAGAACAGCCTTGACACTGAGTTTCCTCGGCCTACCTTACCATATGCGGGATAGAAGATAAAAAAAACCGTACAAAAAAAATAAAAAACATTTTTTTTGTAGCAAAAAACTAAACGACGCCGAAGACGGATGCACCGTGTTCCTCACGAACATCCCCTTCAGTGTAGACAATGACCAGCTGAAGGCCTTCGCGGAGAGCGCGGGGCCGCTCCGGTACGCGCTCGTGTGCGTCGACAGGCTCACTGAGCACTCGAAGGGGTCCGGGTTCGTTAAATTTGTTGTAAGTAAAACATTTTAAATGTTGAATCCTAATAGCATTACAATTTGCTACTTTTTGTTATAATTTTGTGTGTATGTCCATATTTTAATATTTCTTGCTTGTATTTTTTATTACATAATATATAAATATTTATATATTATGTAATAAAAAATACTAGCAAGAAATATTAAAATAAAATGTTGTTGACAATGGTGGGCTTATTTCTAAAGGAAATCTCTTCCAGCCAACCAGTGGAATAACTGTGAATTTGAATAACTGTCAAACAAGCAGCGGGAAGAGGCAACGATAAAAATAAAGATTTAAAAACAAAAATATAAGTGAAAAAGTATATTTAAATATTAAATATATAATGAATATTTTAAAAATACACATATAAGCTATATGTATAGCAGGATAGGCAGAAATATCATATATATGTCTTAAAACACTACATTTTTGGATTAAATGTTGCCCTTACATTTCTCTTCTTCTTCTTCTTGGCATTAGTCCCGGCTTCGTTGGCCAGGGTCTGCCTTCCGACTAAGCTTACTCCACTTTGCACGGCCTTTTAACATCCTCAGTGGACATCTATTGGATCTCATGTCCTGCGTCACGACATCCAGCCATCGCTTCCTTGGGCGTCCGGGTGGTCTAACTTCAGGGACAGACACGTCAAGGCACTTCCTTCATACCATAGAAGGCCATACCATCTCAGGCGACGCTCTTGGAGCTTATCCGCTACGTCACAGACCCCAGACCCCGACCCCACGCGGTCGTACCGCGTCACGCCACACATCCACCTCAGCATCTTCATCTCCGTGACGTGAAGCTCCTGAGTGTGCCGAGATAATGTTGGCCAACATTCCCCTTATACCCTTACGTTTCTATATAAATATAAACTTTCAATATAAATATAGTAATTTGTATACTTTTCTCTAGAATAAAGAAGATGCTGACAAATTCCTAGCTCTGCCAGCCGAGTCTATGCGCTTGGAAGGGCAGACCATGCAGGCGAGGCCGGCACTCAAGAGGGAAAACTTGCAAACGGGGAACAAGAAGCAAGCGAAGGATAATAGGAACTTATATTTGGTCAAGGAAGGAGGTTTGATATTGTTTTTCTTTTTGTAATTTAGTTTTTTTTAGATGCCAATTTTTTTTAGATGCTTCATAATGCTCTCTGACATTGTATGGACTGGTGCAAATAAATATTGTATGCAAACTAACGATTATATTGCAACTGAAAATTGTGAAACACATTTTACCACTTTGGATGTCAGAGCAGGCTATTCAGTTTAGAACAAAATTATATTAGAAACCCCAATATCATTTTTGAAGACCTATCCATAGATATCCCACACGTATGGGTTTGATGAAAAAAATTATGTTGGAATTTCAGTTCTAAGCATGGGGAAGCTTCAAATTGATTTCGTTTTTCAATTTTTGTGCGAAAATCTTAATGTGGTTAAAAAAAATGAAGTCACGTAAGTTATGGTCGAAAGGAGGTATCTCGCAGTGTATATCTGTGACGAAATGTCCATGTAACACGATTTCCATCGGGTTATGATTTATAATCCTTAATAAATTCATAGAATATAACAATTTTTATATTATTCTAATGGAATTATTTTGTTACGTTTTTATTCGACGCCGATTTACTTTTATAAAAATAACGATCTTCGTCACCCTCGTTCGTAACGTCACAAAATATTAAAAAAATCTATAATATACACAATATTATATATTTTTTTTTTTATATTTTCCACAACATCAGCACTTACTGATACGATATATAAGGTCTGGTACCGCTTGCATCTTAATATATAAGTAAAGTTCTCCAGAAACATTGTAGAGTCAAATATCTTTGTTATCACTTACCAGTGATAGTAGCGGGCACGAAGGCGGCGCTGGGCGTCTCCGCCTCCGACATGTCCAAGAGGCTGGCGCTGGAGAGGAGCAAGACGCAAATGTTGAAGAACTTGAACAGGTGTGTTATTAAACCGTGTAGAAAATAAGAATTTATTTGTAAATTTATTCGCACTATTTGATTTTTGATGACAGTTGTGTAAGCTTGATGTAGATTTAAAATGTATGAAAAATAGCAAGAAGTGAAGATCTTATTACGTCAGATAGACATATCACAAAAAATATTTGTAAAAAAGCACACCGCCCTTCAGCGAGATAAATTATTTAACTTGTTTGAACTTTGTGAAGTTGAGGTAACGGTAAACGAAAATAGCGACGAGATGTCGGACGTAATAACAACGTATAGCAGTAAAATCGGCACAAATGAAAAACAGAGATATTTATATATAAACAAAGATATATAAAGTACTATCAGTTTTTGATAAATTACTTGTGACGAGTACTATGCTACCGTACTCAAGTCTTTACCACAAGAAGTAAGAGATAATGTGTTGGGGGCACAGTCCAAAAAAATCTGTAGTAATCTGTAGTAATCTTTAAACCTATATTTTATGTTTAGTAAACAATTGTATTGATCATTTGAAAAAAATAAGTGGTCAGCCTGTATTTTTCCTTAATTAATTTAAAGACTAAATGACCGATTCCTTCGACAGATTCGTATCCCGCTACCGCCTCGTCGTATCCAACTTGCCGCCCAACTACGACGACAGCGGCCTGCGCCGGGTGTGCGCGCGCGCCGCGCCGCGGGCCACCATCACCGAGGCGAGGGTCATGAGGGACCTCAGGGCGCCCGTCACGCCGGACGGGAGGAACCCGTGAGTTACTACTTCGTGACCTCCTCCTTTTTAGGGTACTGTACCACAAAAGAAAAAACTGGACCTTTATAGGACCAAAAATTGACAAATATAAAATCGGTTCGAAAATCCGACTTGGACTGGACCGACTGTTCTGCCATTGCTATAACATCGTACATTTCTTACGGAATACAAAATTTCACTTTGTTATAAATAAATAAATATAATATAGGAAATAAGATTATTAATAAATTTACAGATCAAAAGGCTACGGCTTCGTGATGTTCATGAGGCACGAGGACGCGCTCGCGTGTTTGCGCAAATTAAACAATAACCCTGACATCTTTGATAAAAATAATGTAAGTGACTGCAACTATTATATATATATATATATATATATATATATATATATATATATATATATATATATATATATATATATATATATTATATATTCACAATAATATTATTTACACGATACTGGAGATTATATCTCACATATAAATATTTTTTCTCTACTTTTAGTATTTTGGATACATTTAAACAACGACAAAGCGATGTTTTAGATTTCATTTTGGTTGGATTTCACATTTCTCTAAAGAGGCCTATAGCTCGTATAATGTATCTAACAATATAAAATTACTGAAAATATATAGGCATGTAAGTCTACTTTTGACTGTGTCAAAGAAAAAAAAATATAATGAATCATATATTATATGTTAAAATTTGTAACAAAAGCTACGGACTATGTGTCTGTAGCGAATTGTAAAAATATTCATAAAAAACGACTGAGAATACTGTACTTAAATAAAACTAATTTGATCTTTTTAAACATTAAAGGCTTTTAGCTTCTCAAATTAAAATGCGGTCGTTAATTTTAGGTAATAAAATAATTAATGTTGGTAACAAGTGCGTTCTTGGACTTGACCACTTTGCAAAATTAAAAAAGTATAAAACAGTGTGTTTAATGTCCTGATTCGTTTTAAGACATACATACATACATACATTAGATATATTTTATAGTAATTAAAATTTTACTTTAAACTTATTTTTATAGCGTCCATACACCATTTTTTGTACGATTCAGACGATGTTATCTAATCCTATCCGTTATAAAAGTATACAAATGTATCATTTATGAGGATAAAATTTATATCTGAGACAATCGAGTTAAAGCATTTTTTCTATATAAAATCAAATTTAGTGTCTTATTTTTATTCTAATGTTCAATTTAATGCAATCTTAGTTAAAGAGCAAGGCCAGAATCATCATAGCACAGTGGGGCAGCATCCGACTAGATTGACGAGCATGAGTTCGGTCCGTATCAAAAGAATAAATTATAATAGTTTCTCCCGCTCTGGTATGACAGTGTTGAGATCCGCCACTCAACAAAGAATGCACTCATTACTGAAAAGTGGACATAAGTTGCAGTCTACCTGCTATACGGGATTAAAGCTTAAATAATGAAAGTTCATATCATCATAACACCTACACCTTGTGTGTAATTTTTTTTAAGTATATTAAACTTCAAAGTTCATACTGTATCCCGCACATAGCTGGGTAGGCAGAGGGAACCGTAGGTTGATTGAACTTAGTGTTAAGACACTCCGTTTCCGACTTACAGACACATACATTGCCTATCGAGGCATTGCGTGTTGGGTGCGGAACTCAACGCCGCGCTTTGCCTTAGTTGCCAGAGCGGGGGAAATGAAAATAATTCATTCTCCCCGAGTGGGAATCGAACCCACAAACCGGCAGCGCTTACAGGCAGACGCTGTGCCTCTGCGCCACAACGGTCCAAATTAAATTTTAAACTTTGTTTTCAGAGACCCATAGTATCATTTTCAATAGAAGATCGTACAGCGTTAAACGCGAGAAAGAAAAGACTAGAGAAGTCCATAGCCAACAATCCTCTAGCTAAAAGGGACGATACGAACAATCAAAACAAGCGCAAGAGCAGAAAACGGAAAGCTGCATTCACTCCAGACGAAAGTTACATGAAAAAGGGCAGATTTGATAATAAAAACCATAAGAGAAATCAAAATAAACAAAATGGCGACGTAGGGAAATTCGTTAGGATGCAAAATGGCGATAACGACGAATACACAGGGCTAACAGCTAAAGAAGGAAGCGTACACAAAATGAGAAGTGGCCACAAATTGAGAACTCAAGCCGATATCCATAGACAAAATGTCAAATTAGAAAAGAAAAAGGGCAAAGGAGCTATGAAATTGAAAATGGCGGCGCGGGAACGGATAAAGCAGCCCAAACAGAAGATAAACAAACACAAAATCGGTAAAAGGAATAAGAAGAGGAAGTTTAACGAGAGCTTAGCTTAGGTGTTTGTTGTTTAATAAAAAAAAAATATATGTATATATATATATTGTTTTATTTCATTTAATCGCAGTGTTGTCACTTTTTATTTTATATTATTAAATATTTTTTTTATATTATTAAATAATTTGCTTATTTTAATCTATAATTATATATTTAATACTTAATAATATTATATTATATTACAGGAACACGATGTGACCGATATGAAGCAAGTCTGTTAAATACCACTCTAGCCGATTTGTTCGCGTTTTTTTTTTAATATTATATATAGGTAGTAAGTAGTCTTTTTTCGCAGGTACACTGTTTATCCTATAAGTATAATCTATATAGAGGACTATTTTTTAATATTATAGTATGTTTTTTTTTTTTTTTATACAACATAGAGTTGAGACACTCCATTCCTCGCTTTTCGTCTTTTTGAGACAGAAATGTTGCTATCAGACCAAAGAAAATGGCTACAATTAATTCTCAAAGACAATATAAACTTTTAACGAAAAAAAAAATTATTCTTATGGGAATCAAACCCACAACCAACACGATATACAGTCAGAATAAATCGCGTCAAAATGACTAGCCTGCTTGTATAATGTAAAAATTAATTCTATAGCCGCCACCCGTACTTCTCTAGCGCTAGTTATACCAGCGATGCGTCAGGGGTGTTAATTATCACGTGAATGTCGACTAGTACTGTACATATGATATATAACTATGACCTAGCCGCTACCCGCACATCACTAGCTCTGGTTGAACTAGTGACGTGCTTGCGTACGTGCGCGCGCACTAGCGCCTCGTATTCATCGGGATGAGCTAGGTAGTGCATCACGTGCGCGGAGTTGGGCCAACATTGCCATGTACACTGTAACAGAAACATTGGTCGTAAATAAAATAAGTCTTTAATAAAACTCTTTCTTTTTCTCTTGTATCTATTATAAAAATATATTTGTATAGATAGAAGAAATACTAACACGCTAAAAAAACACATTTTAAAATATCTCCAGTACCAAGAATACAAAATCTTACTTAAAGAAAACATATAAACAAATTAAAGAGCGGGATTCGAACCCGTTCCTCATCGGAACCGTCCGAGCGCTCTAACCACTAGGCCAAACGCACGCTGTGTCGAAATTCTTATATGCTTTATACGACTTATTACGTTGTTAGCATCTCTGTAGGGAGATTTTACAAATTTCCACTACACAAAGATTATTGCGAAGAACAATCATTTGGCAAGAGAGAATGCTATTATTATTAAATATTTTGTTCTTTTTACAGGGTTAATCCACATTACCATACAAAATCTTACTTAGATCACATATTACGAGAACGTTCTTAATATTATTGGTACCATCAGCACTAATCACCCAAAAAAATATCAAAAACATACCTGAATGCCCATATCCAACCATATATTATACGCTCTTCGTATCCTCTTCTCATTGCCCACTGGGTCCTTGCTGGACAGCAGGAACAGTGAGGGCGCACGACATGGACTTCTGTAGTAGGTCTCACAAGCTATTTCATAGTGGACTGTTGCTATGTTCTTCAATAATTTTAAGTATGAACTGGAAATGTTAAATACTTATATTTTGATTTTGTTGTGGGTACTTTGTTTGTGTAAACTGGAGCCAGTTCAGTATAAATTGACATATATATATATATATATATATATATATATATATATATATATATATATATATATATATATATATATATATATTAGTAATAATAGTAAATAATATATAGATTTGCACATTTTGAATGATTGATCTTAAATAAGTTACAAAATGGCGAAGAGGATTTGAAATTTCCAGATTTATGGTAATCATACGGAACCTAGTGATAATACACTTGCGTTGTTTGTACTTTGTTTTATTAGAACGGGGAAATGAAAATCCATTTCTCTAGTGGAAGTCAACCCAACAATCATTGCGTTTATAGTCAGACGCTGTCTCTTGTGCCGGCTCTATCTGGCCTGCAGGGTGCAGGGTATTAAGGGCGCCGGCCTGGTTTAATACGGACTCTACATGAGTCAGAGACTCCTCTGGCTGTGCCACTGTGCCAAGATAGCCTCATCGAATAAAAAATCGATACAAATTTAATAAATCGAAAGTAACATGAAACCAAAAATATATTTATATAATATATATTTTTTATTAAGATAATAAAATAAAATCGTTTCAATTCAAATTACCGACATTGTTTGTAACGCACGACAAAAAACGTATGGAAGTAAAAAACTTATAAGAATAACTTACATAATCAAATACTTAGTCGCCAATTGTGCGAATCTATTGTTAGGAAAGAGGGCGAACGGCACTCCCACCTGCACCTCCGTGATGTCAGTGACAGAGTCCCACGCTTGCGCCTCTACACGATCCAAAGCTGGTTGATACCTGCATAACACGCATGAGGAACCATATTAAATCCATGAGCATATTGGTATTTCGTTTTAAACAACAAATACTTCAATCTTATTAACAAACTGACCAGGTTCGCGGTAGAAGTCGGAGTGCACAAAATGTAGTGCATTGGTCTCATGCAACGTATGGAAAGTCACAGAGTGCTAAAGCGAATGCTCGACTCCATTTCAGACGGCTAGCTTAGAATTAGAAGACTCAAACTCAGATGGTTAAATGGAGTAACCCAAGACTTTAAGACCTTTGGTTTCAACAATAAGAAGAGTGTGGCCCAAGACAGAGAGGGCTGGAATGGAGTAATTTTGGAGGCTCGGGCCCCTAAAGGGCTGTACAGCTGACGGGCTGCATATATGACGATGATGAGCGGAAGGTATTACAGCGAAACCTCGCTATATTTGCTGAAAAATCGTCCATTAGTTCGGCCTGTCTAGAACTATCATCGATTTATTACTAGAACGTTTTTCAAAGCCAGCACTAGTACAAATATTTTGAATTTAGTTAGGTAGAGAGGAGGATTTCGGACATTGAAGGCAAGTGTTAATGTGCATATCAAAATAACCTCTTAAGTTAAACTATACCCTGGGTCGCTATACCCAGACACTGTTCTTTTTTGTAAGGATTTTTTGGCTGGTTGCCATATTGTTTTTTCTTAAATATTTACATTTTATTTTTATCATTTTTGACTTGCCAAATAAGACACAATTATGTCCATGCGTAGATATATAAATTTCAAATTGTATACCTACTGGTGACTGAAGACTTATGCTCTGACGGAGCTCTTTAATAAAACATGACTAGAGTTTAGGTTTAGTTTCCCCTTTTAAGAACATAATATGAAATAGATATTAACTAACAACTAATAAGTAATGGCTAATATAAAATCTATAAAATCTATAACATCTATAAAATCTATAAAATCTATAAATCTATAAAATCTATAAATCTATAAAATCTATAAAATCTATAATATCTATAAAATCTATAATATATATAAAATCTATAATATCTATAATAGCTAATATAAAACCTGTCTTTCTGTTTTATCGCCAGCACCATAGCCTCAGACCATACATAGCCGCCGACGGAGAAGCCGTGCACTACGTACGAGTGGTCGTTAGCCGCCATTATGTTGATGAGGTCCTGACCTATGACCTTAAATTGTATGAAATTTTACTAGCAATAAACCTGTAGAAATTGCGTTGTTGTGCATATATATATATATATATATATATATATATATATATATATATATATATATATATATATATATATATATATTACATATATATATATATATATATATATATAATATATATATATATATATATATATATATATATATATATATATATATACACATATTTATTGTTATATTAATTACACCTCATTTATTTATAATATAATTGATTTATACTCGGTACTCGGTACAACACTCGATAGAATTAATTACATTCACACTGGTGACACAATGACACAATGCAGTGTCTTCACACTCAGGGCTGGTTCCACCATTTGCTGATAAAGTCACAGATAGGAAATGCGTCCCTTGTCTTGCAGATAGACAACAAATTTTGGTTTCACAGGTCTCAGATATAAATATCTAGCAGATAAAGACTTGTTTAAAGTATCAACCTTTATCTGGTAGACAGAATTAACTACCAGTACCACTATTTACTATCTGAAATTTTAACTGTAACCGGTGAAACTTGCCCTTAGTAGAGTCGGTTTACTCTGCTATATACAGAGAGTGAAATCATGGAAATATTTAAGTATATGTTATAATAGTCAGCCTACCTTAGCTCCTTTCTTAGGCCACATCAGCTGCCAGGGCTCACAGGAAACGCGCAGTACGTCAAAACCCTCGTCCAAGTATATATTCGCGTACTTCATAACCTGTTTGTGTCCAGCGAGCAGCCAACTTAACATGATACATATAGGTCTATCTGTTTGTCTATCTATTCTAATAAGGAAAGAATGAATTTAGAAATATATATATATATACATATATATATATATATATATATATATATATATATATATATATATATATATATATATATATATATATATATATATATATATATATATATATATATATATATATGTATAGCATTAGTATACTGCATTTGTTTTACCTATACTGTTAGATAGCAAGTAATTTTCCAAATCCGCTTGTTTCTAAATTTAGTATATACATACGTACAAAAGAAGGATTTCTAAAAATTACAAAGAAAACGGAACGAAATATTAAGTATCTATGTGTTGTTAAAAATTGTTTAAATTAATGATTACTCTAGAATCGTTGTTAGATCCCATCAGACTCCGAGGAGATTGAATTCATTTACACTTTCTTTGCTCTGGTAACAAAATAAAGCGCGGCGTTGAGTTTCACCACTCTACTTGTAAAGATTCGAAAAAAAAAATTGAATAGAATACTTACTTCATGGTCCTATTGTCTACTTGAATTTTGTCATCATCGTTTGATATGTAAGTTATATTCTTAGTTATAGTCTGCGTGTGCGCATTGCGATGGCACAACTTCGGTATGTAACGAGGACTCAGTGATGAAAGCATTACGCGGAAAGGCTAAAAGAAATAATTAAACACATTTTATTATATATTATTTAGTTATAACAGATTAAAAATAGTTATTGCAATATTGTATATAAAAAAGCATTAGAAATTATTAAATATCGTTATATTCTTTTTTTTTTATTTCCCTCCTCTGGTAACAAGGCCAGTTGACATTTAATGAAACGGAGTGTCTTGACTGGGCCCTCTACCTGTATGCGAGATAAAGAGTGGAGCTAATAAAAATATTTATAAAACAAAGTGCAGCGTCCTTTAGATTTTCTTATCTATCGTGGAATTGGTATGTAACAGCATGATCCGTATACAAAAACGGTAAGACAAGTGTAAGACGTTGAATCTCGCCATTTAATATGAAATGTCACCAACTCAGGCGGTAACCAGAGAACGGGGTGTCTTCACAGTAAATTCTCATTGCCTGGACATGAGTTACTGACTGATATAAAAGGAAATTATAGCAAACGTAGAAACTCACTTGTTTTATGATCATTTTTATGCCTCTTAAAAATTGGAGCTTTATATTTGAACCGCTGTATTTTTACCTGCAATATAAAAAAAATCACACACACATATGTATATATATATATATATATATATATATATATATATATATATATATATATATATATATATATATATATATACGTACGATTTACGAACAAAGCGCAGCGTTGAGTTCCGCCACTCAATATGCAAAACAATGTCTCGAAAATAGAGCGGAAAGAAGGGAACGGAGTGTCTCAACACTAGGTTCCCTCTATCTACCCACATCTAAGCGGGAAAAAGCGTAAAGTTATTTAATTTAATTTAAAACCTACTTAAGATATTTAGAATTATGCATTAAATTACAATTTAAAATGTAAATAAGAAAATAGATAGTAACTTAATCGATTAAATTTAACTGAGATAATTTCATAAAATTGATATTACCATATTTAGTATAGTAGTGAAACAAAGTTGAATTGTTGAAAAGAATGAATAAATTATGAATGATTTTAAAATAATACAAAATTCGCGAAATGTGCGTGGTTGATGCATATTGTGACGTCACACCGCCCTAATAAGATGAGGCTATGACCCTACTTAGTACTTACATTTAATTAATAAAAAAAAACAATCAGGATATTATAAAAATTGTAAAGTTTATATATTTGTTTAGTACATATATTATGAATTGTATTGCATGAAATAAAATTGATTTATATAGAGACCTTTGTTACTTAATTGTTATTTAATGTTAATTTATTTAGATTTACAAAAGGTACTGCCAGAAAACGTCCGACAATGTTCTACATTACAATTTAAAAAAAATTCAAATAGACGTTTGTGTGTTAAAGGTTATTACCTAATTAATGATTTTGTAAATGATAACACACCTTGGGAATGAAATGCTCGCTCCAGTCTATTTCAAGCATATCATTGTCAACAATGAATAATTGTATAATTGTAAATGACTATATAAAAAAAAAGTCCCGCTGAGTTTCTTGCTCCGGTTCTTCTTAGGTCTGAGGCATTAACTTTAGTGAACCAGTGGTAATGTTTTTGACGTTCAAAAAATGAATCATATATTCTTACTTTGAATAAAATTATTTGCATTTGAATTGGAATTTGAACCCCGATGGGAACCGTGTAATATGGACACTTCGCCACTGACAACTGTACATAATATATAATTAATAGAAAATTATTATAATCATTTTATATTATATTATTTGTATTAGAAAAAAAGATGTAGACTTTCATTTTAGAATTTAAACAAACAATATTTAAGTAGTATACTATGACATTTGTATACTATGACATTTGATATCCTCCATATTATATTATATTTAAAAAAAAAAACCAATTGAAAACAGTACTTACCGAGAACGGCGTGCTTAAATAAACAAGCCTGTCAGCTTTATGGCATTTATTTTAAAGTTACTTAATATTTATTTTAGTTTATACAATCTCATCCTAATGATAATTAATCAACTAAGAAACAAGGTTTTTTTATTATAGTAATTATTTTATTATAATATTTTATATTAATTTTATTAAATATTTTATATTATCATTAATAATTTTAATAATTATTTTTATTTTAGCATATAATTTTTATATATTATTAAAATACGTAATTTATAGATATATCAGTGGAAGAAAATTACAATTGTATGTATGACTTTTATAAGTTTTATACAATTGTATGTATGACGTTTTATAAGAGGAAAATGTACGAAGTACCTATATGCATTGCAAAATACTTATTCACAGATAATTAATTTAAAAAAAATCTGATGTGTAACTTATATTGTAATTCTTTATTTTATTAAATCTGTTTTTCGGTTTATAATGCGTAATATAATATAGTAAGGCAGGGAGTATGATAAAAATGAGTAGATCTAATGTCAAGATTTTCCGTTATCCGCTCTCCGTTATAATATTTGAGATTTCTTAGTAGAAATCTTAGCCGGGCTTATAGTAAAACTGCCCTACGATGATGATCTTATGACCTGTAGTTTAATGACAACGTTGGCGAAAGCAGAAATTTAAAAAAAAATACAATTGTAGTAGTGCATGGTCCGTACCTACATTGTTATGTAAGCATAAAAAATGTATACATTTACAAATAAAATAAAATGAAAAGGTTAAATGTACGTCCTTTAATAATTTATATATCCTACATATAAAAGTGATCGAAAGATTCCAATTTGTATGTACATTTTATAAGCATACCCTTATCACATACAAAACTGGAACCTGTTATAGATATAGCTATTGCACTGCCTCTGGCTTTGATATTATATTTAAAACAGTTTTTGGGAGAAAGTCATCCCATGTTGTTGTTAATATGGAATTTTTAAAAAATGTAACACACAAATGTGCACAAATTGTAAAATAGTTCATACCTGCTTCGGAAACTTAATAGGCGGTTATGTCTGGATGAAAGGGACTCATCTGTCCAGCAATACTGGATATAATTACTACGTTGCCTTTGGCCTGGATCAAATATGGTGCAGCCAAACTTGTCAAGAAAACAGGAGCTCGAAGATTTATGTTAATGGTGTAATCGAATTAATTCATAAAATCTCCTTCGATCAGTCCACCAGAGCCGAGCGCTGTCCCAGCATTGTGGACAAGGACGTCGATTTGATCATATTTTTCAATACTTTTCTAAGCTGGACTCCTGATAGCAACATCATCTGATACATCTGCCGTTACAGCGATCGATCTCTTACATTTCTTAGTAACTTGCGCGCCATGCTGCTGCTGCAGCAGTGAATGCTGCAGCAATCACCCCACCGATACCACAATCACAACTTTCTTTATGAAACTCATTATGGTGCAATGACAGAGAATAGCAAATTACTAAGCTCCACAGATCTTGTCACATTAATATATACCTTCTACTTCAATAAACTGAAATAATCAGTTACTTAAAGATTACGCCATCAATCAAGATTTTGTGTTATTTTCAATAGTTGTTCGTCTTAAAGGCTACAAAACATTTAAAATAAATATTGTACATAAAAGTACAAAATAGCTTTTATGTATGCAACCAAATACATATTTTTTGTTGCTTGTCGTCGAAAATTAAAATGTATGTATAAGATAAATGAGTAAAATATTTTTCTAAGATAATTAAACTATTGCTGAAAATTTACATTAATATACTATTAATTAAGAATAATAAATTATAAACACACTAATATAACCAATAAATTAAATCAGAAGCCTGATGCAGGCATGATGCCTTTAAATACGTTACGTATAATGTTTAAGTAGAGATAGAAAAACCCACCTATAAATAGGCAAAAAATTTAAATGAAGTTTTTTTTGGTTCCTGTACATATAATATTTGATTACAATAATTTAACAATTCTAGGTATTAATTAATTCTGTATTCTAAATTTGACAACAATTCTGATATTAGGTACTGATAGCATAAAAGGTCAATTAGAAATTAAAGTAATATATTTCTATAGAAAACGTATACAGTCGTCGATGTTTAACATTAGCTTTATGCTTTATTTTGCTTATAGTAGAAATACGTGAAGAACGGAAAAGCTTAAATTTTTAGCCTTTCTATGAAGTTTTATTCTAAATATTGATTAAAATGAATATTATTGCAGGAACTGATGGATGAATACGGATTAAGGATATGTATTTTAGCATAAATTTGTACAAATTGTATTTAAAAGATTAGAAACTTGAATTAATAAACATTATTATTAATAAAAAAAAATTTCCTTCATCGAGTTCTTTAAATATTTTTTTCAATTTGCAATTTATATCATACATATATGTAAAAAATATTAGACAGCAAATATTTTTATTTTATATTCTATAGCCTTACTTCCATTTATAATATATATCTAAATAAATTGGTATTAGAATTTTGTACGTAAATTAAGATTAAAATGGACTCGCTATGTTACACTATGTCTGTTTGTCTGTCTATACGTCCGCAAGAATCCTTTTCTTAAGATCTCGCGGAGCTGGACAAATTGTAATCTCTTCGACCACAGAAAAGCAAAATTTAAATCAGTGCAATCGGAAGATACGAGATTGTACGCTTCGTTTTTGTATGAAATTGGCTTCACAAAATTCGCAAATTTAAGTTTGTCAACGTCTATTCATAAGCTTCCGTTATTTCGTTTCCGCTGAAATATAGACAAGTACGGAATATGTACTTGTATAATGTCAGCCCGTATGACAAAACACCTCTTGAATTCATCCAAAACAACAAGGTAACGAAGAATCTGACAAGAAAAGTCTGGAAGTGATAGGGATAGAGATACTTTTACTATCTTCTTTCTTTACCTTCTTCTTCTACTTATACTTCTTCAGAAGCTTTTAAATTTTTAAGATTCCGTACCTCAAAAGGAAAAATGGAACTCTCATGAGATCACTTTATTGTCCGTCTGTCATGATTTTCTCAAAACCGCGTGGCGGTATGATAAATGTCAAATATCCAGATCTATGTCCCTTGGAGCACAGAATAAAAATGAAACAAAAAAAAAACGCTATCAAAAGCTACGAGCGTTAATTTTTTCCGCATTTGTATGATATTCGCCGCGTAATCAAAACCTATAGGATTCTTCCCGTTGACCTAGAGTTATAAAGTTTACGAACAAGCTAAAACAAACATAGGAAAAATTCCGAAAATTTGAAATTTATATATATCGCTTAAATAGAACACGCTTAAAAACTTTTACTAAACAGCCATCCTTTTTCTGGTTTCTTATAGTTTAGTTTAGTCATTGGAAAATGCTTATATCGTTGAGCTATTTTTGTCAGAGCAGTATTTAATTATTTCTTAGAATTCATTCTGGTCTACTGTGGTCTTGTATCAGTTCTGCGAGACAATAATCAAGTATAACCTAGCCCTGGCCTGACCTAACAGATATACAACAAAAAAATTTCCTACAAACCCGTCTAGCAGATACAATAAGATGTGCGTGTACAAAGAGACAAACAGCCAGGCATTTTTTTTTAAATCATAGTTTCATATTCTACTAGTGTTTTTAGTAAAAATATTCATTGCACAATACTGTTTTATAGATAAGATCTTTGATTTTTTGCAATATTTAGTAGTGCGTGAGGCGATAACGTCGGGTATACAAAAAATTTAAAATTTAATATACGCGATTATACCATTGACTTTCCAATTTAAAGTAGAAAAAATCGTTACATTAAATCGGTAGCAGGTTCAAACTCACAAAGGAGGATATATGTTTAAGTTAGTCATACAAGTGAGAGATGGCTTGACGATAATGAACATCTGCAATGAACGACTTTGTAATTAATAATGTTTCAACAAAAACTCTTTACTTTTTAAACTAATATTACAAATGTAGTTTAATTGAACGCATTCTTATGGTACGAATTGGAATCGTTATTATCATTAAAATATCGTTTTAAAATGATTGGTTTGATCATTAAATATATTTAAATAATAATTTTAAATATATGTCTTGATATTCAGCTTATTAAATATAATTATATTTATTATTCATACAATGTACACGCTAGATAAACCTATCCCATCATACCTAGATATACCTACAAGTACTAATTTTCTTTAATTAATAGCGTATGTTAGATTCCAGCTAATGCAATTTGATCTATAATAGACAATTTCCGATTGCACTATTGCAGTTTACGATATCGCTAATTAAATGTAATTATAACAGTACTAATAAGTATATAGAGTACTCGAGTTTGTTGGTAAATAATACGTATAACTTAGCCAATGATAGAATGATAAATATTTAGATGTTAATTTAATTTTTCTATACATTAAAATAGTGAAAATAATTATACATACATATATTTCGACCTAAATTAGTTTTTACTTTTTATTTTCTCTCATCAAACAATCATTACGTATACACGAGCCATCTGTAAACGCGACGGCTATGGGTTCGCTTCCCACTTGGGGAGAATGAATTATTTTCATTTTCCTCGCTCTGGTAACAAGACAAAGCGCGTTGAGTTCCACCACGGATTGGGCGGAAAGTGGACAATGGAGTGTCTTAACACTAGGTTTCCTCTGTGTACCCTGCTATATGCGTGATAACGCAGCCACCCAAAACGCAATGAATTGAGTACACCGAGAAAATACGAGATACAGCGTTAAGCTAATAGAATATGGCCAAATTTTTCAAATTAATATAAAAAAAGTTTTTTCAAGTAAATATCTCACCTTATATATATCTCACTTATGCAATTTAATTTTCTGCAAAAAAACCCTTATTGTTTAAAATAAAGTAAATAGTACACTTTTAACTATATTATTATTTACTTTAATTTAATTTCTTTTAATTTTATACTTCAAACACGCGTCAGATGTACTCTTGTATAGCGCACAACACGTACTGGCGGCTTCACGAACTTATGCAACTAAATAGAGATATAAATGTTTGTTTATCGTGTGTATTTTATCAAAACTCACTATTTCTTGTGGATGGAAAGTAATTTCTAGAAATTCTCTGATAGTCAAGTTTCAGCTTTTAACCCGGACTTCTTGCATGCAGTTTCAGCTATACCTACCATATGTCATACCTGTCAGAGACTCTTTACGCAAGAGTTGTAAAAAAAGGGATTTACGTTTGAAGGTTTTAGAATTCTGTACCTGAAAAGAAAAAAACAAACATATATTATCACTTTGTTGTCCGTCTATCTGTGTGTCTGTCTTTCCATCTGTCAAGACCATTTTCTAGACATGACGTGAGGAATCAAGCTGAAGTTAATATCAAATATCCAAGTCGATAACCTCTGAAAGTACAAAAAAAATCAAACTTTTAACACAAACTAATCGAAAGATATGAGCGGTTATGCTTGATTTTTATTAAGTATTTAATACATTCGTCGCGAATCGAACCCAGACCTGGTGAGGCTGTCGTGGTGAAGAGGCCTTACGACAGCCTCTTGGCGTGCCTCTTAAATGTACAAATAAATAGTAAATAAAAATATAAAATTAGCTTTTTATGCAATAGAATTTATAACCTAAGTATAATTCAGGCCACAGAGAAACATGATTATAATAAACGAGCACGCAATTCACGTTTCGCTGCACATTTCGTTTCCAGAGAAAAATATTTATTACTTATGTACATACTGGCTTCGCTCGCACACCACCTCTCGCTTCGCTCACACTCCTTTCGCTTCCCTCGCACACCTCTTCTCGCTTCGCTCACACTCCTTTCGCTTCGCTCGTACACCTCTTCTCGCTTCGCTCGCTTATTTAATTATGTGTGTAGATATTTTACTACCATGAATCATGATACTTTGGTGCCATATAAGGACTCCGCGTTCTATTTACAGCATATTTTTCATTTATAAAAGTAGTTGCCATTTTTGTAAGCTCTGGTGGAGGACTGATGACCTACTTCTGTCTTCAGCTTGCCTACAAGCTCCAGCATTGAGGAGTTCTAGTTCCGTAATCTTTTTGCCAGTCAGACCATCACATAGTATGTTTTGTTTAAAAAAACTTTATGAGAACGATTTTTATGTAGCGCTATAACATTATAAATATCGTGTCAAAGGAAAGAAACACTGTCGTAATGGCATATTGCAAGAAATGTACATAGTCACAATACAAATACTAATACAAAAAAAATATATATAACACATATACCTATATATTTTTAGTATAAATCGAATTCACGACCTTATATTAACATATTTGATATTAAAACTAAGCTACAGCAGTAAGTTCCTTTTAAAATATGAAATCGCACAAAAACACACGCTAGTGAAACACGGATGAATAAACTAGAAAAACCGGTACCTGTAGACTGGTTTCCAGCCATTTTAATGCTATACCCGATGAAAAAGTCTACATGTAAGTCATATAATAAAAATGTAACTGATCTCAGGCATGGCTTAACCGATTCAAATGCAGTTTTCACCGGAACTGCTACAAAATAACTGTTTTACATAATCTTCAAATTTATTTTCCCACGTAGACATAGTTGCGGACGTAGCTAGTGTAAGTTATTTTTGTTTACTAAGTCTAGTTAAACATAATGCGGCGTTGAACCCTGTCCTGTCCTCAAATCGTAAGTGGAAATAAAGTGGAGAATTGATTGCCTTATCATTCATATACATAATACATATATTAATATCCATTTTATCCAATCCATAAAAGTAAATAAAATGACTGACTATATATATATATATATATATATATATATATATATATATATATATATATATATATATATATATATATATATATATATATATATATATATATATATATATATATATATATATATATATATATATATATATAAAGAGAGGGAACACGAAATAAAACATTTAATTCAACCTAATATTATTTTAATAAATGTTTACAATATTTCTATATAAATACAAACTTACATTTAAATTCAGTCGATGCGTGAAAAGTGCACGAAGATATTCTTTTCTATTCACTAAGGCCTCATCTGTTGTAAATAAATTTCACAAGCTATTCAACATTGTAGCCGCAAAGTATGAAGAATTATTTTAATATCTAATTCAAGATACTGCTTACATTTGCCCACATTAAATTATCAGGCCCTAGATTTAAATGAAATTCTAAACGTTACTTGGATAAACAGAAAAAAAAAGAATTAATATAGCTTCTATTTGACATTGTGTCGGTAAAAAAGTTACAGATACAAAATAACATTGCATTTTTTTTATTTATATAAAATACTTCTTACGTTATTTCAATAATAAAAAAAGATTACATAAGTGTCATACTATACTGCGGCTAAAAGGCAATTGTACTATATTATAATAATTCGTTTAAAATTGACACGAAGTTTACTATAAACTTCATTCAAAACTCAAAATTTTCTACAAAAAAAAACAACATATGTACTAAAAATCAATGATTTGGTCACTTTTGACATTTTAAAACTATAATGATGTTACTAGTCTACAAATATTTAAATAATGTGAGTATATTTTACCTTTTTTTATGTTATTTATACACTAAAGAAAGAAATTCAAATGTAAATGTATAAAAATTTTGACATCCTAGGAATGGAACTCGTTCCCACCGTCTTGTTCGTCCAATTTTTAATTGTTTTACTTTCCTATGTGAGTATAACCAGATTTTGTCTATAAACACTGTATAATACTATATAGATAGACCTTAGATGTATAAGAAAATATAAGCAAATTTATATCAATATACATTTTAGATACATTTTCGAGCTACAATAAATTTCGAAAGTTTTTAAATTTAATGTGCACTATTAAAATAAGGCCGAAATAACTATACTAACTAACTAACTAACTAAATTTCTTAAAAAACAAACACACAATTTAATTAAACTTATTATTTAAATTTAGGTAAATGTCATATTAACACGCACATAGATTATATATAAAAAATATTATAACGATTTGAATGAAAATTGTGTTATTTTTTTTTTTTAATAATTTCATTACAAAACTTTTCAATATTATTTAGATTGTCATATATGTATTACAAAAATACCTGGGTAAAAAAATAGATGTTAGTCTTATTTACATCCCTTCGATTAATTAACATTAGACATGATATATGTATATATGTTTAGAATTTATTGATATTAACAAAAAAAATATTGTTCAATAGATAATTAAGTTTAATAAATAATTTATTACCCCAAGTGGAAATTGAACCCAAAACCATCTCAACTCCCAAGTTTACAGTTAACGGCTACAAGAAGTAAATATATTTTTATAGTTAATTATATGATTAATGTGACAATCTATATAAATTTAAAATCAATGATAAGGTAAATACCCATTAATGTAAACGCAAGGCAAATAATCGTACAATGAGGCTAAACTAGCACGCTGTCACTTTCGCGTCATTTTTTCTTTTAAAAAAAAAAAAAATAGGTTTTATTATAAGTAATAAATCTGCCTAGTTTCACTTATTCTGCGTTTTCGTTAGAAGTTTTAATATTACTTAAAGGATCTACCATGGCACGTGCACGAGAGAGAAGTGCACAACATCCAACTACATTCGTATAAGAGCGACAAAGACGAATATAGCATCGTCGTTTCCATTGTACGAATGCTCGTTGTGTATTTCTAGTTGCGCGAGCGAGAGGGACGACGACACACTGTAATACGAGAGTGACAGAGATAGGTATAGCCGAATCATTGTACGAAATCGTCTACTGCAAGGTTTCTACTACTACAATATAAGCTAGTGTCCGAAGTTCACGCATGCGCAGTGTTGCGGCGCTGCGGCTCCCCCGCCCTGCGGTGCGCGTGCGCGTGCGCGTGCTGCGCGAGGTGCGCGCGCAGAAGCGACACGTACTCGTCGCGGTGCTTGTTGAAGTGCTGCACGTGGGGCGACTTGTCCCAGCACTGCCAGGTGCACTGGGAAGTTATTTCATATTTATTATTTATATAGATATAAATAAAAGTAAATTACTTAATAACACTCCCGCCGCGTGCGCACCTTCACGCCCATCTTGCACCAGCTGTCGTACACGCTGCGGTTGCTGCGCCGCGCGCCGACGGGGTCGCTGGCCGACAGCAGGAACAGCGCGGGCGCGCGGCACAGGTTGGTGTGGAACAGCTGCGACGAGCGGATGTAGTGCACCGTGGCGGCCGCGTGGAACGTCTTCAGGTGGTATCTACACGGTAGAAACGTGTTTGGATGTAAAGATTGACGTATTATGTAAGTAAAATATTATAAAATATTGTTTATTTTATAATATAGACTTTTAATAAGACAAAAGTAAAAAAGTACGAACGCGTAGCACCGTTTAGTGTGAAATGGAGTGCGGTGCAGACAGTGCACTTCAGTACAGACAAAAGGCCTTCGATACCGCGTCTATATATTTTTTTATGTTAACACATACACACGTATTTATATTGGGATATGTAGGTTACACTGGCTGGATTGAGCACCGGGTATGTAGTCTACTGAGTTAAATAAGAACCTTCTACCAATTTCCCATTTCTTAAAAATAAACAAAACCGTGAAAAACTGTACATATTTATTTTAATTATATAAATCTAAATGAATTTATTTTAATTTTCAAAATTAGTATGGATACAGCTAGAGCAACCAGATTTAGAAAATTGTGTGGAATGGAATTGTGCGGCTGTGTGAAAGAATTTTGGATTATATTGAATGCTAATTAAATCATCGAGTACACAATTAATTGAATAAAATAAAAAAATATTAACTATTAACTATTATTATAGACAAAAAAAATCGAAAACAAAATAAGTGATAAAATTCAAATGGCTGATTATGGCGCTTGAGTAGAAGTCACCGAGTAGGAATAAGATTACTAGGTAAAGCTAAACATGCTAAAATACAAATAAATAAAAACGCACAGACCAACTATGTATAATTAATATGCAAAAGGAAATACAAGATATGATCTGTGGAAAATTACGAAAGTGTAACGTAACAAAGGTGACATTAGTATTAAGATAATGACAATTATCTATAGTATTATATAATTAAGTATATTAATTGCATTTAAAGATAATCAAAATTAAATTGATTATTGATAAGCGCCACGCTATATAGCAATGTGAGTAAATTATAATATACTACCGCTAGCGTTTTCTTTTAATTTTTTTTTTGTGAAGTTCGAAAAAAGGATTTACAAAAAATGTAATGATCTAATAAGAGATAAAAATCTAATGTCCGCGATTTAAAATATGGGGCATTCCACGGCTAGCGGACAGGTAAAAAAAGTCATGGGTCTCCGATTTTGGATATATTTTAATATGTTAGACCTATATATGTTTGTGTCAACACAATTGCAAATTATTTATTGTAATATAGCGTTTAGTTCAGGAATTACAGACGTTCAAAGTCATGAAGGGCTGTCGGACATGTACTTGTTCAAGTCCTATTATACGGATTAAAAGAGATATAAATATATAAATAAAGTAGTGGAATATATTCATCATAAAAGGAGCTTTTTAATGCAATTTTACTAAAATAAATATATTTTATTTTTCATAAACAAAATTCGTTTTAATTTTATAAATCCAAATTTGACCTAACTTAGCCATAATCATAATAATTTATTCATTATTTATATTTTTTTTTTATTTTTTGTATATTTTTATTTTAAGAAATGCCATTTTTATATAATTTCGTTATTTTCAATATGAACTAGCCCTTGTCATATATCATACCAATGACTGTAGTAATAAACATGGCCAAGGCCACACGTGACCTGTCATCAGACAACAATCTATATATAAAATATGTTTATAAAATATGATATATCGCACCGTTGTATTGTAACGAATGGTAGTAGATTCAAATTCCAAGTAGTTCTCCTACATACTATATACGTAAAATCCCATTCCGGTTTCCATCTTGAAATATTCTCTTTCTCTAAGTGCAGGGGACACTTCTCAAGTTCGTATAGAGAACACCAATAAAATGTTTGAAATATTGATTGCCATCGTCTCTATTTATATATTTATATATGAATGTATATATTTGGCATCATAATCATCGTCACTGAGCCCAATGAGTCTCTACTTTTCAGAGTGAACAGAAACGAAGTATTGGGCTGCAGCTTGTATGAGTATAGTTTATTATCATAATTTGTTCATCTGACAACATATTAAATGTTGCCATAAAAAAAATAAAGATAAGCTGGTAACGCCTAGTTATCGCCACCAAAAAGTTAATAAATCATTTATGGATCTGAGTATACGCGTCTATAATAAAATTCCGCATACTACTCAATGAATGATACATATAGTAGCGCGATTGTGTTTAATAATAATTGTAATATTTATATATAAAAGAGCAACTGTCGAGTTTCTTGCCGGCTCCTCTCAGCAGACCTGCCTTCCTGCCGTTGACAAGTTCATCGACGATTCAAAAGTGCTTGTAAACATCTATTTGAATTGAATTTGAATTGAAATTTGTCAGTATACATTCAGAAAGCTGATTTACATACAAATTTAACTTTAACAAAACTACTCACTCCATATAGGCTTTAAGTGTTTTCTGCATGATCTTGTTCTTCGGGAACACTGCGGCCGGCACGCCTATTGTTATCTCGGTGATATCGGCGGCCGAGTCCCACACCTGCGCCGCCACGCGATCTATCACCGGTTGATATCTGAAATTGTGTACAGGTCATTTGTTTATTTAACATCTCGACACGATGGTTGCGGGTTCGATGCTCACCAGGAAGAATGATTCAAAAAACGACACACCCTTCACCAGGATTAAAAAAACGACGTAGAGAAAGTACTGCGTTTAGTACCGCCACATAACACGCAATTACTCGATAATTAACCGGAGAATGAGGAACAGAGTGTCTTAACACTAGGTTCTTTCTGGTTAACCTACTAAGGTATATAACGGATAAAGGATGAAACTGAAATACACATACAACATTAATAATTATCAGACTGTTCTCGTCCACTGCTGGATCCAATGGCACGATGCATCAATGGCCCAATGGCACGCCACTTAAGCTTGTTCTTTGGAGCAACCACTGCGAGCCACTTAAAGAACATTAAATAATTATAAAGTAACTTACACTTCCTTATTATTCATGACCTGAGCGCACACCTCCCCCCAAATATACCCGCCGACAGAAAAACCATGGATCACCGTGGGCTGGTCGTTTTCATTCGCCGCCATGAACTTTATAAGATCAGCAGCTACAAGCTGTAAATAAAAAGGTATAAAATACAGTTAGGAATCTCCATCTACCCTCCACTGACGAGAATGACTACTTAATAAAACCAGATGGCTCAGCAGCGAAGCGTTTATTATTCTGTTGGATTTCGAACAGTACGGTCGTGGTCGTTGAGATTTGTATTAATTTAATTAATTGTGACAAATGCTGGATAACTATTTATGTAAGTACGTTATTCAGTTATATCTGTTAGTACTAATTTATGTAAAAGTTTGGTAAAATAAATGTAAATAATTGCTGGATTGCTATTTTTTTTAAATTAACCCGCTTCTGAATCCTAAATATACATATAATTCTTGACATAAAAGAATACTGTACATATAAATACTTTATTAAGAAATATGGCCTGAGGAAAGATTAAAAAAGATATGCCACGCTAGATATATAGGGAGAGAAAATCTGAGTCCACAAATTATAAGAAGTAAATTCAAGAAAAGTAGTATAATTTTATGTAATCTATATATATATATATATATATATATATATATATATATTGTAAAAAATGATTGTATATTTTGTAAAAAAAAATGCAACCTTGTAGTCTATAATCACCATCACCGCGACGGACTCAATTTATTGTGTATATTATAATTAGATTATAATCAATATATACCTATACAATATATACCTATGCATATTGTATGAACAAATACCATCGAATGAATCAATTATTCTTGTGTAAACTGTTTCATTTCTTTTTCATTCATTCAATCATTCGTTCATTTTTTAGCCTGACACCTTTAATGAATTTTGAGTGTTTTTTTAAAGCAATAAAATAAAATGGTCTTTACTTATTAATATCTAATACAGGATTTTATATCAATATCCTAAACGTTTTATTTATCAAAATCCTCTAACGTAAATCTTGTTTGTTTAGTTCACGTTACATAATTCAATATTACAAAGATAAGTAAATGGGGTCAACATGCCGCTTCTTACATTACAACGTGTCCTTAGCGTAGATTATTTAAAAAATTGTAGCACAACGACGAGTTAAAAGAATATAAATAATAGAATAATTTATTATTTTAAATTGTTATTAGGTTACACAACAAACATATTTAAAAATGTAAAAAAAATCTCTATAAGAATCTATAGATAATAAGTGAAGATCGCTTGGACAACATCCAGAGGCGCGGGTTCGAATCGCGCTGTGGTAAAAAGTTACAAGTGAATAAGCTGAAATCGATATATAAAGTACGTAAGAATGAAAATGTTACTACTAAGATATTGAAAATGGAATTTCATAATTTAATTATTTTTAATTTCGTCTCTACGCAAAAAAGTCGTTTACCAAAAAGCGTTTACCAAATGGAAAGAGCTGGAAATAGCTAATTGTATGTCACATGAAATATACTAAGTGCCCAAGACCTACCTAGGTATCTTCGACTTCATACACTGCATACACTCAGTATGACTAAGCTAAAGATACACCTAAAATTAAGGCATTCAACAAAACAAACTTAACATATTTATAATATTTTATATAAAATAATATTTACAAATGTGAAGTATATATAGACACCGGCATCCAAACAACAACAGTCGCGGAAGAATGATATATATAGCAAATTTAATAGAAGTCTAGACCAATAGATAAAAATACCAACGTAACCCATAAAATATCAGCTTTTAACACCTTTAATTATTATCATTGAAATATAAAAATTACAGACAAAACTATCAACATGTTGTCACTCACCTGAGATCCTTTCAAGGGCCACATAAGCTGCCATGGCGTACAAGACACGGAGATCACATCGAAGCCCTGCTCCAAATATAGATTAGCATACTTCATCACGTGTTTCTGCCTAGCGAGGAGCCAATTGATCATTACACAGGTTGGACGATTCTGTTGCTTGTCTAGCCTGAAGGAAAAGACATGAAATATCTCTGTTTATTATTTTATTTCATCGGTTGTTTTGTAACTAATGACTTGGAAAACAAAAAAGCCGAAGCTAAGCATAGGAGAGTAGAGAGTCATCGCATAGTAGGTAGATAATGCATCATACATAGTGCAGAGAAAATGTTTTCTGGCAGCTATTTATCCCGCATACCGGGTATGTTAAAATTAACTAGACGCGACGCTAAGCCTTGACAAAGTAGAAAAATTAATACCGCCGAATGGGGATCGGGCACAATACCAAAGCGTTTAAACTCAAACTTACGGCCGCAATGGCAGTAGAGAAAATATTCAATACAATATACAAAACAAGATTTGAATCCACAATATTGTCTTCTACTCTCTATAGAACATTATTGTTTTAAGCGAAAACCAAAAATTAATTAAAATACATCGTTAAGCTCCGCCACTCAAGATATAGTGTCTCCAAATAGAGCACAAAGTAGAGAACGGAGTATTTCAACACTAAGTTCTCTCTTCATACTAACTATAACATAAAACAACTAATAAACATAAACAACTAATTTACTCATCAATATATTGACTTATCAATTGACAGTGACAAAGTCCGGTGCAGACCTCATCTATTAAATGCAAGTGGAATGGGTAACGCGACTAAATAGGTACCTACGTATTAACGTGTGGAGCTAAGAATACAGTGGCCTTGAATATGTTGTAGTTCATAGTTGCAGTACATCTACCTGGTATGGTAGATTAATAGGATAATATGGAACTGTAAGTCATTTTAAATGTTATACTAGACGTTTTCATATATGACTGAACGAACGTACATGACTGAGGAAATTGAAAAACGGAGAGATGATATTACTTTTTTTTCAGGTAGGTAAAGGGAACGTAGTGTCAAGACAATCTTCTCCGCTCTCCGTCCCAAATTGAGACAATGCGTATTGAATTACATAAAACAACTCCGCGTTTTATTCTACCAGCTTATTTCAATAGGTCATATTTATCTATAATATAGATATAACCTTGGTATCATATTATCATATAACATATAGATATATAATAAATATCATATTTAAAGGCTAACTAACTATGTACATTTACGTATTTAATGGTGGCTAATGATAAAATTTCAATAAAGAAATTTTATATAATACATTTATTATAATGAGCGAATCTCTTGATTGGAATGAGTTAGTTTCATTTCTGCGCTTCGTCACGCTTTATCCCTAGCAGAGTAGTCAGAGAGAACGGAGCGCCAAACGCTGCGGTCCCTGCATACCTCTTTCGCCTCGTCCACTGTCATTAACCTCTTCATACATGCTCTCCGGAGGTCCTCACGCTTTTTACGTGACCTTCCTCCAGTATCTTCGACACTGTGTTTTAGAAGGTCAACCGAGGTTTCGCCAACCTCTTTTTCCACTCACGTTTGCTTCGTACATCTTTTTTACTATTCTTTCCAAACCACACAAACCACCTGAGCTCGTTCTTCTTCATTCTCACTGTGGCATCCTCACTGGTACCTACCATTCTGTACATCTCTTCGTTGCGGATTCGGTATTTCCAAAAGCCTATCTGTATTGCTTTGCCCAGTACTATTTTATTGTATATGTCATTACCTGTAAAAGCTATGGACGATGATATATAGTATACAGATTACAAACGATATTAGTAAATCCATTATGTATGTAGATATATTCTTCACTTGGCACATTTAGTATCTGGGTGACTCATTTCCTAATAAGTAATTAATGTAACCAAACAATTTGTATTATAATGAGAAAATATGACAAGGCATTGTTTAATTACGCAGCGTTTTCTTAGAAACTAGTACAAAAATATATTTTTTTAATGAATTTTGTTTTAACAATTTATGCATCGTCATATTATATATATATATATATATATATATATATATATATATATATATATATATATATATATATATATATATATATATATATATATATATATATCATCTCAGAGGGTGTCTAGCCAATTATCTGTCCGATATTTGGTTTCCGGCAAACGGGTACGCGACCCCGGGACCTCGAGCCACCACTTTCATAACCCGATCCAATCCATGTAAGTGGTGTCCCTCCCCTATATTCCAAGTCTTTCTGCCTCTTATTCCCTTTCCTTTCTTGGTTTCTCCCAGTAATGGGTTTGGAGGTCAGATGGCAATCGCTCCACAAAAAACCACTTCGCCACTCATATGGACCGATTGGTCTTAGTCGGAAGGCAGACCCTGGCAAAAAGCCGGGACTAATGCCAGGAAGAAGAAGATATATATATATATATATATATATATATATATATATATATATATATATATATATATATATATATATATATATATATATATATACGTAAATATAAAGTTATTCAAAAGAATAACGAAAATAACGGATCCTGTATTGTAGGTATGTCTCTAGAGTTATAAACTTTGGCACGCGAATTCAACTCGCACTTGACCGATTTTTTTTGTGAGAACAAAGTTCAGAATCATTGCTGTGGGAAATAACTTTGTAACTACGTTGTACTGTTTGCATATAAAATATATAAGGAAAGTATATAACTTAAAATTTACTGGAACATTAAAATCATATAAAAGACATTTTAAATGTCAAATAAATTTTAATTAATTTCTAAGGAGCTTTACTTACTTCATAGTCTTCGGATCTGTCTTCAGTTCGATCTTTTCGTTCGTAATATATTGAATGTTCTTGGTGATGTCCTGAGTGTGGGCTGATCGGTCCCATGTGAAAGCAATGGGCGCACATGATAGGAAGGGACGTAACTGTTGACAAAAAAAAACATATTTAAATGTAAAGCATTTAATTCTAATGAGTCCATACTCAATAAGCGTATCGCCAACCTAAATACACACACACACATATATATATATATATATATATATATATATATATATATATATATATATATATATATATATATATATATATATATATATATATATTATACAACTTTTTGTAATATATTTTTTTGCGCATATCCGGTCTTCACTTTACGCCACAACGAAGCAATTGAAGCAATAGAAAAATTTTTCAGTTATATTCGACTCCATTGTTCCAATAAATGCGACGAAAACCAATTGTTAAATACTAACTATTTTGGTATATATAGTACTACTATACTATATATAGGTACTATACGAGTTATTTTGGCCCATTTGTACAATCACCAGTCTTTATTAATCCGCGCCTTTGTAGTTCTCGTTCTCTCTAGTTTCTTATCTTGTTTAGTTATGTTGGAGTTTAAATTAAGAAGGTTTGTTAATGTATGTATAAAGCATATTTTGGTTTTCTGGTCTTATAATTCTGTTTTTAAATATATAAAAAAGTATATATATATATATATATATATATATATATATATATATATATATATATATATATATATATATATATATATATATATATATATATATACCATGGTACTTAGTACAAACAGGGTATATCGTTCAATTCTTCATTCTCAAGTCTTAACCCATTAAAATACAACACATAAATGTCTCGAATTTTATCTTAAAATGGAATATATCTTTGCTTATTCTGTTATAGAGGAAGAACGTTAAGCTTTAATCATTTCATTTTTGTTATATACATATAACAAAAACTTACCTGACCACTGTTTGTACATTGAAGATATATTGAAATAAAGCTATTAATTTTGGCACTTACCAATGAAATGGAACCCAAAACAATCATTTTAAATTTTTATGCTGTTTGTCTGTGCATTTGTACACGGTTATCTCAACTAACCGATTAAAATACAATTTGTATTGTGGTAAACTTTCCTTAACATTTAGAGTTTGTTTTACTCAATCGGTTAATAAATAAAAAAGTCATATCAAGTTAAAGTATATTGTACAACAAAACTGTTACTAAAGAATTGTTTTGTTGAATTGGAAATTAAAACTTCAAATTTACCTCCCCATGTAGACAAAGTCGCGGGCGCAACTAGTAGTAAATAAAACCCTTGAGTTACATACAACGCACAGCCGGTAACACTGGGCTATAGTAAAATTGGGGTCATAGCGCACATATCAACTGTGAAACGGTTAAAAAATAGCCTAAAACCTAAAACAACATTTTAGTTTTCATATTCCACGTGGGCTAGAACTTGTCACTGATAGTGATAAGATATTTACAAAATAGTAAGAAATTATACCATTCACCTATTTTAATCACTAATCCATGCCGTGTTTTATCAATAAGCCTTCCTGGTCTTTACCCTTGTCTTATAAAACACTTCCGTTATTGTATGTCCAACAGATAACGAATAGCCGAAATTACTTGTGGGGAGTAGGTGCTCCTCTACAGAGGGTCCTTCCGAGGATCCTTCTTCATTCCATGAGAATCCAGAGAGGCTATTTCCAGAAATTCTAATGGATTGTGATGGATCCATCCATCCGGATTAAACGATTTATCCACGGAAAATGAAATTTTAAACTATACCTTATATATATATATATATATATATATATATATATATATATATATATATATATATATATATATATATATATATATATATATATATATATATATATATATATATATATATATATATATATTTAGACTATATATATACAAGGTATAGTTTACATTATACATTTGGACTACTAATAGAAACATAATTATTTTGATTTTAAAGTCTGTACGTGTCAGTTGAACACAGATCACTTCGCTAATGTCATGTTGTATAGAGATTACACGCCAATACCATCATATTGGAATACGTATAAAATTTAGATATAATTTAGAGCTTACTAACGAAATTACCAGGTTTAGAGTTAATTTGGATACGATAGAAGTAGGAGCAAGAGGTATAACAGTGAAATCTGTCAATAGCTTACTTAGAGATCTTAGCCTGTCTAGAACTATTATCAATTTATTTCTAAAACGTACTTCGAAGGCGGCACTAGTAGAAACATTTCGAATTGGGTTTGGTAGTAGCTCCTTGGGTGTCTTTTTTAAGCCTACACAAGGTTCGCACGTCTCAGGTACTGGTCGGAGCTCCCCTCCATACAACGCAAACAAGCGATGAGCCCGGAACGGAGAATCCATGGAATGCTAAGTAGTTTCTTCTCCTTTTCTTGCCACTATGCATTCTAATCTTATTTTTTGAATTCGTAAAGTAGTCTTTCTGTGATTGCTACAACACGTCTTAAACGTTTGAGAAGAGGTCAAGAGCCATACCTAGCACGAATATCGCAATGTAACTATATATATATATATATATATATATATATATATGTATATATATATATAGTATATATATATATATATATATATATATATATATATATATATATATATATATATATATATATTTGACGTGTAGGGATTTTTGGTTGATTTTTGGTTCTTGGGATAAGTGGTCCTTGGGAGCACTCTTAGAAGTAGAACAATAATAAGTAGAATAAAAGTACTAAATTATTTTAAGGAACGGAAAAAGAGAAATTTCCATTTCGTACTTTTATACAATTTATCAAAGAAGACGAGTGATATAATATTAAAATTATCAGATAATTAAAGTTGATAATATATATAATATTTAGCCTGGTCTTATTAACACGGTGGCATTGTCTGGATGTCACCCAAATGACCTTCAAGAGGAACTTATAGCGAGGTTCAAAGGTAATTAGTTATCAATCTTGACTCATCCGTTTACAGTGTTACCTACTGTGTCCAATCTTTTAGCTAAAATGTATATACATTATACTATATACATTATACTATATACATTATACTTGAAGCAAAACAATATTTTAGTTTAGTTACATAGATAAGGTATACAATATAACATCTATGTGTTTGTTCGTTTGATCGAAAATCTCCAACCTTAATTATAAAAAAGTCTACGGTGAAGACAAGTGAAAAAAAATACATCTATGTGTAATCGCGTTAGTATTGCAACGTTAAAATTTTCAGATCATTGTAAATTTGAATATACAAATCAAATATAGTTTAACTTTTAACTCTATTTTAAGTTAATATTATAAATATAATATTTTGAGATCAAACGCCAAGGTCTCATTCTCGATTTGATTTATAGAAAACATATAGAGTCAGGTCCGTGTTGTGATTTTTATTTAAATAAACATATACACCAAATATATATATATATATATATATATATATATATATATATATATATATATATATATATATATATATCGAGATAAACTATAGTAAGTATCGAAGTAAGATCTGAAAAAAATAATAGACAGGTCTAAAAAAACTGTGAACAAAAAAACAACATGATTGCCTCCATTGTGATAGAAGCTAACCTGTAATTACTACAAAAAGTTTCAACTTTACATTTAAATAAGTATAAGATATTTATATGTAATGTATTATTATTGTATATTCCTAGATTTCCTAGTCGAGACCATCTTAGTGCAGTGGAAGAACAGCGTGTGTTTGGGAACTGGTTGTGGGTGCGATTCCCACTCGGAGGAATTAATTATTTTAATTTGACAGCTTTGCCAAGGAATAAATGCGGCATTATCAAAATCAAAATTAAAAATATTCTTTATACAAATAGGCTATTACAAGCACTTTCGAATCGTCAATTAACATAAGTGTCAGTATTGTCAGTCCTACTCAACAGTTGCTCTTTTTAATGTAAATTTACAATATATTTACAACTGTGGTTAGCCTCCCGAATGAGCGTCAACAGTACCTATATAGTATCTATATAATAACTAAGCATGGTTAATCGATGAAAATAAACACGTTGCATTGTTAAATACATTTTCTATTGGACACGTGCGCTACGCTCGCTGTAGCGAGACCATTTGGCATTGAACTTCACATACATTCTGCTATTAAATTATTATAGATTGCTACATAAAATGCAATTATAATTAGTATTAAACGTATGTAATATGGATTTTTTTATTAAAAAGGTATTAAATTATTACATTAAGAAAAATTATATTTTTGCCCAACATATATCCGCGGTTATACCAGTTGCTATATATATCCTCCCATTGTATACGAGCTATAATAATTACAGTTGACAAATTCTTCTAAAATTTGAACCTAATATATCATATGCATGACAGATAAAAGCAGTACAATAGTAACGGTTAAAAAACACGCTTATTCCCGCACAGCGTGCTTTATCCTACTGCAAAGTTGCCCGTTCCCAGTTCCCATTAGCCATGATGCACCACACCACAAATGTAAATAATTTATATATAATAATAGTCCCACGATTAGACATCGAACGCACTACCATTGCGTTTACAGTCAAACCAATAAAAATATACTATAATTTAAAATTAATTAAATGATCAAAGAGATACTATATGTATTAACATATGTATATATATAATCTGTATTTTCATAGCACGTGCATTTACATACATACATCACGTACTCGGTTACCAAGTACGTAGTATGTATATAATGAAACGTTCATACTATATTATACTGGAGCTGCATTGTTCTAGACAGAGGTATAGTGCAAGTCGTTGTTTACCAGAATTTTCCGCTACAAATTTTTTATATTAATGTTTATTGATTAGATATTAGTTTTTTTAGATGACTTCTTTATGGAGATATATATATTTCTCATGGTCTAACATTGAACTACTACAAACTACGAACTCTCGGGGTTAAAAATATATATAGGCAAAATTATAAGAGACTAGCTTTCCGCTTGTGGCTGGCCTACAATCTCCAAAAATCAATAAAAACTTAATTATTTAAGTAACTGAATATTCAAATAACAAATCTCACACGTACTATACTATCTACTATACTATCTTTGTCAAAAACAAGGATATTTCATACAAACTCCTCTTCTATTATAATTTTTCTCTCTCTTAAACACTCTTCCATTTATGGTAGATTTTCCGAAATTCCTTTTACAACCTACACATATAGGGTTCAGCAGTTTGAACTGTGCCTTGAACCCTAGATATCAATCACCATATCACCATACTTAGCAAAAACCAAAGCCAAAATAAATATATTATGCTTTAAATAAATGCACCAACTAAGTTACTACTTTATTAAATTATTTAAAAAATAATTATTATTACAACACACAATTATAAAGATAATTTTGTTATATCAAGAACAGTTAATAATAAACCGGCAAAAATCAATAGTATTTAGATCACAACAAATAATAGTAATCGTTGTTACACTATACACTTATTAATAGAATGGAGTGAAGAAAATATAAAGAAATATATAAAATACACATATAGCCGGGATAAGAGAAGAACCCAGTGTTTAGACACTACATTCTCGACTCTCTGCCTTGAAACATTGCCTGCTCATTGCAACTTAACATTGCGATTTTGTCTTGTCACCAGAGCAAAAAAATACATATTCATTCTTACCAGCGGAAATTGAACCTGCAACCCTCAAGTTTATAATAAGAGGCATAACCACTGTACCACAGTGTAAAAGTTATGCAAAGATAATAATAAACACTCCTTTTTAATCTATGTCACTAAGCATTAGAGGGTAACCATGTGGTATATTATGTATGCAGTTATACTATGCATTCTACTATCAGCTTTGATTGTTATTAAACATTAAAGAGGTCTCTATGATATGTTTATAAATGAACATTGTTATTGTATATACTTTATGTATCTTATTTCATCATTTCTAAGCCAATATATGTAGTGTAATTAAAAATTATGTAAATATTAAATACATAGTTATTTTTCAAAATCAAATTTTACATCACTAATTTAATAATTTAAATTACGAGAAGATAATCAAGTAATCCAAATCAGATAATAATATAAATGTTAATATTTTTTTTATAAGAAGTTTATATATTTAAATGAAGTAGTAATCTCTACAATAAAATGTAAGCATGTCATGATTATTGAGTTGTCCAGCCTTATTCTAGTGTCAAATAAATCAAATTGTACCACAAATATGACAAAACAGATGCCTATTGTTCTATAACATAGTTTATGACTGTTTCATTTTATTTAAAAATTAACATAGATTATTATAATAATAACATACAATTGTAGCATATTATTTCATTAATTAACAGATCCTAATGTTTTGTATTGTAAGGTAGTACAGAGTTCATATCTACTTACATTACTGTTTCTAAGTCCAATCTTCCCACTCGCACTCACCACAGTCTTGAATATACTCATTTTGATTGGAATGCCTGAGATAAATTATTTATTATTAATAAATTTTTATAGATATAAATTAATTTAATTTAATGACTTATTACTGAATATTTTTTTAATGAATTACATTAATAATTGATATTGAAGCTGTAATGTTTATTATAATTAATTTTTATACTTTACTATTTTTTTATTTAGGAATTAATTTTCAAAAAATTAATACGCACTAACACAAAAATCAGCAAAAAAAAATACACTTGATATGAGCAAATTTAAATTAACGTATATTTATTTTAAATAGATATTACAGCAATAGTCAAACACGTGTAAATATTTCACCGCACTAAATTTACTTAGTAATATTTAGTGTTGTCTATCATAGATGTACTTCATATCGCGATATCAATACGTACACTAAACTTTACTATGTAATACACTCATAGCTGCCAAACATCATTTATAAATAGAAATTGTTTATTTAATCGCTCTTACTTCTATATATGATAATACACAAATGATTAAATACTTTGATGGCAAAAATTAAATATTGGTTTCAACATATTATATAAAATAATATAACGAAATATAAACAAATATTAATCTACCGTATAAAATAAAAATATTTTACTTACGTACACCCGAGTGCGGAATCAGTGTGTTAACTAAAAACAGTTTAGAAATGTGATAATTAGAGACTGTTTTTTTCAAACGTGCATTTTCTCGGTGCTTAACAACAAATTATTTCATTTTTCTATTAAGTATAATTGAAATATTATTTAACAGATAAGTTTTTAAGATTCTATTTAAGTTATAAATATGCCGGTAAATGGAGATGAGGCTAAATTAATGCAGGAAATGGTAATTTACTATTTAATCACACAACACGATCACTAAACAATCACTCGCACGATGCGTGTTCGTGAACTTCGTGTGACTGAATGACAGAATGTATTGAATGAAAGTTGTATGTGCATCAGCTCAATTTGTGCGTAGGCTTAGTGATGTATCGTGGCGAATGAATTAAAATTAATTTATTATCTCATTTTTATATTTATTGATTTAAGGTGAAATTGTAAAATATGATATTTAGTCATTTGTAAACATGTATTTAGTTAATGATAATATTTTAGTTTAAGCACTAAATATCAAAATTAACGGTAAGCTTTAATCGAATAAAAATATTGATACAAATACACCAAAAATGCGTTAGAGGCTGTTCATATTCCATTTAATTATTTATTTATTTATATAAATATGAAAAGCGTGATATGTTATACTAGCTTCTGTTATATACTAAGTAAGTTAGTTATATACTAACGTAGTTTCTAAATTATTCAGTAATAATTTTAGTAGTTTTCAATTAATCCATTAATATTAAAATCTATATATTAATAAATAATAAATGAAGTAAAAATTTTGGAACTGTGGAAGTTTGGAGCTATATTAGTTTCGGCTACGGTGAGGGATATAAAATTTTCAAGGAAACAAAAAAAAGAAGTAAAAGAACCGACAAGCTGGAACGCTAGTGTGTAAACGCGAGAAAGCAGATTCAAACAAAAAAACAATTAAAAGTCAAATTTATTCTTTATATTGGATCTGTCCTTAGCTATTGTGTTATCTGTCCTTAGCTATTGTGTGGTTATTTGGGGAGCTGCACTCAAGACACACCTTTTCAAGCTAGAACGAGTGCAAAGAGCAGTACTCAAAGTGGCATACAAAAACCGCGTCGTTACTCTACCAGCCTTCTTTATAAAGAATGTCAAACCCTCACTGTACGGCAACTTTACATCCTAGCTGTGGCTTTGAGATTTCATAAAAAATCGTTACAATCCATTGAAGTCTCTACCAGATCAGCTCGTTCATTAAATGGAAAGCTGAACCACCAGAACCACCTTTGCACATAGATCCTTTAATTTTTACAGGGCCCTTTTTATATAGCAGAATCAATTCAAAATTAGATATAGTTTACAAAACTAGATCAATGTGTAAGAAAACTATTAAGGCATGGCTTCTCCATCTAAGCTACATGGATACAGAACACATTATCTCTATTAATTAAAAAAAAAAAAACAGTTTGCTTAAAATTAAAGAATTAATAATAAATCTATGTACTCAACTAATATGTATTCCAGTTACCATGCAGTCACTGTCGCTACAATAACTACACACCCATACACACACACACACACACACACACTCACACACACACACACACACACGCACACACAACACACACATGCTCACACACACACACACACCACACACACACATACACACACACACACACCTACACTCACACACATACCCATGTAAATTTATGTAAGAGTTAATTTTAGTATATAGTATAAGTTTTATGTTTAATCAATGTAAATCGCTACTCACCTGCTATAATTTTTAAGTTACATTAAGATAGATCTTAAGGGAAGAGGCTGACTACCCACAACACAGGGAATCCTAGTGTGGGTGTCAGTGCGCAACCTAGTTTAAGTTTTGTTTGAAAGACAATAAAGATTTTTGGTTTTTGATTTTTGATTTTATTCTTTATATTGGATTTGGTTACTGGTACGAAGCGTCTTGTGCTTCTTTAGCTCGATGAGGCGAAAAGGCATTAAATGCCTAAACGAGCTTAATACTTGAAAATATATACTGAAAAGAAAACTTAACATCTCTAACCAATTAATTGGTAACTCATATCGTTTAGTAAATGGTTCTTTACTCATAACACACATTATAATTCTGTTCTGTTCTACGGTAATGGCGTTTCGAGCGTGCCAGTTGAGCACATTATAATTCAATGAACGAATGATATTATGACAGAAGTTAGTGACAGATGACAGTACTTTAGCAGTACCACACGTCAGGCGTCAATTGTCATAATAAACAAAACAACGTGTTCAGACTTCAGAGTTGATTAATTTTATTATTTTAAATAGTTAAATGTGAAAGCAAATATGAATGAAAACGATGGAAAAGAGTTTGCTGAATTAGGTGTTAAACCGTGGCTTATAAAACAATTGTTTACTCTCGGTATGAAGGATTTATAAGAGGTTATCAACATTGTGTTGTGTGATATTTGTATGAAAGTTTGATTATATTTATTGTTAATAGGTATTAGGAGCCCCACTCCAATTCAAAAGGGATGTATATCTAGAATTCTTGATGGTCATGATTGTATAGGAGCAGCTAAAACTGGTTCTGGTAAAACATTTGCATTTGCTTTACCTATTCTACAACATTTGGCAGAAGACCCATACGGTATATTTGCATTAGTCCTCACACCAACACATGAGCTAGCTTACCAGGTAAAGTGTTTCAATAACGTTTATAATCATATATTTATAAAGGGCAGAAAGACATTTGTCACCAGACTTAAAAGCCATAATTTATAGTAATTTAAAATTATTTTATATTTTACAGATAGCAGACCAATTTCAAATATTGGGACAGCCATTAAAACTTAGAGTATGTATAGTTACAGGAGGTTCAGATCAATTAGAAGAATCTTTAAAACTCTCAAAAAGGCCTCACATAGTAGTGGCCATGCCTGGTCGGCTAGCTGATCATATATCAGGCTGTGATACATTTAGCTTGAAGAAAATTAAATATTTGGTGCTAGATGAAGCTGACAGGTAAATTAGTGTTATATATTTCAAAAAATTATAGTATTTATAGTTTAATTCAAAAATATAATAATAATCAAATGAAACTTCTTAATTTTTTTAAGACCCTACTTGTACATAGACAATTACATTACGTTAATTTCAAAACTTTTTTGTAATTAATTAGATAATAAGAGTACCGGTAAATCTACAGTTACTTATCCCAAGGCTAATTTTAAAATTGATTCAAAGATATGTGATAAATCAAAAAGTATTATTGAAAAATTAGAATTCCTATATATTGAATGACTAAAATTATATAATTTTCCATTATACTTGTAATTTCAATATGTTAATAAATAAATAATTCTCATGTAAAACTCTTGTAATGTCTTTTGTAATATATAAAATGCAGATCTTGTTAATCTCTTCAAATAATATAATTTTACACAATTATCATTTCAACAGGCTCTTCAGTGAATCATTCCAAGGAGATCTTGAAACTATTATTGAAGTGTTACCAAAAAATAGACAGAACCTACTTTTTTCAGCTACTATTACTGAAGATATTAAGGAATCTAAGTTATTACCTTTAAATACAGATGTAAGTACATATATTTTTTAGTCTACAACTAGTACTTAATACTAATACTTAAGATTTGTATTGTTGAGTGTTGTGGTGCAGAGGCACAGTGTCTGACTGTATATATTATGGTTTTGGATTTGATTTCCATTAGGGACTATGAATTATTTCAGTTCTTGGCTCTGGTATGAAAGTTAGGCATAAAGTTGGAGAAAAAATGTGTATCTGCTTTTTCTTTAAGTAATAAAGTATGTTTAGGTCACATTAAAAAGTAAAAAGTATGTTATTATATGAAAAATAATTGGTAAAACAAGGACAAACATATAAACAATGATTTTTAATTATATTAAAGAGTATCTGGTGGTAAATCTTACTTTGATAATTTGGTATTTAACATTAAATGACATATTTTTCAACATACTAAATTCAGATTTGATTTTGGCCATTTTAAAGGTCCATTAACTTTTCGCCAAAAGCTACTGAATGGTTAGTTTTCTTAACTCCTTGGCTACCCTGCAATGCATTTAACTTGACGGAAGCTGATGTTACACAAGGTAGAGCGCTATCTCCATAACTTTTTCCATTTTATTAACAGACAGGTTTCAATTACATACCTATAGCAATTGATAATATTAATTCCAATCTCCAGATCACTCTCTTCGTCTAATGGTAAATAACTCTGTTCTTTGAAAATTTCAGTATTGAACATTAACAAAATGTTGTACAAAATGTATTTACCATATATAGCAGGATAGGCAGAGGAATCTATTGTAAAGTACTGCGGCCACTTTTCGCCTTTAACTTTTTAAAACTTTACTTTATTTATCATTTATATACAGAAACTGATAATATGGACGGAATCGGACCCCCAATTAACAGTGAACACACTGGACCAACGCTATGTAGTCTGTCCAGCGTACGCAAGGGATGTATATTTGGTACAAACACTAAGAAAATACAGGGAAACTAAGCCCAGCTCACATATCATTGTTTTTACTGATACTAAAAAGTGAGTTTTTTTTAAATATTTAGAATAGATTTATGTATTTTGTGAATGATTTTAGTGGGTGTTTATTTCATTATTTATTATATAGTATAGCGGTATGATTTGTATTTGTATGTTATATTATGTATATTATAAATTTCTTAAGATAACTTAGAAACTTCACTTTATAAGATATTTTGGATTCAAAACCACAAGTGTTAATGTCATTTGTATGATAAAATAAGTTAAATTATTAATTAAGTTAAATTAGAAATAGCTAAATCGTAGGCTATAACTTGACAAAAATAATATTGTCTTAAAGCGTTTTTATATAAATGTTCACTATACAGGGAATGCCAAGTATTGTCCATGATGTTGAACGCCATTGGCATGGACAATGTGTGCCTCCACGGCTTCATGAGGCAGAAAGAACGGGTTTCCACGCTAACTCAGTTCCGCAGCAACTTGAAATGTACTCTAATTGCGACCAATGTGGCGGCGAGAGGCCTGGACATACCTTCTGTGAATTTGGTCATCAATCATAAACTACCGCTCGAGCCTAAAGAATATATACATAGGTAGTTTTTATTTATTTATTACATATTATATATTCGTTAGTTGCACTATGACGTCAAAACTCACCTATACAATGCTTTTTTTTGGTTAAAATGATAATTTTAAGTTCTACTTTCACCTTTTGCTCATAAAGTCACGGATGGGAAATGTGTTTCTTGTCTGGCAAATAAATAAGAAATTTTGGTTTCACAAGTCTCAGATACTAATATCAAGTTTAAGAGCCAAATTCACCGGTTTCAGATAGTAAGCTGGTAGTAAATGCTGTTTGATTTGTTTGAGGCTGATAAGTTAAACAGGTCCTTATCTGCTAGATATGTCATATATCAGCAAGTGGTGAAACCGATCCTAAACTTATCAGCATTTGTCTGGTAGACAGCATTCATTATCAGCTTACTATCTGAAACTTTATTCGTAACCAGTGAAACTGGCCCTTAGTTTTGCTGTTCAATATTCAGTGTTGAAAAGGCAGTAAAATTAAAAAAAAGTGTTTTAAGTTTGAGTTTTAAAACAAGACTTGATTTTTTATGAAATGTCTATGTTTATAAATAATGCTTATATATATATATATATATATATATATATATATATATATATATATATATATATATATATATATATATATATATATATATATATATATATATATATATATATATATATATATATATATATATATATATATATATATATATATATATATATATATATATATATATATATATATGTATTTACATATAGTTGTAAGAGTTTTTTCTGGTAAATGCTGCAAATATATACAATCCTCGCTATGGTAATAAGATAAAGTGCTGTGTTTAGTTTCTCCACTCATTACAAAATGTCTCCAAAATTGGGCGAAAAGTGAAGAACAGCCAAAATTAAATCTTTCCATCGTGATACAAAGTGACTATTCATATTGAATGAATCGTTATTATTATAATTTTCTATCCACTAACAGAGTGGGGCGCACAGCCCGCGCCGGTCGCGACGGTATGGCGATATCGCTGATAACGCCATACGATATACTGAGGCTCGGGCAGATCGAGGATCAGATCAAAACCAAACTAAGCGAATATAAGATTGATGGTAGGTTTTTTTAAATATTTTTAAGTATTTGGAGGAGGCGATAGTGGAGCCAATATTAATGACGAAAATATCGGTATATTCGCGCACATAAGTTCCTGTACCAATTACACGGTTGTAGACAATGGAAAGTACAATTTTTAAGTTCAAAAACTTATAAATTATGATTACTTACTTATTATTTCTATTTGCGGTCTTATGCACTAATTTTGTTTGAAATGAACTGCTCATATAAGTTTGTTGTTTTTTTTTCTATGAAATGACATGTGAGTGATTAATTTAAAAGATTTCTAATTTATGGATATTTTTTCCTCTGTTTATTCTATAAGTTCTAACTTCTTGCCAAACTTTATAATAAGAAGTCAACGGGAAGTAAGCTATAGGTTTTTATTACGCGACAAATTTCATATTAAAAGCAAAATATATTATGATATATATTTTGATTGCGTTGACGAGAATATCGAGAAATGAGAAGATTGATTTTTGCTGTGCAAAAGCTACCGACCTGGATATTTAATATATATTTCAAATTCATACATCTGATGATGTTGATAAAAAGGTCTTGACTCAAAGGTGGACGATAAAGTGACCCTGGAAATAATTCTATATAAAAAACTATAACGTAACTTACAGATGACGAAGCGGTAAAAGTTTTTACAACAGTAAGTGTGACGCGGCGAGAACAAGAAGCGCAGTTGGACAACGAGGAGTTCGAGCAACGGAAGAAGAATTACAAAATCAAGAGGTGGATCATGGCTGGTGTGGACCCCGACGCCATGGAGGAAGGGTGAGATTTCATTTTTTTTAGCTTCATGCTGTATACCGAATAGCAGGGTAGGCAGAGGGAACCTAGTGTTGAGACACTCCGTTACTCGCTTTCTGTCTTTCAAGACATTTTGAGTTGAGGAATTCAACGCCGCGCCTTCTTTTATTACTGAATCAAGAAACATTATTTTATTTCATGCTCCCCGAGTGGGAATCGAACCCACAAACCGTCGGGCTCTAACTTCTAAGGCACACGCTGTGCCGATATTTATATATAATTGTCAATATAAAAGTAGCATTTAAAGCTTCACATATGACAAATTAACTTAACGGTTAACTTAATTACTAAATAATGGTTTAAATTATATTAGTATAAAATATACGATTACTGTTATAAATAATTGGACTCCTATGGATAGAGATTATGTCCATATTTAAATGTCAGTCTAGTTTTGAGTAATGCAAAGAAAAAAAATAAGTAATTTCTAAAACACAAAAGTAAAAAATGACCTATCAAAAGATACGGACTATATATCTGTAGTGAATAATAATAATAATATAAAAACTTTACATGTATCTGTATGTATGTATGGAAAGTACAAAGTTAAATGGATTTTCTTTTTTTTTTAATATTTCCATGGATGGGAGCATCAACATCTATCCATCCTATGAAATGTGTGGCAGTGACACATTTCCAGATTCATTTCTTGGTCATATAGTCACATTATTCTTGTTATAAAAACCAAAATTAACTTTTTAATTTAGTCAATTTTTATATTTACTTATAAATATATATTTGTATTTGCACCTATATGTGCAATATATTTTTTAACTTGTATAGAGTACAGTTATATTATTATTTAATATATGATGAACAAAATATTTTTTTTTATTTCTCAGCTTGGAGGAAATGCGAAGAAAACGAATAAAAGCTGCGAAAAAAGCGAAGTTGGCTAAAATAAAACAGATTCAAGCTCAAATAAAAGATGGCGAGCGAGAAGCGAATACAATTCCTACAGAAAAGAGCGAAATAGAAAATATAGATAAAACTATTAAAGACAATCTTAAGAAAGTTAATAAAAGTTTAATGAAAAAAGATGACAGATTCAAAAATGTTATTGGAAAAGTAAGCAAAATTAAACGGAAAGCGGAGAATATTAAAGCGAAGAATATGGAGAAAAATATTAAGAAGAATAAAAAGAAACCTGTTGCTTGATTTGATTTTAATATATTATTATAATATACATGTACATATAGAAACTATGTTTTGTTTTATTTTCTGTTCTCGTTAGCAAAGTACTGCGTAAAATTCCGTCATTCATCACACAATAATCAAATAATTCGAGCGGATAGTATAGAACGGAGTGTCTAGACACTAGGTTCTCATCGCCTACCATGCTATATACAAGTCGTGTTATCTATATATATTTTATAAATTATTTATAAGTTAAGTTTTATTTTTAAGTTAGCTACATTATATATTGTTTGTATTAAATAAGTAATTTTTTTTATTATTTCAATAAATACCACTGTGTCACAAATTACACCCACCATGTCCTGGCGGCTTGTATTTAAAGCAGCACTAAGCCCATAGTTGTAAGAAATGTTCGTAATATTAGAATAAGTGTAAATTTTGTAAGATGTCCTAAATTAAATGAAAATAAATAAATAAATCGGAACGAGGAAAAGAAAATAATGAATCCCCCTGCATGGGAATCGAACCCATACAGTACAAGTCGCGCTCACAGCAGGCACGGTGACCATAGATCTGCTTGGACACGAATATAAAATCTCGTTTGTAGCAAAATCCTTTCTCCCATTCTCTAACACTAATGTCTTCTATAAATATACATAAAAATTATATTTGAGATTTTATTATACTTAATAAAAAAAATAGTTATGTAACTTAAGAAATAAAAGGCAATTAAATAAAACAACAATAAAGGATAAACAAATAATTTATTCGTACATTGTATATTTAATTATTAATTTAACAAAATAAATAAATACAATAATTATTAAATAAGCAAATCGTTGATGGCAAATGATTTTGGCACGAGTTAGCCGTGAAGCTTTTATTTTAGGCCTCACCTGTCTCTTTCTAATACTAATGTTAGAGAGAGACAGCACCATAGTAATGTTTTTAAGTAGCATAGTTATCCATTTATTTGTCAAACGCACAATAAATGGAAAGAAAAAAATTAATTTCAAGTAATTTAAACTAAATATATACTTTTTGTATGGATTTAATATAATTGATTTTTAAAGATAAAATGGAAAATAGCAGTATATGAAAAAAAGCCGTTAACGTTTGTTAAATTAGAGCTTCATTCTTTTTAGAAAAACATTAAAATTTTAGCGGACTTTGAACGCGCACCTCCTGGATGCCGTCCCAGCGCTCAGACTGCTATGCCATACGTTCTCATCGAGCTATGTCGAAATTATTATTGGTGTGCTTGTTACGAGTGACTTATATTTTAAGCATTTATTATTATTTTTTTGTTTTCTAAAAAGTATTTTACCTATCTTGGTGTGGAATAGAAAATTATAAATCATAAAAATATTTAGCTAGACACTTTACCATAAAGCAATAACATCACTAATCACTTTTTTTTAGCTCCACGCTCTATCCCGCATATAGCAAGAGAGAACTTAGTGTCAATATACTCCGTTCTCCGCTTTCCGCCCAAACATGCTTGAGCGAAAAAATGAAAATAATAAATTCCCACAAGTTGGACTGCATTATGTATATATGTATGTATATGTATATATATATATATATATATATATATATATATATATATTCATTATATTCAAAATTCTATTACTAATATGGTACTAGCATCTCGAATTGGTACAAATTCTATGACTTTCTATATAATGATTAAATATATTTAGAATATATAATTTCTCTTATAAGGCCTTATTTTGTTTATACAATTCAATAAAAGTGAAGTGAAAGTGTTTTAGTTTGATATATTTAAAGTGTTTGTTTATTTACACTTTAAATTTTATTTGAAATATCTTGGAGATATTAGCAGTATTTTGATTAGATCCTTAGAGATAATAAGTGAGTCAAAACGGAATTTTATAGCAAAAAAATATGCATTCAATACAATTTAATTTACTTGTAAATGCGTTTTTACATTACAACACTAAATATTGAAGAAAACAATTGTAAGTAGTATAATAAATGACACTCTGAAACGTCAATTATTGTTTAAATATATTAATAATAATTTAATTTCAATTACATGTTAATTGATGTTTGTGAGTGCAACTTTAAAAGTGTTTTATTTAGTTATTAAATGTGTTTATAGAATATAATTGTTAAATACCTACTATTAAATAATAATTTATAAAAATAAAATAATTATAATTGTGTCACATAATAATACAATATTGCTATATAGCGCCTTTTTTTTCGCTACATATATAATAATCACAGACTATACACAAATAAAAATATAAGCCGAATATAATATTTATAATCTGCATTATTTATCATTTAGAATATCTCAGCCATATTGAATATACATTTTTGCCTAATTTTAGGCGGAAATGTAATAATTAATTAATTTATTCCGACATTTGCAGTAAAGAGTTTATAGTGGCGTCTTTATTCCCACGATTTGCTTCCAACACTGATTTAATGACTTCCTTGTCGATACTCGGGAACATTTCTTCGATCTGTAATATTTAGATATTTATTTAATAAACTACCTATCTATCATTGATAGTTAAATTATATATATATATATATATATATATATATATATATATATATATATATATATATATATATATATATATATATATATATATATATGTATATATATTACATTTAGCTTAACGCTGTATCCTGCACATGGCAGGGTAGGCAGAGGGAACCGTAAGTTGAAGGAACCTAGTGTCTCGCCATGCCATCGCGGCATTGCGCGTTGAGTGGCGGAACTCAACGCCGCGCTTTGCCTTGTTGCCAGGGCGAAGAAAATCAAAAAAATTAATTCTCTCCGCGTGGGATTAGAACCCACAAAATTAAATACTTTATATATACATAAATATTGTCAAGTGCAATACTGAGTCTTTTTTTTAGCTTCACGCTCTATTCGCGTAGCAGGTTAGGCAATTAACCTAGTGTTAAGACACTCCGTTCTCCGTTTTTAGCTCAATTATAGAGTAATTGCATGTCGAGTAGAACAGTGCAGACCTCAACGCCGCGCATGCCGGTGATGGGTACACATAGGCCCGGGAAATTCCCTGTTACTAGTACCTTACTTTAATTTATTACCTTAAAAACCCTATCTACGAGTATTCACACATAACTAATTATCTTACTTGCGTTCATTCAATTTAAATCTTGTACCTACCTGTTGCAATTGTTCAGCAGTGATAGCAGGTGGTTGTGGCTGGGGCTGGGGGTACTGTTGCGGGGGTACAACCTGGGGGGCGGGGTACATTGGCATGGCGGCGTACCCCATACCCGTGCTGGGTACCACTAGGACCGGGGGGAATGATGTCACTGGTGCTGGACCCACCTGAAGATTGAAGATTGAATTGGCAAGTTATAAGTTTTTATTATTTTTAAAAACTTACCCCACATTAAAAAAGAAAAATATAAAAAACAAAATCTCCCGCGTCTCTTGGAAACCATCCAAGCACTCTGTCCACTTAGCCATACGTTCCCATCCGCTACTCAATAATTATTGCAAAGTATATAATCACTTGTCAAGATGGAATATTCTTTATTACATTCTAAAGAAAACAATTTTGTTTTCTTTAGAATGTAATAAAGAATATGAATTTTATAGAATATGAATTTTCATTTTTAGAAAATGTATTAAAATTTGAAACGTAGCGGTATTTGAACCCGCGCCTCCTAGCTATTCCTCTTATTTATTATAGTCGCGTTCCGAGCACGACTATCTTATTAAAACACTATTTGTTATGATTATTGTTAAAACACTAAACACTATTTAAAACACTATTTGTATATGTTTAGTGATTATATCACAAAACAGCTTCTACAAATTTTGGTGTAGAAAAAGAACACTGCATTACCAATTCCTGAGACAAACGTTAACTCTGAATTGCTAAAAATTTATTAATAACCCCATTTGATATGACAAAAATAGAAACTTCTACAAGAATGTAAAAAAAATTATAACATAAAAATAATAAATTCATACACTTACCGAGTAACTCAGAACAAGGTTAATCATGCCCTCCATACCATCGCCCTGTTTACCATTCAGAGGATACCAGTCTTCATGAGTCTCACCCTAGAAGAAAAAACTATAGATGAGATACTATATCTTATAGTGAACAAGACATGTAGTACAATATAATATGAACTAAATGAAGTAGTATATCAGTGTAGCCATATATTAGAGACTGAGAGAATCTAGTGTTAAAACTCACCGTTCTCCAGTTTACGACAAATTTCGATACATGTGGCGTAAGTCATCGCCGCCCTATATCCCTATAGGCATAGGCCATAGGTATATAGGGCGGCGGCATTTCCAATATATTAAGGTATAGACCTTAATATATTGGAAATGAAAATAAATACCAGTATAACATTCGTCTGAGCCAGGATCGGACAGCCATCGCTTGTAAGATCAGCAAAAAAGGCAACATTTATTTTAAAACGGACATATATTTTGTGAACGCTACGTTTATAACGCGGTTATGTACTTTTAAATGTAATATATACCTATGTACGAGTCATATCCACTGTAAAATTACATATTCGTATATTAGTTTTTTTTAAAATATTGATTTTAGCTTCACTTATCCGTCATAAAAGCAGGGTGGATAAGAAGGCTATCTTGACACTAAGCTCTCTCTACCTACCTCTGGTGAAGGGATCGTGCCTACCCCAGAATGTTCACTATCAAAATCAAAAGGGGACGGAATTTATTTAAAAACCTAAATGTATTTTAGGTTATATATTAATATATTAATTATGCTTCGAGTTTTCTTTTTTTTCTTGACAAGTTAAGAACTGGGCTGTATATAACAGGTGTGACAATTTCTTTTTTTTTTTCTCTAGAAAACAGCTTTTTTAATATATGATTAAAAACGCTAGGCTTACTGGAGACCGACCGAGACTCCTCCCCGGAAAATGCCTCTAGTTCTATCTAGTGTTAAGACACTCCGTTCCTCGTTAATATTAGTACAATGTAAAAAAAAAATACTTACATTCAAAACGGCCTGCGGTATAGTGATGTGCGTCCAGGCGATAAGTTCATCCATCGTGAACGAGCATTCATCGAAGATTTCCAAGTAGATGGAGTTCACGCCGGGGGGTAGGAGGCTATAAATAATATATAAATGCTTTATATAATCTAAAATAAGGAGCTTATTAAATGTAATTTTTACTCTTCGCGGAGATCGGTGTTGCTCAACTCTGTGTGTTCTCTTTGCCTATCCTGCCATATGTGCGAGGCTATAGTAAAAAAAAAATATTGAATACAATCAATATATAATATCACAATGTACTAGAATGTCCACTGAGGGTGTTGTTGACCGAGCAAGTGGAGTAGGCTTAGTCGACAGACCAGACCAGATTCTGGCAAATAAAGCCGGGACCAGGCAGAAAAAAATTAAGTATTCAGCATGTTGCAGGGTAGGCAAAGAGAGCCTAGTGCGAAGACACTCCGTTCCCCGCCTTCTGCCTGAAGTCGAGACATTGCAGGTTATGTCGCGAAACTCAACGCCGCATTTTATCGTATTAAATTATTCCTTACATTTATTAATTTATTATTAAACATAAATTATGAAAATAAGATAAACCATAATATATTATATAAAAAAACAATACATTTATATATATATATATATATATATATATATATATATATATATATATATATATATATATATATATATATAAGCATATCTTCCTAAATCGTGATTAAAAAGTAAGCTCATCTTTTAAATATGACAGCCCCAAATTGTATCTTCAGCTTTTATTAATGACTAGCAAAAGTTTGTTATGTATTTTATTGTTTTTTAAAGTGTTGGATAGAACAATACTTGAAGAAAATTTACACAAAATTTCAACGCAGCGGGCTTTGAACCCGCGCCTCATCGAAAACGTCCAAGCGCTCTGACCACTAAGAAATGCGTTCTTCAGTTTGTTACCCTTAAGATTTATATTTTTAAAAACCAGTTTTATATATTCTTTGTTCATACACACACACTTAAACAGGCAAAAAATAAATAATATATATACTAAGAGAAATGCGATATTTTTATCATTTTTAAAGTGTTGTTCCACACTAACAAGGATAGAAAAATATTTTACGTAAAACGTATAAAACAACTTATTTGTAACTTTTTAATGTTACAAGCGTATAACTTAAGCTTGATAAGAACGTATGACCTTTGTGGTTAGAGCGCTTGGACGGCTTCCAGGAGGCGCAGGTTTAAGGGGGGGTTTTTCTAAAAATATAGAGCTACTATTAATTTAAGTTTCAAAAATCAAAATCAAAATATTCTTTATTCAAATAGGCTATTGCAAGCACTTTCGAATCGTCAATTAACAGAAGTGTCAGTATTGTCAGTCCTTCAAGAAGCTACCACCAGCTCAGAAGGCAGTTCTGCTGAGAAGAGCTGGCCAGAAACTCAACAGTTTAACCTTCTTGTCTTAATATAATGTTAAATAAATTAATAAAATAATTAGCTGCACCCACTTTTCCGCATATAGCAGGGTAGATAGAGGGAACCTATTGTTAAGACATTCGGTTCCCCACTTTATGCCCAACTTTGAGACATGGTGACTATAATTGAGTGGCGAAACAGAGCGAGGAAATAAAATAATTTTACACCCCGAGTGGGAATCGACCTCACAACCGTTTCGTTAACTGACATACGCTGTGCCTCTACACCACGACGGCCCCTATAATGTAAGAGGCACCTAAAAATAATCTAAACAATAAATTTCGACAAAACACGGCGGCTGAAAGAAAATAAAGAATTAAATAAAAGGGTAACGTATCCAATTTCAAATGTACCGGTTTTTAGGTTTAGTGATAATAATCATCGGTTAGTGCACTTTGAAAAGTATAAGGAACATGGGTCGATTTACAAAAAATCGACTCGGCAATCGAGAACCTAACCTAACCGAAAGCCACTTTTAAGGCTCTTAGGTACTTTCCGGACATTTTAGGTATAGATATTGACTGATAGGTATTCTAGTAATGATAGGTATTAGGTAGTCTAGAAATGCCTATATACTAATAATAAGAAGCGAGAGTTGAAGTTTCCTCGTATCTCGTTCCCGTAGGAACTTCAAGGAGTCGCTTTTTAGAGCTACCCTATAATACCTAAGCTACAATACCCTATAATATCTAAGGTACCCTACATGCCAAATTTCGGCCTTCAACGCTCAATAAAAAATGTGAGTTGTCTGTCAGTCACTAAGAGTGGCTGTGTGGGAAGAGTTTTATATACATTATTTTATATAAATTGTATATAAAATAATATTTACTATAATTTTATATAAAAGAATACGAAGGGAAAGCGAGACTGGAGAAACATTTTTACGAAAAAGAAATGTCATTTGGCATACATCCAGTTGTTAAATTGTCACTAATTAACACAACGCTTCAATTAGACAAGAAACATCTATAATTAAAGGTTAAAAAACAGAGATTTACTAAAAAAATATATAATTGTTTCAATTATTATTAGAAATATATGCCTAGAACATTTTTTGGCGACGTGGTGGAGCAGCGGCACAGCGTCTAACTGTGAACGAAACGGTGGTGGGTTCGATTTCCATTCAACGGAATTTAGTATTTCGATTTCGTCGCTCTGGTAACAAAAGAAAGCGCGACGGCGAGTTGCGCCACTCAACACGCAATGTCTCGAAAATCGAATGGTGTGTTTTAGCACGAAGTTCCCTATGCCAAACCCATGAAGCAGTTACAAAATATGTATATATTATATAAAATACTTTTACATATTTGAACCTGTAAACTTTTTCCAATGCTTGCGACTGATCGCTACTGGGCTACAAGTAGGATCCACTTTTTAATAAAATCATATTTTCTGTAACAAAATAAACGACATAGTATATCATTATATGTTCTTTATTCTATAATAAACCTACAGCTCGCGTGATCAAATAGAAATACATAAAATCTAATACAAAAAACACATGATAACATAAGATCTTAAAAATGAATTTATGGAACATACCACATACTAAATACCCAAAGTAACGTTGACCGATACAGTGGCCTATAGCTTCAGTACATAGATTATCCAAAACGAAAATAATTATTAAATTCGAACTAGTAGTTCCTGAGATTAGTGCGTTCAACAAAACAAACATATCACAACAAAAAATAGATACAAAAACCTGAAAGATGCGGTTTTTTTCTAAGCCGAATCATATTTACTTTATCCATAATGATATTAACAATATATTTATTTCAAATGAAAACATCTTACACAAATATAAAGTGTTTTAAATCAAGTAACCTAGCACTCTTAAGTTGTATCAACACAAACTAAAATATCAAGGCAATTTAAATGTGAGAAATGGCTTATTATAGTGAAAATACCGTTAAAATATTCTCACCGCATTATATATTCACTTCTACATATTTCACATAATAATAGTAATATTTCAAGAATTTTAGACGACTTGTCCTACTTTATTATTATAATGATATTTAAAAATCGAACTAGCGAGCTGTTAGCTACTTGTATATGGAGAAATAGATAAATTCCATTAGAAACGCGTTGGTAGAGGGTTCAATCCTCACTTGGGGTAACGATTTTTTAATATCCCCGCTCTGATATTTCTTACTGTAACCAGCATATAGATAAGTAAAGGACACTTATTATTAAGATACAAGTATAATACCCCCGACTGGGAATTGAACCTACGATCGTTGTAGTTAGTTTATAGTCAAACAGCCGTTGGGCAATGACAGACAGTCAAGAAACAACCATTAGTTATAAAACAAAAACGGTTTCAGCAAGTCGATGTGAAATGTCATTAACACACAAATATGAATAAAGTCTATTGTTTTATAAATACGGTGAATATACCATTCAATAATATTCTTTCCATATACATTACGTACCTGATGACATAATTCAATTATTATCGGCAAAACAACTATATTATTGACATAAACATTATTCTGAACACTATCTACTACCTAGCCTTAGTATGTTTGTATCAAAACAAGAACTTTTAGAAATTGAACCCGCGTATATCAGATACTGTCCAAGCGCTTATTGCCAATTGAGCCATACGTTCTTATACGTCTTTTAGAATTTCTTTTTGTAGGTTCGAGTATTGCTATATTGAGAATGCTCGCTCCAGTCTATTTCACAGGTATCATTGTCAACAATGAATAATTGTAAATTTGCAAATGACCATATTAAAAAAATAAACTATGGTTTGTAACAATACCTTATAAAATGTTTAAAAAAATTGAGATTTTCACTGCAGTCTAAGCGAAATATGCAATCATCAATTTAAAAAAAAAAGTACATAAAAATATGTACGAGTAATTAATTATGACAGAGAGAGAGAGAGAGAGAGAGAGAGAGAGAGAGAGAGAGAGAGAGACAAAAAGATTTCACTTACCAATGTATAACTTTGTTCCATCTGGGCGTTTTCCCACCGCTGGGATCCGTGTGCGTTTCATATATGCAGTGACCAACGCGGATGCGGACGTAAGGGTCCATACGGGTGAGACCTGTTACATGAAAACCAAGTAACTGTAACTATATAAAAGTAATCAACTAAAAGCAAATACAAGCGCAGCGTCTGTCTGTAAACGAAACGGTTTTGGGTTCGATTCCCACTCGAGGGAATGAATTATTTCATTTCCACATTCAGGCATCAAAACAAGCTCAGCTCGAGATCAGCTCCGTCACACGACACACGGAATGTCTCGAAAATTGAGCGGAAAGCGGGGAAAAAAACGTCTTAACACTAGATTCCCTGTCTATATTGGCAATATGCGGTAAGAAATATGATGACAAACATTGTTTGTTTGTTTAGTAAATAAAAATTTTGGCATCGTTATAATATATGATTATTCAATTATTCACCCACAATCCATCCATCCATCTCAAAATTGGAGAATATCGTATTTAGTAAATATAATAATAATGTTAACATATATAACATGAGAAAATCATATCATTTCATAGATTCACCGAGGCCAGGCTCATAGCTTTGCATAGACCATTGATTAACTAAAATTGCCAAAATAAATAACTGGCACGAACAAGTGATTTATTAAAAATCGGGACTAAATGGAAAAGGGAGTGTCTCAACAGACTCTTTCAGTCTATTTTAGTATATGGAAAAGTACTTCTTCTTCTCTTTGTATATGGCGTTTCGAGCGTGCCAGTGGAGCACCATTCACTTCCAATGTCACGTTAAATGGAGAAGGAGAACACACAAAAGAGTGTACGGTTATGGAAAAGTAAATTGTAGCACATCCTTCTTTATGTCAAGATATGTCAAAATTTCCATAGATATAAATATCACCATGCGGAGTGATAACTATCACTTAGCATACTAGCAACTAGAATACGTCTTTAACGGTAACATAATCTCTAACGACTCGTAGCTTGCGATAAGCGGCTAGCTCGTCGTAAGACTAAAATAATATAGCCTATTTCTATGTGTGTTGTATTTATTTGTCTTTTGTTTAGTTCTTTATATATATATATATATATATATATATATATATATATATATATATATATATATATATATATATATATATATATATATATATATATATATATATATATATATATATATATATATATATATATATATATATATATATATATATATATATATATATATATATGTATATATATTTATAAGATATAAATTAAAAGAAAATTCTAAGCTATCCGCTCCCGACTAGACAAAAATTTAGAAAACTAGTATAAAATGTTGAGATTTTTCTATATACTCGTATATATTATCTATATACTCGTATATATTATCTATATACTCGTATATATTATTATTCGTATATATTATATTGGTATCGTGCAAGATGTAAAATATTCATACAAACGTGTATATCGGATATAACATATATTTATAGAAACAGCTCACAGGGTGCAATTACATCTTAATAAGTAAACGATGAGCGGTCAAAGGGTTTCCTATACTGACAAAACGTTAATTTCAATGTCTTTAAAGTTTAAATAGCCTAGCGAGGCCATAAGAGTGCTCATTCCGAATTATTCCAACGAAGCGTCAAATCCTTACTACTTGTGCAAGTTAATGTCAAGTCATCAGACTAAAAGACCAGATAATTTATATGAATTATTGGACGCTATATATAATTGTAAACGCGACGGTTCGCAATGGAGAAGGTCTCATTCTGGCGAGACGAAGGCGGTGTTGAGTTTCACTACTCACTACACGTAATGTTCAAGACATTACGACATCACAAGACATTTAGACGGAAAACGGAGAACGAAGTGTTTTATTACTTTCTCTTAGTCTTAATACTAGCCCACATATACTTATTTATACCAAGTGTGTATCGAACCCAATTGCAAGATGGACTTATAAGTTATAAGGTAATATATATGTAAATTTTCTATATCTATAAAAATATGCAATTATATCTTGAAATAACTTAAATAGGTGAAAAATATTTTACCGAAATAATAGTCTAGCTTTAGAGCCAAAAAAAATTGAATAAAATGGCGGAAAAGCCGAGCGAGGTCACTAATGCAAATAATTCGCAAGGTTCTAAGTAAAGTAAATTAGTATTAAAAACACTTAAAATATTGTCACGGTTTCAGCTTACGTACACAAAGCTATAAGTTTATTAGTATATATATATATATATATATATATATATATATATATATATATATATATATATATATATATATATATATATATGTATATGTATATGTATATGTATATGTATATGTATATGTATATGTATATGTATATGTATATGTATATGTATATGTATATGTATATGTATATGTATATGTATATGTATATGTATATGTATATGTATATGTATATGTATATGTATATGTATATGTATATATATATATATATATATATATATATATATATATATATATATATATATATTATATATTTATATAGATAAATATTGATCATTGACGATGTGTCCATATAACAACATGATTCCCATCGGGTTACCTTTTGTAAATGTTAATAAATAAATGAATACGTATTAAATAACAATTTATAATGAAGTAACAATGTTCTAAAAGTATAAACCAAACCAAATTATAAATAAAATAAGCTAGGCTCAAGTTTTAAATGATCCGATTGAATGATTTTTTTTTTTATGATTTCTTCGATTCCGGCTTACCTTCATAAAAATATTACATTTCGCCGATCGCTAATATTAATAATTTATTTTTCATTTTAACGCATTATACCACATATCAGAAAGAGAGAGAGAGAAAACATACCATTCTCAAATTTTGAAATCGAATTCGAAATTTTGCTTGCTCAGTATGGGAATTTAACGCAGTTGTATAATTAACATATAAAATACTTGTTTTTAACGATGCGTTAACCAACAATTTCAATGCAATAAAATATAATATTGTGCAATATACGAATTGTATCGTATTATTTTTTTTTAAATATTAACATTTCACACGACACAGACTGGTCTTGAGCAATAATATATATAAAATATAAAAATAATATATTTACATAATAAAAACTTTTTAATATTTGGCTACAAACATGACAATATATTAGAAGAGCTGGTTTTTTTTTAAATTTAATACTAACGTTTAATGGTGTCTCAATAAAATCTAAATTTTGTAGAATTTGACTCAATACGTTTTAAATGGATTATTAAAGTGCCATCTAAGTCATTACGTGCCTCACTTATTTAGAACAAATTAAAAAAAATAAAATATTGGCTGTCATGGCGTCGCTATTTGTTGTCAGTGTATGACTATACACGAACATATGTTAAAGGAATAAATTATGATGGTTTTCCCGCTCGGAATTCGTCATATATCACGCAATGAAAGCACAGTTCGGAGTGTCTTAACAATAGGTTCTCTCTGACTGCCCTGCTATGTGCGGGATTAGGCGTGAAGGTAAAAAAAAATCATGTAACATCTCGAATTCGGGTGGATAGAAACGGAATGTGCGGGATGAGGAATACGCCGTGATGCTGTATAAAAATTTTGATAATTATATATATTTATAATGCTTATATAATGAATGATTAATCCAAAACACACATGGTATGACTAATGTAGGTATGATAAAAAAAAATCATTGATTACAGAATACTGTATGTTGTTAATGTTTTATCATTAACATATTTCATTGAACAAATCCGCAATTACTTGTTGCCAACATTATATTATTAGCATATTTCCTTCTCTTTACAAATTATGAACCGATGCTACATTACTTTAACCCTAAATATTTAAATTTAATATTTTGGCTATTTTTTATTCCCTGTTTCCTGTGGCGGTTTTCTAAAGGTTAAAGATTAATAATTATAGTTATAAATAATAAAGATTCATGGAAATTAACAACTTATAGATATATTTTAAATGGACAGGTTTGGGTGATTCACCGATAAAAACCTAACATGTGTTTCACAACTACAGAATGAAGCCAATTATCGAACTTATTTATTAATAGCTTGTTAATTAAGTCATTTTCAGGGTTCCTTTTTGAAATTTTGCCAACATATATACGTTTATTAGATATATATATATATATATATATATATATATATATATATATATATATATATATATATATATATATATATATATATATATATATATATATATGTATATATATATATATATATATATATATATATATATATATATATATATATATATATATATAATATATATATATATAATGTAGTATAATACGTTATTACTTAAATATATATATTCATTGAAATTATGATTTTAATCAAGACAATAAATAAAGCAATCAAGTCGAACTTAATAAGCACAGAAATATAAAGCTTAATAAACTTATATAGATGCTTAAGATTAGGTTTTGATTACAACTAATCCTGAACTAATCTAGAATGAAAAAGAATAATAAACTTCTAGTAAAAATTATAAATACCTTAAATGTAACTTCTTGGTAATGTCAACTTAGACTTCTACTAAAGTGGTACAGATATTATAAACATGACTTACCATAATTTTTAACAAGTTTTGCTTGTGCAATGGTGATACTGAGCCTTGCTGTGAGTGGTGGGCCTGCTGTCGGCATCTTTAATAATTTATGATAATAAATAAATGAAATAATTTAAGAAGAATATAATATGTTTAAGTAATGATAATGATAGGAATCTATTCCTTTTTTTTTCAGCTGCAAGACATATCTGCATAAAGCAAGGTAGAGGGCAACCTAGTGTTAAAAGACTGTTCCCTGTTCTCTGCTCAGTGTTGAAGAATTGCATGTTTAATGGAAGTATTCCATACCACAGCCTGTCTACAAATTTTGAAAAATGAAAATATTTCATTGAATGCCATACCACTGCACCACATTGGCAATCTATGATTGTCTATTTTTACAAAACTAAACCAAGTCTGTCAAAAGCAATGCCATATTATAGCAAGGCATTTAAGTGAACGATTGTACTGTTGACAGTTGTAGAACACTTAAGAGATATTTTTATAACATCTTCATTTACTTAACATCTTTGTTTAATCAGACAAGTAGACGTTATAGCAACTTTTCTGCCTTAAAATAAAAAATACTATTTTTTTTTTAAATTAAAATTACAAAAATACTCACTTGAGCACCACACAGTTGCTGTTGTAAAGCTAATGCAGCTTGGTAATCCGCATCTAAAGTATCAGTTGTTCCATCAGCCCTTAGAAAGCCAGCTGGCAATGGACCCAACAGAATCTAAATTAAAAACAATAAGCTATTAAATCATAACACATATTTCATTATTCAGTCAGTCTTAATTTTACCAAAAATAAATAAATAATTTGTTGTTATCTTATTAGTATCACAAGGAAAAGTTACATTAAAATAACTTTTGCTTAAAGGTATCATTATATTATTAATAATGATATCAACTCGTACAAGAAAAAAAAAATTATAAACATTTTTTGTGTTCTTTGTTTTATAACATAATTAGTAATATTAGTTAATTCTTTATTTTACACAAAATATATTCATATAATACAAATACGCAAAATGTAAAAGGAAAAAACAGCTAGTACTTGTCATAATAATTAAAAATAAAAACAACGCATTTGAAATAATTAATATGCTTATATCTAGAATACTTCACCATATTATTGATCATAGTTTCAAAATCAAAGTGTAAATAACAGGTTCAAATACCTGGCTGATATGTTTATCGTGTATTCGAGATATGAGAACAAACGTAATGACGTGAATCATAATTCGTACTCTACGCTATTTATTATTGTTTTTTTTTATTAATTATTGTTACTCACTCTGCGTCGGCGTTCCTCGTTTCTATCGTCAGGCACCGTGGATGTCATTATTAATACAATTTGTTATTATAATTTTTAATAATCAATAAATGCACTGAAAATATTAAAACAATACTCCACTTTCTCGAACCGACTGATTCTCACACAAGTTGTAAAGAAAATCTGTCAGTCAGCAGTCTGCGCCAGCAAAGGAACTGTCAAAATTGTGTAATGTCAAGTTTTATTAGCTAGGTACAGTTTAGCTAAAGATAACACTCATTAATAGACAAGACAAGATATAAGCAAAGTTTGCAATAAAATTTGTAAAAAAATTCACTAACTTTAAATTTACAGATACATTTTTTTGTTTATTTAGTCATTATAAATTTTTTCATATTAGTATTTTTAATTTTTCAATTTTTTTTAGCTATTCGCTGTATTCCGCGCATAACAGGGTAGACAGAGGGAATTGTAGGCGGAAAGAACTGAGTGTTAATGCTCTCCGTTAATATACTACTTTCGTGGCATTTCGTGTTGAATGGTGGAACTCAACACAGCGCGTTGCCTAGTTGCCAAAGCGAAGAAAATGAAAATATTTCATTCTCCCTGAGTCGCACTCACTAAACATCACGTTTACATGCAGAAGGGCTGTACCCCTGCGCCACGACAGTCCTCAATAATTATTATAAATATATCTTATGTTCAATAATGGCTCATATAGCCTAAGGGCTAAAAAAATATTTACAAATCAACGAATAATTATTGAAATGTTATTCAATAAAAATTGAAGCTTTTCTAACTACTCAGCTGCATTTATAATGAGCTAAATTAATGGATAAGCAGCATATAACTGAAAATATACCAGAGCACACATTTTATAAATATATTACATATTCGTTTTAAATACAAACTTACAGGGTTCTTGATAAATTGAACGCATATATGCGTTAAATGTATGAATGATATTCAAACGTCAAAATATCTTTATCTTATGTCAAATTTGGATAACCAAAATATGTTTTGGTATTATTTTACATTTTAATTTTATTACACATCTGGAACATTAGTTAAAGTGACTTTAATTTTATTATATTGTGTTTTCAAAATATCGCTAGTCGTGCTTGTATAAAAACATATGTTTATCGTAGACAATTGATTGGTTTCGCGTATTGATTGCCACTAATTTCAACGATGGATATAATCAAAACACCTAAGGTACATGAATAAATTATTTTTATTTAAATTATGTTTTTAATTTAAGGTTTCACTACGTTCGACAAGCCCTCTATAGTACTAGTGGGCGTTTAAAGAAATCGTTTAAATAACGTTAACTATAAAATAAATTATTCCGTTAATATACTTAGCTATATATTAAATCTATGTATATATTTAATATATAGCTAAGCTATACATTATAATTATTTTCTTGAAATATATCACTGAACAAGTGTAGAGGGTAGTGTTAGATACTTAAAAACTTTTTCAATTAAAACGGTGCAATAATAATAATAAGTAATAATAGATAGAAGATTAAAATTTCTTTTAATGTGGTTACCATATGCTTGTATTGACAAATGATTATTAATCAATTATTTCTTCATTAGATTACCAAATGTAATTGTAATAAATTTGTTTACTGTTTAGTTTCCAAATATTTAAATAATTTTAACATTACTTCTTAACTATATATATTATATATTATCTTTACATAGTTGTTACAAGATATATATATGTTTTAATTATTCAAAATGATTTAAAAAAAACCTACAAAATTTTCAATTATAAATATTTTTTTATATTACTTATTGAAAATGGGTTATTCAGTGTATATGTTATTAATTTATATAAATTTTAAATTATTTTTTTTATTCTTGCGCAATGTTGTGACCAAAATTTATGAATAATCTTGATTAGGTTACCTAAAAAAGTCACTTGTGGTGACCAGGCTATCTTTTCAGTTTCTGTATCGTTAAATTCTTTGTTAGTTTTATAATAGTGATCTTGATATAAATAAAAAGATGTCTAATGTCTTGTTTTGCTGTCAATTTAATAAATTTAATTTAATGCATTTAAAACTAACAAGAATAAAAATAATAAAAGATTAACTTATCTAGCTTTACACTTATTATGTTTATTTTAAACAGCAATCAATATATTCTGTAATGACTAGTACAATGTCAAACAGTTGATACAAGTATTATTTAACTTATCAAATGTTTGTATTCTTCACTAGTTCAACATACTATTTATTACATTTGTAAAGTAAATGTGTTGTTATGCAATTTTTTAATAATATACTACACAGGTTAAAAAAGGCTAGTTAAGATTGTTATTTTAATTTTTTTATCTACTTTCAATTTGATTTGCAAAAAAAAAAAAATAGAAAGACAAATATAACATTTTATTAATGAAAGAAAACTCTAAATTCAACACTGTTGCCATCCCTTTCACTCGCGCATGCTCCGTTATTTGAAACTTATCTTACAAAATTCGACTTTAAGTTAATAGATTTTAGGCTTAATTTAGGTTTCACTAAAATAGGATGGGAATATTTTGAGGATGCCAAAGGGTGCGATTATTGTCTATTTTTTAGTCTCAATCGCGACGCCTATGGTATAAGACGATACTAAAAGCGCGGGAAAATTGATTTACGTATTTAAAATACAAATCTTAAAAACTTCCATAATCATTTTTTAAATATTGTTATTTTGTTTGTGAACATGTGATTTTTTGCTAGATTTAAATTTTGATAATATTACAATAATTAATATTTTTTAATATCGATAATATAGATTAATAAAAATGGCATTTAGTTCGTTAACTCCTTCTACGATGTTAGGAGAGCTTGGTAGGTTGGCTAGTTGGTTTAAAGGTGATTGTGTCGCACCTGAAGAATTTGATGGTCTTGCTGTTACGGAAAAGGTAACGTAATTTTAAAATATTCTATTGCTATTCTATATAATAGTGGAATTTACTTATGACTTCGGTAGTTCGTTTTTCTTATGATAAAAATTTCGGGTATGTGAAGTCAACTTTTTGTAGTTCATTATTTGTTCTGAAAAAGTTTTTTACTTTTATTCGATACGACTAATGTATTTATTGTATGTGGTGAATTAATAGTATATATAATACATTTATTTGAAATTACGTTAAACTTTATTACGTTTATTAGTATACTGTAGTCAAGCCGATAGATTACTCTTACAGTAGTTGCCAATTATAGCTGGCGATAGCTGTTGGTTTAAATTCAAATTATATTATATTATATTAAGTACGGCACAAAAATCACTGGCCATTACGTAATATTTTTTTTTATAACATGAACTAGCTTATATGTATTACTTCTCTTCGTCTACTCCGCTAAATATGAAAGATTTTTATTTACCTATATATGTGATGTTCAAAAAGAGAATAATAAATTATAATAATATAATAACTTGGAAGCTTTCACTTCATTAGAAGCTTAAGTTGTGTGTTGTTATCTTAAATACTGAACTCATTATAGGTAGTCTTTGTTGAATGAACTTTACCTTTAACCTTTGCATTGTTAAGAACAATAGATTATCAAGCTTATTTAAATTACATACATATCTGAGAAGATGTTCTTCTTAAAAATCTGTCAATTCGTACATTTTTATACAATTCAATATTTTACACATTTAAAAAATAAATAAAAATTAAGCCAAAATGACTGTCCTGAGTACTAGTAATAAAACTAATCTTCTTTAACTAATAGTATTAAGAACGTATTTAAAAATTTGGACGTAGCGGGAATTGCATCCGGGACTCATCGATACCGGGTCTGAGCGCCGTAGCCAATCTAGCTACACGCTCTTACCGACCTGCGTCGAAATTCTTAATGCGCTTGATAAAGCTTATATTTGTAATTATCATCACTGTAGAAAGATTTTTACAAATTTCCGCTACCCAAAGGTATTAAGAATATGGCATATGGCAAGAGAAACCTGTAAGAGAAGTATTTTCATGTCTTTTTTTATGTTTTTCGCATTTAATCGGTTAAAGCTACAATTTAAAATCCAGTGTATTTTATTCAGATACACATTTATTACTCTCTAAACTGATCCTCGTTGAACAAGCTCTGCAAGTTAGACTAGATTCGAGATTAAGTTATATTCATGGTTGTGATATAGGCTATTCTTTTTCTGTAATTACAAAATGGGATTTTTAATTATGTCATTATCGCGCAGTTCTTGTGAACCGACGGAAGGGCGCAGGACGGAAAAGACGAGGCGATTCCGCCTTTAAAACAAAATTATATTAGTATGCCCATAATACTTTAAATGAAATTAATGAATGTAAATGTACAAAATCGTAAATAGTAGTTTTTGTATGAGATTCTTAGTTTATAGGAACGTTATACTCACTATTAACAGTTATATTTGCTGCTTACCGTCAAGACGTGTGAAGAGTAGGCTCTTAGGAAATGGTACACCATTTCCTCATTTGAAACCTTATGACGGCCATTTATCGGCTTAGGTTTACGCGGTCTTTACGTGGTGATTTCTAAAGGTTTCTAGATTTAGGCCACCGTGGTGCAATGTATCAGCGTTTGACTGTAAATGCAATGATTGTGGTAATATATATATATATATATATATATATATATATATATATATATATATATATATATATATATATATATATATATATATATATATATATATATATATATATATATATATATATATATATATATATATATATATATATATATATATTGTACATGTCTCATCGGCTCGTAAAGCAGTGCGGCGTTGGTTTCCGCCAATCAACGCACTGTGTGTCAAATTCTAACAAAAAAGCAGAAAAAAGAGTGTCTTGACTCTTGACACAATATTAACTCTGTCTTTGCTACGATATATAGTGTAAAAGTAGAAAAAAACATCCTATTGGAAATATTATTTAAAACTAGTGCTGCAACTTCTCTAGCGTGGAGCTTGATGCTTGCAATCCGATTTCCATTTGCCGATTTATTGTAATCGAAAATTGGATTAAAACTGTGTCCACCTACAATTCAATTCTTCCTATTGTGAAGTGTTCCAGATGTTAGATATTCATATGTCAACGAAAAATGCTCACTCTTAACAACTTATACATCAGAGCCAATTTCTTATCTCTTTTAGTGAAGCTGATCTATTGTGGTTCTACATCATGTGTTTCGGTCCCTTGATTTTTATATGTCAATGGTAAATGGTTATGATGTTAAATTATTTTTCTTATTCTAGCATTTCATTATTTCTTATGGTTCAGCTGGACTACTTCCTTTTCTATATCAAGTACGGTAGTCTGCAAAATCATACCTCTAGGGTATGATTGTGCCCAATCCTGATCCTGTGATCAGGATTGGGCACGATCTAGGCTATCATCTAGGCAACTACAGACTACTAACAAACAAATATACAGACAGTGTTTTTACGTTACCCTACCAATATTTATGTAAATATATTCAAAGTACAGACACATATGTTTACTGTTTTATTATAGTACAGATAAATTTATATAGTATAGTACGGTTTTATATAGTATAGTACAGATAAATGTTCCACAGAGTGAAGTTTAAATTAGCGACTCTCGCTCTATAACACAGTCAATTCAACATCATTAACTATTTGATATAGATATTCATGAAATACACTGAAAACCTTTTATATTTTTCTACCTTTAATACTGTTTGCTGTATTTCCTTTTTGCTGAATAAGAATCACATTACCGACTGCATTCTATTTAATTGCGCAAGTGCATCTCGCTGTGAGGATGCTATTGTGTATTTTGACACTTTCTAAATTTCGATTTTAATATGTTAATTGTTTAATAATACTTACATTATTTGATCTGTTACTAGATAATAGGAAAAGCTAAATATTTATATTTGTTTGTTTTTGTTTTAAATAGCCGTTTCGAGTATATATTTTATATCTTAATTGAGTTCATAAATTTATTCAGTCTGTTTGAAATTGTGTAAATGTACAATGGTTAAGTTTTGTCATTTTCTATTGTGGATGGGAGTATAATTAGGATATTCGCCAGTTTTCGCAGCTATCAAATGTTGAAGACGCTTCCCAAGACGCTATCCAAGTTTTTTTGCATTTTATGTAATAGAGATAACTCAGCCATTTCCTCTTCCGAGTGTCTGAAAGTTGTCTCATTTGACATTTTAACACTTTGAAATTAATTGAAACCTTTCTAATGTCCCAGCTCCTCTCTCTACCTGCACGGTCTAGAAATTAACTAATAATAGTTAAGGAATCTTTCTATATAATTGAAATAATAGTATTCGATAGCACAAAATAAATATAAATATCTGGTTAAAATGATATGTCTGATATACATGAGTCTTATCACAAGTACTTTTTTACAGGTGACAGGAGATACAGTAGACTATACATAAACCAGAAAGTTTTAAAAATGGAAAGGTGCCAAAATATTCGTAATCGATAAGATTTTAACTCGATTTTGCTTTTAAAGCAACATTGATTGATCGATCAAATCCATTTATTAACCGAAATCTAAATTACCTATATTTCTTATGCAAGTAATTATCAAATATTGAGAGCGATTTGTATGGGTTTCCTTTGAAGGGCGTTAAATTACATTTTTTTTAAGTAATCAGTCGGAGGGCATCATAATTCAGTCTTTTATTAAACGCGACGGTTTTAGATTTGTTACTCGAGGGAGTGTTCTTTTCTACTTCATGGCTGTAGTAGAGTAAAATGCGACAGTAAGCTTCGTCACTCATTAAGAAATATCACGAAATCGGAAGTAAAGTTAGGTATGGAGCGCCTTGCATTTAAGTTCTTGCCTGACTTGTTACTTTGAAAGATGCATGAAGTAAGAAATAAGTGTATACTCGTATATATATATATATATATATATATATATATATATATATATATATATATATATATATATATATATATATATATATATATATATCTGCTTATCGCGAGAAATGCGAAAATATACATTACATATATAAATAGACATTACAATTATAACATTAAATACGTACAATTTTATTCTTATCAGACGAGCGTTTGAAAAATTAGATTCCTCGCTGAATTTAAAATCTTTGAATAACAAATGCTACGTAATATTTTAACTTTAAATTCAAAAGCTTTCCCTGACAGGCACTTTGCTTGAAAATTGTTCTTGTGTATATATATATATATAGGTGTCTCATATATATATATATATATATATATATATATATATATATATATATATATATATATATATATATATATATATATATATATCTGCTTATCGCGAGAAATGCGAAAATATACATTACATATATAAATAGACATTACAATTATAACATTAAATACGTACAATTTTATTCTTATCAGACGAGCGTTTGAAAAATTAGATTCCTCGCTGAATTTAAAATCTTTGAATAACAAATGCTACGTAATATTTTAACTTTAAATTCAAAAGCTTTCCCTGACAGGCACTTTGCTTGAAAATTGTTCTTGTGGCGAAAAAATAGCAACTTCTCTTATTTTATTAAGTCTTTTATGAAAGAACACTGCGTCCGTAAAGTTAACTCTATTTATATACACAATAGTTTATCACAATTATTTATTCAAAAATAGAATAAAGGGGTTGACATATATGTACATTTTAATCAATCTTTCATATTTGTCATATTTGTCTGCTGTCTGTCTGTAAGCGCGATGGTTGTAGGTACGATACCCACTCAGTGTAATTAAATTTCTAGCGCCGATGTCTTATGATAAATTGCAACGTTGAGTTCCGTCACTAAACAATGAATGTCTCGATTTTAAGCGAAAACTGGATGACGGTTCTTTCAGCTAAACTAAAAACAGTAGTAAAACACAAATTAAACGTATTATTATATTTATAATGCGCGATAGTCACTAAGATGTTTTGCATGTGAATGCATCCGATGATTGTTTATTTGAGTCATGTTGGTATAATAATATTAATAAAAAAAAAACTTCTGGGTAGACAAAAACACGTAATTAAGATACAATATATAAAAGAATCTGACGATAGTTACTAACCCACAATATAAATTAGTGGTTTAGTAATTATCGTTAGATTCTTTTATATATTGTCCCTACTTACTAGCTTTGACTTGTAGCTATGCCTTCCGCGAATAAACAAGAGGAAATAACTAAAAAAATTGCATTCTTTCATTGCTGCTCGGCTCCTATTGATCGTAGCAAGAAGATATTTTTTATTCGGACTAGTAGTTTCTGAGATTAGCACGTTCATCCAAACAAACAAACTCTTCAGCTTTATAATAAATATATATATATATATATATATATATATATATATATATATATATATATATATATATATATATATATATATGTATATATTTAAAAAAATTACATTCTTAACGTACCATTTATGCTGCCAAAGTAAACTTATTATGCAACATTTATTTATTGTATGCGTTTTATTTTGGCAGAAGTTTTATGTGCTGAATTCGTTTCCATCCATCAAGTTCTTGCTTGGACTGTGCCAAATTACGCAATCCACGGTATCCTCCAGCAATGGTGAGACATTAAGCATAGCTGGCGCTCTAATAAACGCGAGTGCTTCAATGAAAATTTTATAAATTAAATTTAATAAAACAAGTTATAGAAATGTTCTCAATTAAAATATATATTTTATTTAGATATATAAGAGAACTAAAATGGAAAATCATACAAGAAATCATATATTTCATGTTTTTTAAATGAGTTCAAATGTGCACAGTAATGAATTCAAATGAAATAAAAAAAAAAGAATGAGTTCAAATGTGCAGTGAAGCTTTTAAGTAGATTAAATCGTTAATCGTAAGCGGGGAAAATGTATTGAAATATTGCTTAGCTGACTGCAATGATACTGTACTTTGCCACAACAGTTGCAAAAAAGTCAGTACCTAAGTGTTTAAATTTCGCGCTTATTACACGTTTTAATTGATTTTTTTTTTATGTTTGCTTGGTAACCCGAGGCTTACCTAGTCCGTGATAACGAGTAAATTGTGTGTAAAAAAATACAATACTACTACGCGTTTTTACGCGATTAATCTAGTAAAAGATTTTAATTTAAATAGAAAACAATGGTTTCATTATTTTATAAAAATATCAAATTGATGTTAAAGTAAAATTTTACAAAGCAAAGGTAAAATTAAATAATAGTAAAGGTAAAGTTAAATTGTAACTTTAATAATACAAGAATTGTGATGTTGAAAATTTATACTCGCTTTACGAGAAGTTACATTTACAAATACAAAAGGGTTTTTTTACATAAATTTGGCATAAATTTATTTTTGCTAAAACAAATATGAGGTTTTGAACAAATTTTAAAACCGGCTTAGCCTTATAATCTTTTATAAAATTTTGCCTTCTTCATCATATTTGTAATTATTATTTTTTCATTACAATTCATTAATATTTCAATTTAATTTTTTAATTAGAAACATACGAAATATCTTTTTTTTGTACTCGTTTACTTTGAAATATAAATAAAGAATTACTTTATTTATTAAAATTTTGTTTAATATAATTTATAGAGGTCAGGGCGTTTGCGTCAGTATAGGAATCTGTAATCCCTGTGGGATCGTTCTATTGAAGCTTCGCCAATTACGTTACATATTTGATATATATCCACTTCATTCATATTAAATGGAGTGTATATTTTGTATCGAATTATTTTAAATACATAAATGAATATACCTGTATATGCAGACGGCACCTAGTGTCAATACACTCCGTTTCTCATTATCTGCCCAATTTTTGAGACATTGCTTATTGAGTGACGGAACTCAACGCCGCGCTTTGTCTTGTACCCAGAGCGAAGCGATAAAACTGAGTAGGAATCGAACCCACGACCATTACATTGACAGACAGACATTGTGTCTAGAAAGGCTAAGGCTAATAAAGGCTAATATTACAAAGCAGTATTTTTTTTTACACGAAACGCCAAAAATTAAGTGGTGAATTAATAACAAAAATTGAAACATCCCTCGAGGTACCATAAAACTCGGGTTGGTGTTGTAAAAATATCTTTAGATCCCTAAGAGTGGAATAAAAAGCGGTCCGGCGCGGCGTGTTGGTACAACGGGAGCGGCTGTAAGTTGTTACATCCTTTATCGCTTTACACGTTTCTCCGGCTTTTTAGTATAAAAAAGGTTAATTGTTCTGATGGACGATTTTATTTATCCTTTGCAAATATATAGGTTTACTGGTAATTCGACGTATTCCCGTAAACACTAAAACTTGCAACGACCTTAAAATCGATAATCGAATTACCAATTTATTATGTATATATATATATATATATATATATATATATATATATATATATATATATATATATATATATATATATATATATATAATTTACATATAAAAATAAGAAATATATGACTTAACGGTACTTAAATCTAAAGCACAATCTCTGTTATATTTATGTGTTAATTAAGCTGGTACTGTAGATCTTTCGTCTAGGTAACTATCGTAGCTTAGAAAAAAATATACTATAATTCTTTTAAGAAACCTATCTAAATAAAATATTAGATTACAAGATGAAGGGAACAAAGTAATTACTTACACAAGATGTAATTAATTATTTCGTATTAAACAAAAGACTATTAAAGGCTGTATATTCTTAAGAAAAAATCTTAATTGTTAAGATGATTTACGAATTTTGTATTATTATTTTAGTTGTGAATTTAAAGAATAGGGCTTTATTCTGTGATGGCAGTCGAGTTAAGAATGAGAGAAATTTGTAATTTTCATTTTTCTCCTCCTTCTCCTCTAAAATGGGGCGCTGAATTCCGCTACCCTATGTTATACCCAATAGTACACCAAGCAGTGTTTCGAATGCACCTAAGCGTAGAATGGAGTGTTCTAACATTTTATTGTTTTTGTCTACCCAACATTAGGTGTGTGTGAGAAGCGTAAAGCTAATAAAGCTTAGGTAATCGTTGTTGATAGCCGTACCTACTTATATCATTTTCGTTCGTCGATAGTCAATTTACGAAACGATGTCCAAGAGTATGTCATTTAATACTATATAATCTATACGTAATTAATGTTTAAACACAGATATATGTGTATATATTTGTCTTTACACTTTGCTTCCAATCTTGTGGGCAAATCTATCTATCTATCTATCTATAAGATAATTTTGATACTAAGCAAATTCGTTCTCATATTGTATCTATTTGGAAAGTTCTTTGGATCATCGTGGCGTAGTCTAACTGCAAACGTGATGGTTGTGAGATCTATCCTCTAATCGAGTTTTAAATTATTATTTGTTTCCACGCTCTGATAGTACGGCGGTGAGTTCCGCCACTCTACACTCTAAGAAGTAAACCTAGGTTCTTTCTAATAATCTGGAACAAATTGTGAAGCTTTAGAATAAATCTGAAAAATATAACTGTAGAAAACTGCTGCTATTTCAAAGAAAATATAGTAGTGATTGACATTTTTAATATAAAGACTGTATGTTATAACCAATCTTCATAAGAAAATTTCATAAATAAATCAAAATAGGACACGTCTCTATCAAGCTCAATGTAGTGGCAAGTGGGCAGATATGGGTGTAATCGATTCACTCGCTTCACTGAACAGTGTAAGCATCTCAAGGTGGTGTCCTGTTTGACCATGGATGTCTTATTAATGGTGTTTACCTTGTCAACGTATTAACTTGATTGTGGATGGAATAGGTGTGAAATTTATATGTTTAATATTAGTAAGAGCAAATGTCGCTTTTTTATATTAAATCTATACTTTTATATTATGTATGCTATTAATATAAAGTTGAAATTATTTTTTGTTGAACGCTGTTTGCCAAGAAACGTACGGGCGAATTGAATATTTGAACATTGTGAAATATTTCATATATCGTTGAAGGCCACGATGTAACCCACTCTATCTTCGGTCAGACGCACCTTGGGCTCTTACAGTGTGTCCCAGACGGGTTTCGCTGCAAAAGGGGTTTGGAAAGTCTATGTTTTTTTTATTTTCCCCCAAATTCAACTTTTTTGGCGTGTTGGGTGGGGATCGCCATTTGCCTCCCGCGCATAATACTGAAAAAAATTTTCTCTCCCGTGGGGTGGGAAAAATACATTCTAAAAATAAATTTTAAAAATGTTTGCAGTTAGACGCTGCCCCACAGCACGACGATGTATCCAGTCCCAATCGATATATGTATTTATAACGAAATCGTTTACATAATGCGAAAAGTATATTAATATATAAATTAAATAATATTAATATTATAAATTTACATCTAATTTTAAGCAATTTTGTGACATCAATTTAAGGAATTAGTAGTATTCCATAGTTTTTTTTAGTTTCTCGCATTTACCGTATATACTAGAGTACGCACAGATAACTTAGTGCTTACAACAAATTTTAGACGTTGTCTTTTTAAATATAGTTTTAATATATCCCTCACAAACTATTTAAACATTACATACGAGTATATGAAGCTTAATTAATACGCCAAGTGACTTATGACTACGAAAGCTTTATAAATTGCTACACGTAGCTCCTTGACCTATAAACAACCGTTTACGTCAAAACAGCTTATTAACATTGAATTAAATACAGTTCCTGTTATTAATATTAATGATCTTAATGAATATTAATTATCTATACATCGTTACGGGCGGAGCGATGTTTATCATTATGTGTTTAAAGACCTAAAGCTCGGCCTACGTTATCTGTGCTAACGATGACAAACTACTTAAATGTAATTAATATATAAAAAGGATTCTGTTTTTTGTTCTGAGTTGAGTTCCGCAACACGCAGTGTTATATATTTGCTTTGTTATATATGATAATTTTTATTTATTTTTAACCTTTACTGCTTTCAACCACTTTCAGAGGTTCTGGAAAAAATCTATTATAGAGATAAGTTCTTGGTTGATTCTATTTCTTTATGTATCTCTCTGCTTATGTATTTTTTTTAATGCAATAATATATATATATATAGTATATATATATATATATATATATATATATATATATATATATATATATATATATATATATATATATATATATATATATATATAATTTACATATAAAAATAAGAAATATATGACTTAACGGTACTTAAATCTAAAGCACAGACACTGTTATATTTATGTGTTAATTAACCTGGTACTGTAGATCTTTCGTCTAGGTAACTATCGTAGCTTAGAAAAAAATATACTATAATTCTTTTAAGAAACCTATCTAAATAAAATATTAGATTACAAGATGAAGGGAACAAAGTAATTACTTACACAAGATGTAATTAATTATTTCGTATTAAACAAAAGACTATTAAAGGCTGTATATTTCTTAAGAAAAAATCTTAATTGTTAAGATGATTTACGAATTTTGTATTATTATTTTAGTTGTGAATTTAAAGAATAGGGCTTTATTCTGTGATGGCAGTCGAGTTAAGAATGAGAGAAATTTGTAATTTTCATTTTTCTCCTCCTTCTCCTCTAAAATGGGGCGCTGAATTCCGCTACCCTATGTTATACCCAATAGTACACCAAGCAGTGTTTCGAATGCACCTAAGCGTAGAATGGAGTGTTCTAACATTTTATTGTTTTTGTCTACCCAACATTAGGTATGTGTGATAAGCGTAAAGCTAATAAAGCTTAGGTAATCGTTGTTGATAGCCGTACCTACTTATATCATTTTCGTTCGTCGATAGTCAATTTACGAAACGATGTCCAAGAGTATGTTATTTAATACTATATAATCTATACGTAATTAATGCTTAAACACAGATATATGTATATATTTGTCTTTACACTTTGCTTCCAATCTTGTGGGCAAATCTATCTATCTATCTATCTATAAGATAATTTTGATACTAAGCAAATTCGTTCTCATATTGTATCTATTTGGAAAGTTCTTTGGATCATCGTGGCGTAGTCTAACTGCAAACGTGATGGTTGTGAGATCTATCCTCTAATCGAGTTTTAAATTATTATTTGTTTCCACGCTCTGATAGTACGGCGGTGAGTTCCGCCACTCTACACTCTAAGAAGTAAACCTAGGTTCTTTCTAATAATCTGGAACAAATTGTGAAGCTTTAGAATAAATCTGAAAAATATAACTGTAGAAAACTGCTGCTATTTCAAAGAAAATATGGTAGTGATTGACATTATTAATATAAAGACTGTATGTTATAACCAATCTTCATAAAAAATTTTAAAAATAAATCAAAATAGGACACGTCTCTATCAAGCTCAATGTAGTGGCAAGTGGGCAGATATGGGTGTAATCGATTCACTCGCTTCACTGAACAGTGTAAGCATCTCAAGGTAGAGTCCTGTTTGACCATGGATGTCTTATTAATGGTGTTACCTTGTCAACGTATTAACTTGATTGTGGATGGAATAGGTGTGAAATTTATATGTTTAATATTAGTAAGAGCAAATGTCGCTTTTTTATATTAAATCTATACTTTTATATTATGTATGCTATTAATATAAAGTTGAAATTTTTTTTGTTGAACGCTGTTTGCCAAGAAACGTACGGGCGAATTGAACATTTGAACATTGTGAAATATTTCATATATCGTTGAAGGCCACGATGTAACCCACTCTATCTTCGGTCAGACGCACCTTGGGCTCTTACAGTGTGTCATGCCTGCTATACAACTTTTATGTTAGTAATTTTCGGAGGTAAAAGCTAGTGGATATATTTCTTAAGCTTTCTCTGGACCTCTCATTTATTACTTCCGTTGTCATTTAGAGGAATGAAAAGGACACCGCACTCACAATAAGCTAGCCACAGTGTAAAACAAAAGTTTTAATATGTATAAATTAAAGAAAACCTTTCATATAGACTCCCATGATCTGTTAGACATGCCAATTGTACAAATATCGTGTCAACTCAATTTTGCTTCTTCAGTAAATTGTGCCGATTCTCAAAACATTGCTCCATACATTTTAACAACAAAGTAACATAATATCTAAAATTCCCATTTACCGCTTATTGCTTCAATTTCCCGCTCCTATTTCCTCGTGTTCTTGTTTTGTGACACTTGATTTGGTTTTCGCAAATAGAACATGCCATGTTTGACGTCCGTTCCGGTAGTTTGTCTCTACACTTTGATAGTAGGTATATATACTATATTACGAGTTCGGTTTGTCGATTCTCTGTCGATTTAATATAATAATCATTGTTAGTTAGAAGAATATATAAATATATATATATATATATATATATATATATATATATATATATATATATATATATATATATATATATATATATATATAGTTTGTGGGTTCGATTTCCGCTCGACTAGAATTAATTATTTTCATTTTCTTCACTATGGCAACAAGGCATGAGCGCGGCGTTACGTTATGCCACTCAACACGCAATGCCTCGGAAGGCGGAAATCGGGGAACGGAGTGTCTTAACACAAGTTCCTTCGTACGGTTACAGTACGTTGCCTAAGGTTCCCTCTGCCTGCTATGTGAGGGATACAGCGTTAAAATAAAAACAATAAAAAAGATTCGTAGCTTCGTAGCCGTGTCGTAGCTTCATAAGCTTCCTTTTATAAATTCATGTGTATTAAATATTTTCATCAGGAACGGTAGCATTGTTAGACTAATGGATCAAAGATTTCTCTGAAAGGACTAGGCGACTCGAAGTTATTGAATTAATTGGCATGTAACAAACTGTATTATCATTATTAATAGATGCAATTATCGTTTGAATGTTTCATTTCTAGTCAGAACCTGACGCTATTGTTTCCTTACCCAGTTTGATAAAACTTTAAAAAGATGACTGAAAGTGGAAAATTGAGTGATCCCTATTAAGAATCCTATTACATGCTTACTACTACTGCTACTGCTTATACTTGTTAATTGATAATTTGTTAAAAAAAAATAAAACTTGTATGAAAAACCTTATCTTAAAAGCACTGACAACCTTCAGTGACGTTTTTTATGCGAGCGAGCAGAGGTTGTCGAGCTCGCTTCGCTCTGGAGTTAAAGAGGGCCATACGAGTTTGTTTAATAAAACTACCAACCAAAAGAACCAACGTTACGGTATACGTTGGTTCGCAATGTGAGAGGTTTATTCAGTTTGTTTTTATTTTATAAAACGGTTAATTGCAAACACGAGTGCGCTGTAGTCCAATTAGACACTCTCAAGTTTCTTTAAGCCATACATAGATTTATATATGTAAACTGAAATGTTATATCCTTAGACTGAAAAAATTTATACATTATTTGTGTTTTTAAACATTTTGATGTAACAAGTAGAATAATCTTACAATAAAGGAATAAAGATAACTTTTTATATGAATTAAACTATATGAGATCTTCTTCTACCTGGCATTATCCCGATCTAATTGCCAAGGTCCACTATCATTATACGGTGATGGCGAATATTTAAAAAAAAAATTGTGGGTTTTTATTAAAAAAAATGGGATTTATTTTTGCTACAGAAGCCACTTTAGATATTATCTGTTGACTACAGTTATTGTTGAGTACATGGTGACTAGTTACAACTACAACAACTTCACTCGCAAGGTCAAATGAAAATAACTTAATGTTGTGTATGCTTTATGACATAAAAGTAAAGTTCAATGTTCAACGATTAACATGATCAAAGCTTTTATCGATATATGGACCATCCAACGCATTTAACTTATTATATTATTAAGCACTTCTTGATATTAGCGTGTTCAAAAATACAAACTCTTCATATTATAATGATACAGATATAATAATACCTCGAAATTCCATACGTCATGGAGCTTTAGCGGGAAAGCTATAAAGTTGTGATATGACGCTGCCTGCGTGATAACATTAATTTTTGTTAAAGCACGATATATGTATTGAAAAAAAATCTCATTTGGACGACGTCATTTTTCTACTTATTTAAGACCCGACAACGGATGACAGGAGGCGCTTATCTAATATGAAAATTGCATCAAACATGATAAGTTCGGGTTAAACGCAAATTGACGTCTCTGAGTATTGCTATATAAATTAAATATATATTTTATTCAAACGTTGTACATTGTATTATGTATTCTCCACGTGGATATATTTTATTGAGACATCGAGGCTGTTGCGGTCATGTTTAAGTCGAAGAACGTGTAAGCTTACGTTTTCTTTGAAACACGAATATAACGTTTCTCTATAAATGACAGTGCGATGGATAAGCTGTGGATAATTTGTTTCTTTTTCCATAGAAATATGTATTTGTTAAATTACTGTACACTTTTATTTTTCTTTGCCCTCAATATTTATTTCTTCCTCAATTGGGCTTTATTTCTTAAATTATTTTTATTTGAATTTTACTCATAATCATCATGTTGGAGAAAACGTATAATATTCAGATTAGTTGACTTATGATATAACAAGAATGAGCGTAGACTAGCAAAAAAACTACCTTTCAGGTAACGTCTTATACTTGCTATCTTTATTTCTTACAGCTTCACGCTTTATCCCATATATATATATATATATATCAGACTAGGCAGAGAGAGCTAAGTGTCAACACACCTTGCTCTCCGCTCAAATTTGAGCTATGACATGTTGAGTGCGGTAACTCAACATCGCACTTTGTTTTAAAAAAAAATCTATAACCCACGCTAACAGCCAGATGAATAATAGAACTGTTAGATTTTATTCTCTAGTTCATAATTTATATAAGAAAAAAAAATTGCAAGGTGTTTAGTCACTTATGCTTTTTTGTATTCAAGTAAGTATCTACTGTTATTAAAAAGTGCAAAATTATTAATTAGACAGAAACTAGAAAACGAAATGTTATCTCTGTCACGGAGAATGTAAAAATAACTTTAATAGAAATTAACTACTTTAGACCTAAATGAAAAACCTCTCTATATGTATAAAAGAGTAAGTATATTTCTTAAGAATTCGTCAAATATGTTGTATGTGGGCAAATATAATGAATATCAAAAGATTTGATCCCAGAAGTTTTACAATTAATTTAAGCCCACGCAAATTGAGTTAGTTTGTTGGAAATTTCTTTGGATTATATCATGTGAGTACGTTATTGATAATGTGAGCTAGCTCACAAAAAGTAGAAAGGTGTACGTAATATACTTCAAAGTTAAATTGTTATATGTATTTGTATATTTAGTAAAGTTTACAGAAAACGTCGACGAGATTGAGACACTTTAGAGTAAGAAGAAATCTGCGAACATGAAGTATTATTAATGAATATCACATAAAGGGCACCACCAAAAGGCCACCATGAGAAGACAGACTACGACAGCATGCCCACTATCAACTACTAGGGGACTGGGAATGTCGGATGGTGCGAACTAAAAATAAGACCGCACTATTCGACGGACGTGACGTAGTCTAGATCTAGTTCCTGTTGTGGGAAACACCTTTTATCCCAATGTACGGAGGTGTAGGAACAAAAAATACTCAACATGGCGCACTCTATTCAAGACACCACCAGGGAACATTGGGTGTCAATAAACATACAATGTGTGAACGGCGTTCCCAGATGCGTGAAAACTACCGGGGTGGTCAAAAACTTTATTCTCGACAGAGATCGGATAGCGACTACAACTATTGAGGCGGCAGAAGATATCAGGAGTGATGTCCGAGTCCGAGAATCAGAGTCCGCGTGATCGCCTCAATTCTCGTAAATGATGTCGCAGAAAAACCCACAGGCCAGCCACCAGGCCTCAATGAATCATTTTGGGGCGATCATAATGATAGTCGAACTATCAAAGGCCAATACACTTATACTCATTAGGAATATCAACTAACTGCTCTTCATCGACAGAGTAAACTTATTCAAATTACAGTATGTCGGTCCAAACTTCGTGACGGCTATCAGTCAAAAGCTAGCAAGATCCTATAGATGTCCACTGGACGTAACATACCCGCTAAACGGGCCCGAGCCCAGCCCTACAGATGACTCGCTCCCTGAGAAAGTCCCCTATCCAATCCAGCCAAGGTGCTCCCATCCCAACAGGTTCCCCCGACACTATACTTGGTCCATATGTAAGCGAAGAACGGAGGACTTTATCAAGTGAGAAAATGGAAACGGGGAAAGCTCGCACACTCTGAGAATGAATGAATCTCAGGGATAACATTACGAGTCAGATGGTACTACGACAACATGTCACACGCCCGGTTCATTTGCCGGGCAAATGATAGTTCCGTGAGTGATTTAGTGGAGCACAATATGAAAACGGCTATTCCCATTAGAGATGAGGCGGCAATAAGGAAATTAGCGTGCCAACTGGAACGACGCCATAAGATGACGCGGTTGACAAAGACTGCCTTCAATTGTATGTGTGAAACCTAAAAAATTAGATATTACAATAACAGATAAACTTAATTTATACCGAGAATGAGAAAATAAATCGCAATAATAACAAGAAAAGTAACAAATAAAGCACAGACAACAAAAGTCTGTGTTATAGCAATAGAAGAAAAAAATATATATTAAATAATTGTTTTTTTTATTTTATTAATTAAAATATATTAAACTTACATAAAATAAATATTTAATATAATATCTTAACTTCTCGGTTCTCCCGCATAGCAAGCTAGACAAAAAAATATCAGTGTCAAAAAATTCCATTCTCCGTCTAGTTATACATAAATATAATAATTAACGCAAACCGTTTAATATAAAGCTATTTATAAAATATATATATATGCCACAAATATAAATAATTATTATTTACTTGAGATAAGTCTCTTTGCCTTAACGACTTGGTATAATCCAGCTTTACTGCGACCTTTCATTCAGTATACATGGACCCTAACCAAACACGTTTGAGTAAGCTCTTACCACTGAAAGAATGCTTTTGACCTCGAAATAACATACACAAAATAATACCTTAGAAATGTCGATACAAAGATTTGTATACATTATAAATGTATTATGCATATATGGATGCTTTCATTATTTATTTTTGTTTTTAGTGATTAATATACAAATTAAAATTTCTACTTAAAAACTTATATGCTGAAATTTAGTATTGAAAACGGCAAGATATTGAGAGTAAGAAGTGAGTTGAGAGAAGTGAGTAGAAGAGAGTTAAGAACAAATGAGTGAGGTGGTTTACCTGGGAAGTATGTTGAGGAGAGATGCAAGATACGAAATTGATATGGAAAAGCCTATTGTTGCCGGTAGCAGAATTATGGTGCCTTGGCTGCATAGTTAAAACGGTGGAACATCAGAAAAGCTATATGTTCAGGTGGTTTGGGCACGTTGAGAGAATGAGTGATGATCAGTTAGTATTGCGAGAGGTAGGGGGAGACCTCGGTGGACTTTCGAGAATACAGTGTCGAAAATACTTGAGGAAAGAAGTATGTATAAACAGTAGCATTTGGCGCTGCGTTCTCTTGGATACATCGTGAAGCTATGTGTGTATGTATATAGTATTAAAATTTATAGGCACAGAGGTAGCTCTGTGCCAATAGTTTTATAAAAAATAATTCACTCCTTTGTGTGGGTTCGATGCCCGAGTGAATTATTTTTATTTCTATGCCCTGACAGTTGAGTTCTGCTACAATACATAGTCTCACAAATTAGGTTACACTAGGTTTTCTCTGCTTACTCCTGCTGAATGCGGGAAGAAATGTGAATAACATTTGGTAATAAGTTGTAAGAAGTTGTTGGGCTTAGAACAAGTATTTAAAAAATATATGATAAGATTTAATTTAATTCAAATTAAATGTCACAATTATCTTTGGACAATTTCCACACGTCTCACATAATATTTTTCTATTTATGATCAATTATTAACTAATTAAATTTCTGTTAGAAACCGTTTATAATTAACAATATCATATCACACAGTACAAGGTATATTAATAGATATGGATATTCAATTACCACAGACCTACATATATACCAAATAACATACTAAACCCGCTTCAGATACAATCTATTATATATGTATATCAATATATATGTATATTTATGTAATATTGGTATGAAGATATACGTCGTTTATATTGCTAATTGCTTGTTAATGCTTATTGTTTCTCACTTTAAGCGTGTCCAATATAATTATCAGGTAACCTTAGAAATTAAGAGACGGCATTGAATATAAATTTCTGGTAAATAAAATAAATAGGTAAATAAAAATTCTGGTATTTTTTTAGCTTCACGCTGTATCCCGCACATTGCAGTGTAGGCAGAGGGAACTTAAGTGTTAAGACCCTCCTTTCTCCTTTCTGCCTTTTGGGGTTTTGGGACATTGCGTGTTGTGCGGCGGAATTTAAGGCTGCGTTTTTCCTACTACCAGAGCGAAGGAAAGTCTTCTTTTTGAGTGCTATTCGAACTTATCGTGTTTACAGGTTTTGCTGCGGCACGACCGCCTCTATTAATCTTCACTACTACAATTTTCATCAAGTCATATAAAAATATACTCAATATCCTTTGCAGATTGTTTGGAATTTTTGGAACTACTCGTTGACTCATTTTGAACGATCTTGCCTAGGTATCTTAAGTTTGATATGAGTGTTCATCGAGAAAATACGTTCTCTCTAGTTCTAATTCGTCATCTTCCATAACTTTGGATCTTTCACCGTTATTTTATATCATTATAGCTTTTGAGGCGTTAAATCTCTTGCAACATGTTCTTTGATGCACTTCAGAGTATCTGGTGAGCCTCAGCTGCATATTTTACAATATGTAAAATGTGAAGTATAGGTATATAAAATATCTCCTTGAACGAGCACAAGCTAAATTCTCAAGCTTGTAATCTGATATTTTTAAAATAATATTGTAATATCCACACAAATCGGTCTACTGCTATTTGGCTTTGTTCTCAAGATACCAAAGAGTATTGCCTATCGCTTACATGTTTCGATGCTTATTTGTCGCTAACTTGATCTATAGAACAACGGCGGGAGCAAAGTTGTAGACCTATTATTATCATACGAGATATGGCGTCAAGTTATTATTTTATTCTAATTTAAATTTTCCCACTTAATCTTTTTAATGAAATGCGCCACTTGATATCATTGCTATACATACAGCTTCAATCATATAAGATTGTATAAAATAAACATACGTTTTACAAAAAAGATATAAAAAATGTACTGTTTGTAAAGAAGAAAGAACACAGTGTTAAGACACTCCTATGCACTACAAATACAAAGGTTGTACAAATCTACGAGTACCTATTGCAATACCACACATGGTTATTTATTCTCATTTACCTTCAACTCCGAATCTTCAATATTTGCGGTTCAAACGAAGATAGATTCCTAATCTATTCCTTGATCAATCTTCATTATTAGTTCTAGGTATATTGAATGGAAAGTGCAATGTAATAAATCTTCGATGCCTTCTTGTGGTCGTTGTGGGTGGATGGTTATTAAAACAGTCTACAATGTTACATTTTGTATGGTTAGAGAAAATATAATATGTTAAATATATAAGATTTTGTTTATTTAAAAAAAATGTTTAACTTAAATGTAATATTGGAAATCCATTGGCGTTTCCTGCTAAGCTGAGAACGTGTGTTGAATCAATTAATTGTAATATACATTTTATTGTTTTTTAAAGTGTTAATCCACACACTAAGAATATAAAAAATACTATAGTAAAAGCATATAAAAATTTGGATATCCAGGAGAAAATAGAATATGTGGTAAAACGAAACTGGTAAAGCGCGGCGTTGAGTCAGTCAGTCAGTCATCTCTGTCGATGTCTCAATTTGGTGCCAAAAGCGGAGAGCGGTGGAGTGTTTTCATACTAGATGCTTGTTCTATACAATTTTGCTAGGGCTTGGGGTTAAGACGAATTATATTTTTTTTATTTTCTTGCTTAGTTAGAGAGAGAAAGTACTTTTACTCAACACACTTAGTCTCGACAGCGTCAGGAATTCTTGTTAAGACACTCCGCTCTCCGCCTTCACCACCGTCTTAGCTTTAGGTAAAAGGTTCTCTTTGCCTATTCTAGTACCTATATACAAGATATATTCATCCCTTAATTAATATAAAAAAATATTTCAGTGATTTTTCAATAATTAAAAATATTTATAGGTAAAATACATAAAATTTATACAAACCTATGCTTAAAATCATTCTCAATTAAACCATACAAAATAAATATTGAATGAAGTTATTTCACTTTCATTTTATGTTCTACCACGCCTAGTCGTACCTCGTCATAAATAATCAGGGTTTTATATAACCGATACTTATCTTTTTTATTCTCGTTACAATAAACTTTTGAACATCGCGGAGGGAACGTTTCTCTAAATTTTGACAAAAGCTTTAAAAAAGTTTGTATTCTGTTACGAAATTTCTAAAATTTTCGTTGTCTAATGTTACTGTATATTAATTTGTTTAAAAAAAATACTTGTTATAACTTATAATTTCTAACTCAAATTTTGAAGATGTTTGAATACCTATGTAACTTTTACGCATGAAAAGCTTACGTTAGTTACATATTAGCAGAATGTACGCATATTAATATGTGGATAGTTTGTATTTTGATATAGAATGTATAAGGACTCTTAAGTAGTGCTTTTTACTCATACCATATATTATATGAAACCTAAGGATGCTTTCTCATGATAAGAAGTTCTCTGACCAAATTTTTAATCAATTTAAGTAGGTTATTTGTTTCGTATCTTATAAAGTATTGCACACCAAACTTCAATAGGATAGGTATAATGAAGTTCTAAATTACTTCGCAACTATAAATCTGCTTTAGTCACGCTTCAGATTGGTATTGATATAAAGGTTCACACACACAATGACACACTTATATCACACACACACATGCAATAGATAAACGAATGATCCAAAGGCACCTATAGAAAAGTTTTAGTTTTTACGCTTTATCCGTCAGCGTATGAAAGAGCACCTGGTGTCAAGAGTAGGAATCGAACCTGCTACTATTGTGTTTGCAGTCAGTGTTTCATAGCTACACTATGCTCGGAAAATATTTATTATGTATCAAATAATATTGTAGTCAATGCCATCATGACGCAAAAGTTATGGGCTATAGGCATTTTAAATATTCTCAAGTATACCTACCTATATTACTAAGATCTACGAGAATTCCTTGTTGCTCGCTTCTATATATATATATATAACCACGGCAAATATCTTGAATAACCCGCATACTGTGGGCTATCTTTACTTCAAGGTTTCCCCAAGTTGCTGTTTAAGCTTCGTCAGCCTTATGTGGCGTACTTTTTGTATCACCACACGTTTCCTACGATAATGAGAACAGAAGAGCTTAATTCGTAGCTAGTAACTCCTCTCTCCTCAGATAAGCAGGAGGTACTAGTGTTTATATTCTACTTTTTCCAGTCATTCACAATCCTCAGATGCGTTTTACTTATAGATATATAGATCGTAAAACCTCTTCATATTAGAAACATAAATACCTATCTCATAGTATTTTAATGACCGTGACTGCAATACCGAAGATTTTATGACGCAATCTGTCAAAAAAGTGCTACTAAGCTATTTAATCGCTTAAACCGATCTTACTGAAATATAATAGTATTGTGGATTACTTTTTATAACGAGAACTTTTTTGTAAAGCAAAAAAGAAAGCTTTCTATCAAACGTAATGGTAATGGTATGTTCATTTTGTTTCAGGTACGTTAGAGCTTTAAAGGTTAACGAGGCATTAACTGAAGCACCGTAAAGAGAGTATTGCAACGGTATTTAAAAATAAAAACGTGTACTTACAAATTATAAATAATATTTATTGTCATTATATATTTAATCTTGATTGCATCTATTATACGCGAAGGCGCGGGCGGTGGGTTCGATTCCTGTACAGATCATAAATTATGTCAATAAAAAACGTAACGGAAACGGTGCTTATAAGTACTTAGGATCCGGGTTTACTAAAATTTAAGAAGAGCGTGAAATATGTCTGTTCTAATTGAGAGTCAGAAAGCCAATTATTTTGCCTGATAATGCATTATTTGCTTTAATATTGTAAAATAATTGTAAGTTGGGGCCGCCGTGGCGTATCAACACAGCGTCTGACTGTAAAGACGACGGTTGTGGGTTCGAGTCCCATTCGGGGGAATGAAATAAGGTTAACCTAGCCCAGTCTACACTGCTGCGTGCGGGATACAGCATGAAGATAAAATAAATATTTTATGTTTGACGTCTAGTTTAATTCGAAATATATATCCCAAAATAAAGACAAACCATTCAAATTAACTAAAAATAAAAATATTTTATAAAGGAAATCGAAATACCACACTAAATGTCAGACTATTTGAATACTTTGGGGCAAAGTGTCAATTACAAAACTTTATTCGGAAGTTCCCTGTGACAAGTTAATCTGCTCGAGTCGCTTAGTATATATTTAATATATCTTTATTTTATACGAAGTAAGAAATAGCATTTGCTATAAAATTTTGACTGATTCTATGTTTCAGTTTCACGCTTGTTATTCCGCATAATCAATGTAGATAGGCAGGTACGTTGAAAACCTGGTGTCAAAACACTTCGTTCAGTGTTTTATTCCTCTCCTCCACGCCGTTTTACCAGTGCGGAGAAATCAAAATAATTAATTACCCATAATAGGAATCGAAACCCATACCACATTTTTTTTACAGGTTTTACAAGCTCACTGAAAAGCTATAACTTTAAGACACGTATTATATAATTTATATATTTTGTATCACTTTTAGTGTCACCCATTTTGTAGTGAGTTGCATAGATAATTTTATAGCATATTATTCGTTTTACTCCATTTTTAGAGTCCACTTTATCTAAGCAATCAAGATAAACAAAAGGTTATTTATAAGATAATTTCTGTTCAAGTGAAATTCGAAATCGCTTCGAATTCGCTCATTTTTTATCCCTCGCTGGGTAACCAGAAAGAACGGTGCGCCTTACGCTGCGGTCCCGGCATACCTCTTTGGCCTCGTCCTCTGTTGTTAACTTCTTCGTACATGCACCAGTAAATATCTTTAAAACTGTGTTTTCGAAGGTCAACCGAGGTCTCCACATATGTTTTATGTCTGTTATCACAGGTTATCACAGTGTCACAATACGAAATTGTTCCGAGTTGTGAAATATCAACCAATGATAATGATAAAACGTTAAACAAAGGATATAATAATAGCAAAATATACATAGATAGTGTTTTAAAAATCAAATCTATACTTTGGATTTTTTGAGTAAAAGTGGCCGAGTCTATAATTGACCATAACTTTGTCTAAGTATAGAAGTTCTGCTATAGATAACGTTGAAAACTTTTGCGATAGCACTTAGAGGGATGAATAATATATTAAATTTAATAACTAGTTGGTGCTCGCAATTTCGTTCGCGTCTATTTTATAATTTCATTTTTATATCTGATCGAAATTGTTCATATACGGTGAACCACCTTTGCTATAGAGTCATTTCTTTATTTCTTATAGTATAGCTAGTCTATTATATTACTACATCAGATGTTCTATTTTTCCTTTAAAGGACTTAAGATTACAAGACTTAAATCCGTCCTGTAGTTCAATAAATGTGCCTGTACATATATTCAGATTTTCGTCACATTATAAACGAGATGTATCCCACAATTTCTTTACAATTTGGTTGGACTATAAACGGTGGAATCCGGTTTTGTATCGTCCGTGTTGAAATTTCGGGAAATAATTTCTTAGGGGAAAACTCCCCTACATTCCTCTTTCCTCACGGACATACCGAATGTGTACGCTGAATAATTTCGGCTGTGCGTGGTCTGTCAGTCACCCAGTAACGGAGGAATGGATATATAAATACAGTAGCGAGCAGTAATATTTTACACTTACAAAGTGCCTTCTATGTATTATCATTTGAATCTAACTTTGTAAGTAAGGGTTTTAGACGCTGCCGCAAAGTTAAGATTAGTTCGTTTATAATTAATTGATTTGGTAAATTCTCATCTTATAAATAATTCAATTTACAGGCCTCTTTTGTAAACAGTCTTTGTTCTGTATTTTTTTTACCTAATAAAATATATCTATAAATATATATTATATATATATATATATATATATATATATATATATATATATATATATATATAATATATATATATATATATATATATATATATATATATATATATATATATATATATATATATATATATATATATATATATATATGTATATATAATGTAATGGAACTTAAAACAGTGATTTTGAAATGTTTGGTTGTTAGTCTGCTGGTCGTTTGTGCACGCTAATCTCAGCAACGACTTAATCATAATAATAAATAAATTAATGAATGTGATTGAAATTCATGCGTCGTCTAAAATTTTTTTTTTAAATATAGTTAGATTGTTGTAACTTTTGTAGATTCTTCCTCGCACTCAGTAATGATAATTAACTTTAATTTCATATTGTATTAATATCAATTTATTTATTTATTTATAAACTATCATGCTTCACTGTTCCTACAATTATAGGCCGCACCAGCACCAGCAGCATTAAACCTGTACCTGTATATATGTAGATATACAGATATAATACTAGTTAAAATCGCTAATTGACGTCTCTGAGCGCTATAGCTCAATTTTTTTATATAAAATAACACCTGTCTGTACTCCCATCTTATGTTTGCACAACATTAAAAGCTATTGTCGCACATAATCGATATGTATAGTTGGTTCCATTAGAGTTCCTTTGTTGTTCCACACAATCCGCCTAATGTATCGGTAACAAACCGTAACACTGACATGAATACAAAGTAAGCACGAACTCTTGAGTCCCAGAAGCTGGTAGTTTGACATAACAATACAAATAAAATGGAATAATATCTTCATAATAATATCTAAAGGACTTATGTATGTAATAAATATTTTATAAGGGAATTGTTTCAAGAGGTCGTAGCACCGTGAGACTGAATTCGAATGTAAGCGCGATGGTCGCGGGTTCGATCCAAATTTGGAGCAGTGAATTGTTTTGACTTCTCGAAATCATTGACTTAAAAAAAGTTTTTACAATTATAGAGGAGTCTCTATTGATATTTGTGTCGTAGTATTTGCCTTTGAAATTTTATATAATGAACTTTTGTGTCTATATAACGATCATTTATGAAATTATGAATAGTGCTAATTAAATTGTAAACAATATCTCTTCAGTACCATATGGCTAAACACGATTTTGCGGCTTACTATATACCTCACTCTTCTGGGAAGATGATGGTGTAATAATATTGAAAGTACTACTTGGGAGTGTATTTGTTTCTCATTCATCATAACGGACATGTATAATATTCAAGTCTTTTATTTTTTAAAAGTACAGTATATATATATATATATATATATATATATATATATATATATATATATATATACATAATAGATATATATTCCGTAAAAGTTTAGCTCAGTTTGATCCAGTAGTCATGTTACATTAATACACTATGCAAATGTAATTCAGCCGTTTAACATATCGCTGAATAATAATTTCAAAATTTAAATTATATTATTTATTATGTGCAATTAAATTGATAATCTATTTAAACTGAAACAAAAGTTATGCAATAGTAATTCCTCAATCATCTTGATTGTATATCGACGTTATGCCAGAATTTCGGTGTTCAGATTCCATTTTCACAATGAAAATACATACTAATAGTGGTTTTCACTAGGTATGTTCCCCTACGATAGTTAGGACAGAATTGGAGATTGTACTGAAATCAACGTTTTTTATATGATCAAACACAAAAAAGCTTACAATTGTAACAACGGACACTTGTGTTAAATATTCAACACAACACTTGTGTAACAATAAATACTACTAAACATTACTAGAATCTAGGTTTAACATAGTAATTAATTAATCCAACGAAATTATTGTGATAATAATTAAATTAATTCCAATTAATTTCAATTCGAATATTTAATAATTGAATTTGATTAGTTAAACAATAATTTCTACATTCAATATTTTCGTAACAATAAAGTCATTATATATTGATTTGTGCCCATAGGTATATGCAATGTTGTTAGTGCTATTATATACATAGTTGAGATGCTTTATGAAAATACATAAAAAATTATATAAGTAATAGTCTAAATGTGTATATAGTCTCTTTCTCTCTCTCTCTCTTCAAAATTAGTATTACTATTTTTAAGTTTATACCTCTACTCTACATTTCATTAAAGCTTATTTTTGTTAGAATAACTTTTGTACTCAATTTATAAAACACTTTGGAACGTTCCTGACACTTTCAGCTTGTATTAAACAATGTACATTTTCTAAAAATAGTATAATCTCGCTACGATCCCGGTAGAATATTTCGAAGATGAGGGGTAATTATCGATTTTAAACTTGTTCTTCCCAAAGTGTATATTTAACAGAAGCTTTCTAGAAGCTTTTGCGTATTTATTTTCGCATAATAAGTTTACATTTTATTACCATCCCTTGAGAGTTTATTTAAGAAAAAAATGCTTATTTAATAATCTTTTATGTTTAGCTTTCAATAAATATTATTTTCAAATTGATATCTTTAATTTACTTATTTTATTTCTGGGCAAGGCAACATCTGTCAAGTGTAGTATTTTATATATACTTACTGCATTAGGTGTTGTTTGTGTGTTTACATACTGCGACGTTTTGACGCTAGGTTCTCTCTGCTATCTCTACAGAAAAAAGCTACGTTAGTAAATTTTGAAAAGTTTTATTATATATGCAACCATTACATATTATGTTTACCACTCAACTCACAACCTACACATAAAAGTCCTCGCCACCTTCCGACACATATACCTGTCATACGTTCAGTAATTTCTCTAATTAAATCGCTTGCAAGTAGTAGTAAGACTGGCACCCTTGAGTAATATGGCAGTAATAAATTATCATTTTTAAAATTAAATTACTTATGTCCTTTAATTTTCTCTTCTTTTACTTGGTAATTAGCTTCGCCCGTAGCTTTTTCTATTTGGGAAAGTATATTTAAAGTTTCAACCATTTCAATAAAATAGTTATTTTGCAGTAGTTTCATCGTTAAAAGTTATTTTAAAATGAGATACCTTATTTATTTATGAACCGATTAAAATAAAAGAATAATATTAAATAAATTATGATGATATGTTTACTATACAAAAAAAAAAGGTTGCATTTGAATTGATTAAGTCGTTGCTGAGATTAGCGTGCACAAACGCACAGACCAACAGACTAACAAGCAAACATTTTCAAAATCATTGTTTTAAGTTCCATAACATTTATAAATGGATGCTTATTCCATGTACAGACAGTGGTCAGTTACATTTTTATTGCATATATATATATATATATATATATATATATATATATATATATATATATATATATATATATATATATATATATATATATATATATACATTTAATTTATAGTTAATATTTAATTTTACATATTTATTACCTAATTTTGGTAAGACTGAATGCGACGTTGAGCTTCGTATTCAGGCGGAAAGAAAGAAAGATATGAAGTTCTACTTGTCCTGCTATTACATACGCAATATTTTTTTTTATTAAAACGGTGTTGAGTTCTGCCACGTCCCTCGATGTCTATATGGATTGTGGACGAAAACCGCAGACTGCCTTGTTAAGTAATGCTTACTTTCATGATGATAAAAATGTATATAAATCCTCTTATTAAATCTTTTATTATCCTTTCATACGGTTCTAGAGCTTATAATTGAAAAAGCAATTAAGCATGGAAGGTGGTCTATTGTTATGAACTTTATTTTTAATTTAAATTGAATTGAATGGATTGTTGTGTTTACATTCAAGGAAGAATTATTTATTTTGATTTGCCTTGCTCTGTTGTGAAGATAAAGTGCAGTGTTGTGCTCCGCTCTCAACACTGAAAAAACTGAATTGTTTTGAAATTAAAATCCCTCTGCCTACTCACCTGTATGCTGGATACAGCATGAAGCTTTTATTATTCAAGATGTACTTAATGTTATTTAAGTGTAACCGCCAGGTCTAGGTGGTATAGTAGATAGATAGATAGATTTTTGAAACACTTGAATCTGTACATTTCCTGAAGTAATTATATTTATTTCAGCTTCAATGTGTATATTGCTTTGTATTTTTAGAGCAGGGAAATGGACATAATGATTTTCCCTGAACGAGGAACCGAACCCACTTCCTTTGCGTTGACATTCAGAAGCTGACCCAATGCGTTACGATGGTTTCGATTGAATCTACTAAATAACTAATTTACTATACAATTTAATTGAATAGGTACATTAAGTATTTCTTCTGCTATCCAATTTGCTATAAATATTGAATGGTATTACATCACTTACCATCGAATTGAGCTATAACATCATATGGCCGGGTCCCATGTGTTGCTATGCTTGTAAGCATATATACCTATGGTATAACTTTACCAGTAGCCCGAATATGACTGAGTGTCAACGCTATGCTCGTGTTCATATTTTCCATATACAATGATATGGAATTTTATTGCATTATCCGTTATTCTACATATCAAATCAAGACAAGCCGTTCTTCACTTTCTAACCGTATTAGAGACATTGTGTATCGAATAGCGTTTGTTTTTGTTTGCCAGTGTTAAAAAAAATTAAAGCTTTACAGCCAAGTGGGATCGTTTAACCACATATATCACACCATAAAATTTACAATTAGACGCTGTCCCACTGCGTCACGATGGTCTTTTTATACCATAAAATGAGTTGGATATACTTACTATTTACATTCTAATGGAATAAAAACGTTTGGAAATTTAGAATGATTTACTTACATGTCATATTATATTTCACGACAGTTCTAAGCTTCCTAAAGATACAAGTATAATTTGGCTTAATTGTTTTTAAATATTCCTTATATTCACAAGCATTCACTTACATTTACAAAAAAATATGCTTAAATCAATATTTTATTTGTATAAAAATATTGTACTTATACCTAGTTAAAGTTCATTTTTTGCGTCAAACTTGTACTTCACACTAATACTAGCCGCCGCCCGTGGCCTCACTCGCTTGAACTGCACTAGTATTCATTTATTAGTAAAGTGAATTGTATTTGTGTATCATAAATTGTAGCTCATGTTATTCTGATATATAAGCTATATTACTTCAAAGTTTCATTAACATCTGTTCAGTAGTTTTTCTTTAAGCTGGTACAAAAATACTCACAAACTTTCACATTTGTAATATTTTATATTTATATACTCTAAACTTTCCTCTGGGATTTCAAGCTACTTGAAGATACTTCAAGCTACTTCAAGGTACAAGGTACTTCATTTCGTACTGTATCTACAAATAATAAATTAATTCCCACTAATGGGTATCATGGCCAGAAGACTAAAGTGACAGATATAGTCTGGAAATGTAGCAAACTGAAGTGGCAGTGGGCTGGTCACATATGTCATAGAACTGATGGACGATGGACCAAACGGATTCTCGAATGGAGACCGCGTCTCGGCAAGCGTAGCGTTGAACGTCCTCCGGCCAGATGGACAGATGATATAAAAAAAGCGGCTGGTAGTGGCTGGATGACAAAAACGAAAGATCGTGCCTTATGGCGTAACCTGGGGGAGGCCTACGTCCAGCAGTGGACTGATATAGGCTGATAATGATGATGAATGGGTGTCAAAGTCATAACCATCGCGTTTATAGCAAGAGGTTGTCCAACACGATGTCGTCAATTAACTCAACTGTTTTTCTTATAACATAAAATTATGAACATGTCGAGCCAGTATATTTTTGTATATTTATTTAATAAAGATATTAAATATTTTTTTTTATTTATGAAATGTAATATTACAATTTTATTCATATATGTGTTAATATTTAAAATAAACTCCTTTTTAATATCTCCATATAAAATTCCACATGGATAATATCGACATTTCAGTGTTATGAATTTCCTGTTATTTGCTCGCTTAGGTTCAACAATTTAGAAATATAAATAACTTTTCAAATTAGTTTTTGTTGCTGCGATAGAGAGCCTAGTGACGCATTACTCCTGTTTGTGACTCTGCCATTAAAAATTGTTGGGTGATGAAGTATATTGGTTAAGTGATTTATCTGTCACTATATAGGGGAAAAATTCATAGCTTGAATATACAAGTCATCTTTACCTATAGCGCAATAACCGCATAAGTTCAAGGACTTAGGCATGCTAGCTTACATTGCTTTTTAAACTTTTATACTCTTTAAATGGAACAGTTTGAGCGATTTCGTGACCACGGACTACTGTAAAATTTTCGAAACGTCAGGTTTTCCAAAAATAAAAAAAACGTAAACAATAAACGCGATTTATCCTTTCAAATCCTTTCATTTGAAATGTGTAAAAATTGTGAAAATCAAGTATCTTATTTAATACTCTTCATTTTTCTATATAAAAATGTATATTTTTTAAATATGAACCAGCACGTGTCACATAACATGTTTAAAAGCAACTAGAGGAGACATGTATGTGGGTGGCTTCGCGTTGTGAGGAAATTGTGATAAATAAAATTAGACCGTCATTTGTAAGGTTCAGTTACCGAAAAACACTGAAATATCCTCCTTTAGAATAGTCTCCAGACATAATACAGCTGTACTTTTTGTATGCGAAGTTTTTCTAGTGCAAAAAGTACACTGGGCTTTTCGAACTGATATTTCTAAAACGACGAAAGCTTGAATAAAAATGTAGTAGTTTTTGAATTTAGAAACATAATAAATGATAAATTATATTCTTTACAGGAGTAAAAAAAATATGTGACTTGTCTCAACGGTTTCCTACTTCTCCCATAAGATAATGAAATAAGAGATGAAAGGGAGATATGGAATTTGTCTATTATAGACTTCTGTAAAATACAAAAAAAAAAAGCTTTAATCGTAATTGAAGCTTGATTAAAGCTCAATTTTAAAAATTCTTTATTTATGACCTGTCATCCTTGCTTGACTTGCCTAGATTAATAACAATAGGTCTTTCCGGTCTATTAAGGGCTATTGCACCCGCACAATATCTCAGGGAGCAAATTAAGGTGTAACTCAAAATCAGCAATGGTTGAAATTCTCGCTTAAACATCAAAAGATTTTTGCCATAAATTGTCGGTTAATGTTTTTTTTCTATTATGATCTTGTTTTAAGTCAATAAATTATGTAATATTATTATTATTAAACCGAAGTAATTAAAATAAAGACCCTGCTACGTGCGGAACACAGCGTCAAGCTGTAGAGAATATATAGAGTGATATATAGAGAATATATAGAGTATATATGTAGAGAATATATAGAGCTGTATAGAAGAAATAATATAGGAATATTTGTTTCCGAAGTCAACGTAATATGCTAAAGGCAAGCTGAGTAGTTTATAGCAGGATAAAGGCTCCACGGTTGGGTTGAAAGGTCAAAGATGCATGCCATACATATTGTACTACGAAATTTAACAACTCACCCTCTGGGTTTGACCTACATATTTATTGACTTTGATTTTGCTCTTTATTAAACCGCACAAGTGGCATGGTCAAATCTGATGGGGGAAAATTTTGATATTATCATATATATATATATATATATATATATATATATATATATATATATATATATATATATATATATATATATATATATATAACACCAATGTATTTTCATGTAAATTGTTGCCAAGGCGATGACTTATATACAGTTAATAAGTTATCAGATCTCATAAAGAGCCAACTTTTTACTCTATGTACCCTTCACAACCTATACCATACCCAAAAAGTTTTATATATTTTTTGTTATTAGTATGCTAATTAATACTAGCTAGCATATGTACGAAATGTAATTTTAATGATCATCAGTCAGTCAGTTACGATATAGAGGATTTTTTAGATACTAATAAAACCAAATTTATCGCAGCATTTGGCGCTCCGTTCTCACTGACTACTCTGCTAAGGATAAAGCGTTGAGTTACGTATGTATGTTTGCATGTATGTATGTATGTATGTACGTGAAATCTAAAATATAAGATCTATGCATATGAAACGTTACATATAAATATGTAACGTTTATAAATTTGCTATTGGCACATATATTCATACCCAAGCTATAAGAGTTTGTGAAAAATGACGAAACATTTCGAGAAAAGTAGATAGTGTCCGATGCGCTTCGCTTAGCTCGTCAGATTATTAAATAAACTACGTTAAAATTATATATAATATGTTTTTAAAATTGTATTAAATATACTATATTGTTTAGTTAAAGTGGTTAGAAATGTTAAGTTACAAATAAGTTACAAAATGATGCCATTTACACTTAAATATTGATCTTGGGTACAGAGTTGGGTACAGAGTACGTGAGTTGAGTAATTTGATAAATAAATGAAATAAATTTGCTTTCTGATCTCTACAGATTCATTTCCAAGTTGCTGAAAGTATATATTTTGTGAATTTAGTAAAGTTCATTAAGTTTTGATTGGTGTTATACCTATATATACGATTTAATTATTAGGTACCTACTTTATTTGGATTAATAAATATATATATATATATATATATATATATATATATATATATATATATATATATATATATATATATATTATATATATATATATATATATATATATATATATATATATATATATATATATATTATATATTTATATAGCGATGTGTTTTTTAGAAAAAACTGGAACCCTTATAGGTACTATTCGCTCTCCGTCTATCGGTCCATGTGCCAAATATAAGACGCTTTTTCTATGGATTTATTAAGCTGCAATTATATAAAATAATTAGGTCCTTGGCGCCGTTCATGCTCTGTTCATGCCGATGCCTAGAATCATAAAATTTGGCATGAAGTAGCTACAGCATAATTAAAGGAAAATTCCTGAAATTTATATTGTACATGTCAAAGAAAAACCAACAATACTTATTTTATTATGTACTTAATTTCATACAATATGTGTTTACTACACCCACATATTTTACTTATATAACCTTATCTATAATCATTAAATTAGTACGGATCCCTCTGTGTGCCCGACTTACACTTGACTGGTATTTCTTTAATACTATAACATTTACAACTGCTTCCGTAGACATGATATTCTTGATTTCAAACTACTATATACGTAATAAAAAAACCTACAGACTTTTCATATAATGAAAACGATACCAAAGCGTACCTGCAAATGCCATCATCATTCTCATTTAAATTGAAGCCAGAAACTATTTAATAAAATATCGCTCGCCCGAGATAGATTAGAGTAGATTTACTGAGATCGTGGAATTGCTTCGGGGAGTGGAATATGCATTATAACCTACCTTCTCTTGATTCTTGACACTTGATGAATTACTAACATAGATTGCCTTACTGAGGTGTTTTTTTTGATAAATTGCCAATTTTTCGAGCACATATTTACTGAAAGGATATAGTAACTTTTTTACATGTATTTATTTTGTTTCATTTAAAGTGCTTCATCATTTTCACGCATAGTTCGATCCCAAACCCATTTGCATTCCTTAGGTTTATCAATTGTCAATTTTATCATCATATAACATATAATTGTATATGTTAGAAAATAATTACTTAAAGTACCTACTTCTATTAACCACTCTGACTGACTACTTGACTATTGAATATTATGAAACAGCATAACGTGCGCCAGTATTGCGAGGAGGAGGTCGCCCTCGCGGTGACGCTGGAAAGACTAGGTCAACAGTACTTGTCCGTCAGAAATAAAAACCTTGCCAGGCCTTGCCTTGGCTAAACTAAACCTTAGCCATCCCCGTCATATATTATATATTTTGTCTAATGATGCCTAATGATGATCTCACAGCGTTCCATTAGTCGTAACTTTTGTAACACATAGAATTTCGTTCAATTCAAAAAATGAATCATATATTCTTACTTTGAATAAAATTATTTGAATTTGAATTTGTAAACGCGACGGTTGTGGATTCGAGTCCCACTCGGGAAAATTATACATTTGCAGTTCCTCGCTGTGAAAGCGCGGCGTTGAGTTCTGCCACTCATACGCAAAATATTTTGGACAGAGTGTCTTAACACTAGCTACCCTTTGCCTTCCCTGCTATATGCTATATAGAGGTTAAATCAGCTATTTATTTATTTTAGTTCATCTTTACCGTATATATTGAAATGTCCTCTTTTTTATAGTAAATATACATATTCGTTCCAACATGACTCGTGAACTTTTTAGCTGGTATTACGTAACGATGACATTGCAAGTGCGGAACGAGCTCTTTCAATTACTTCTAGGGTTTTAGACATTTCAGGATAATTATTTTCTTTTTTCCGAATAAATAAAACGAGTAGGTAAAAATATATATATATATATATATATATATATATATATATATATATATATATATATATATATATATATATATATATATATATATATATATATATATATATATATATATATATATATATATATATATATATATGTATATATATATGTATGTATATATATATATATATATGTATGTATATATATGTTTAAATATACCCGGTTTTTATTTGCGCCTCGACAGCAGCTGTACACCGTCTTGACTATAAGTGCGATAGTTGTGCGTTTAATTCTCATTTGGCAAGATTTGAGAGAATTTAATTTTTATGTTCTGATAAAATGTTTCGAAAGCGGGTGAAAATTGGGGAAGGGAGCGTCTTAACACTAGATTGCCTCTTTCTACCCTCCTAAATACAAAGTCCACAACAAATCAACTATCCTGTTAACACCGACTAGACAGGCCATTTTAAGCTGTGCCTATTAGTAATTTATTCTGACAATTAAACTGTTAAACGATTTATAGGTTAATGTAGGTTATAAATATTAGTTAGTTAGCTTCACGCTGTGTCCCGCACATAGCAGGGTGGGCAGAGGAATCCGTAGGCTGAAGGGAACCTACTGCTTGGACACTCTATTTTCCATTGCGTTGCATTGCGTGTTGAGTGGCGGAACTCAACGCTGCGCTTTGCCTTGTTGCCGAAGCGAGAAAAATGAAAATAATTCATTCTCCACGAGTGGGAATCGAACCCACAAACCGTCACGTTTGCAGGCAGACGCTGTGCTTCTGCGCCACTACGGTCCTCTGTATATATTGTACGGGAAAATTCAGACATATTGTGTTTTGCTTCTTTATAGTTTACAAATTGTCGTGACCTTCGTCATGCAGCCAACACAAAGAAATATCGATTTGTTTTATTCTCATTTTAAGAGCTTAGTCACTGGGGAAATATCGATTTGTTAAATGAATACAAACCATTAATCAATATTTACTTAACATATCTACTTCCTTATTTCTGAACGTACCACCGTGTTATTAATTTCTAAACTAAATTCATGTCTATAGTATTTTTTTAATGTAATTTTATCGGTTTTAATCTAATTTCTTTTATTAAAAAAGATTTTTTTTACATATATGCTAATGATGCTAATAAAAGCTTTTTAATTATAAAAAGCTCTGGTTACCAATTGATGACGAGAAATTACGTTACAAGTTACTTGACATTTATCAGTAACCACTAACGAGCTTATATGTTACAAAGTAAACCGTGTTTAAAATTTAATACCCCAATATTTTAAAAGTTAAGTTCTAAATGCTGGTTTAGAACGGTAAGGGTTGGCTATTTATTTTAATGTGAAACATAAAGTTTTAATAACTTTAACATTAACAGTGTTTTGGCATATTATGTTGTAGATTCCAATCCCATTCGTGGATATATTTACATTCAATTGATTTTGCGCTTAATTAATTGTAATGAAATTGTTAATAATAATTATATATATATATATATATATATATATATATATATATATATATATATATATATATATATATATATATATATATATATATATATATATATTATATATATATATATATATATATATATATATATATATATATAATTATTAACAATGTCATTACAATTAATTATGTATTAAATAATGTTTTTGCATTACATTTTTTATATGTAATAAAATAAAGTTAAAAAAAACAAGTAACTGAAAGCTTTATTATCTAAATGCTATAAATTGTTGGAAACAACCTCTTATATTTAATAAGTATACTGAAATCCTTTTCAGAATAAGAATTTACATAGAAACTCATATAGCAAAAATTGGAGATTACATTACATTAATAATATCGCTGTATATCGCGTAAGGCTGGAACATTATTCTAAATAGCTTGCGGGCGAGGTCTCAGCGGCCCAGAGTCGTTAATTTTGAATGCTTAAAGCTACGTTGTGGAGCTTTGAAGTAGCTTTAAATAAAGTAACAAGGCCCACTTAGAGTGGAATGATGTTTGGGATAGCAGAGATTTTGTTTACATTGCCTTAGAATAGTACTCAGTACATATATCAGAGGTTGCGTGTGAAATCTTTAGGAAAGTAAGGTACCGTTTCGAAAAAGACATTTAAAAAATCCGATAAGAATTAGGCCTAGTAATGTATGGAGTTTATGGAGCGTCTCCCTGTAAAGGTGCGGTGTTGAGTTCCACCACTCAACACGCAATGCCTCAAAAGAAGGAAAGTGTGAAACGGAGTGTCTTAGCACTAGATTCCTTCAGCCTACGGTTCCGTCTGCCTATCCTGCTATGTGCGGGATACAGTGTGAATGTAAAACTTATTCATTTATTTATTAAGATTTACAAAAGCTAACCCGACGGGAATCGTTTTATATGGACACTTTGCTACTGAATTATATACATAACATATAAATAATATTTTAGTTTTATTTTTCACTAATAATTTGTTTATTATTAGCTTGCTTGATGATTGTTTGCGACACTTAATATTAAATTACCAGCGAGACATTTCATTAAAATGCTTAGACTTCACTGAGGGTGATTAAAAACCACCACGTTTCATATAACTAAATATTTATGTCCTTACATTACAATCTCAACTCTTCTAAATCTCTTCTTTCATACCAGTTACTGTACCAAAGTTACATTTCTCATATTTAATTAATATAAAGCTATCTACGTGGGTATCTTTGAAAATTTTAGACTAAACTAAGTTAGATTTGGTTCTATTGAGTTTAAGCTTTCGACTAGACTGCGTGCTTTGATATCCGTCGTGGAAGTTGTGGACGTCTTGAAGTTAAGTCATTGAACAAACTTAGCTGTTTCAGTTAGTTAACAGTTTTCCTTGAAAATCTGAATATCATTTGTTATTCACGTTATAAACTTGTGTTTTTTTTTGTAGAATCGATATTAATTGATATTTTTGTATAAAATTAATACTCTTCAAAAGATATACTTTACATGTTTTGAATATAATATAGTCAAGTTTATAATTTATAAGAAATATTAATTATCCATAATCTCTATATTTCTTTTTTGCTTTTATTTTCTAAATTTCTTAGTGTTGGTGTTTAATAAACAAATATTTAATTTTCATATTACAGTCATATATAATTATATTTTGAAATTTTTATCTTGGCACTACATATAGGACTTGTTCTTCGTGTGGTATTGTCAAAGTGATTTAGGCTTAAGCTCACAACACCATAATTATGGAACAGAAAAAAATACTTTAGTCAACTTTATGCCTTTTACATCTAAAATATAACTTTATGCCTTTTATATGTAAAATATAACTTTATGCCTTCTCCTAAGCTTTCAAATTATGACACGTGACGAGAATAGCTTTATCGAAATATTCGATTTCACATTTTAAGTTGTTAGGAATTCGTACGTTTCGTATTGTAATATAAATGTTGAACGCACTACGTAATTTATATAAATTTATTCTACATTGTGGGTTGCTACTGACTACATAGTGACTATCAAAATATATATTGCTATATTTAATAAGAAGATGGAAGGTACTTTCTGCACACATTGTTATCAGAACAATTGTTAGCCATGCTCCAGTATTTCTAGTTTAGTGAAAAAAAACAGTAAGTTAGTTAACATGAAATCGTATTTTTGATATAGTTTATTAGTATTTTTTTACAGATTCCGAGAGAACCTATACTTAAGACATTACATTCTCGGTTTTTTGCTTGAACTCCAGACGTGTTGACTAAATCACACTTGATGTTAACAGAGCGGATAAATTATAATAATTCATTCCCCCGAATGGGGATAGAACCCCCAACTATCTCGCTTACTGTAAGATATCGTCCCACTGGTTATATTAGTATTTTTATTGAAATATCCGTTTAGGTACATAATTCAGTTCAGGTTCGGCCAAACCTTTTTACCTTCAATAGTAATAAAAATGATTAAAGTATCTACATTAGTAGTTAATAGCGTCGTCTGTATCATCCCTAGAACAGTAAAATATAGACAATATACAAGGCTGTTTGTTACATAATAAATATTTGCTGGTAACTAAATAATAGATTACAAAATTTCCATAAAGATCCTTCGCGGTTTTATATGAAATTTATATATGTATGTTAGTCTTTATGCTATTATATACTTGTAGGTTTTAGTTCATAACAAATTACATTAAAACTTTTTACATAAAAATGTATTTGACAGCAATGAGATGACAGTCTGCTAAGTGTTGTTTATTATATAAATTGTACTTGATGTTGCATTGGAAACAATTATGTATAAAAAAAATGGTAAATGCCTGTGCGGAAAAGGGCCTAAAAAGCCACTGGTCTCATTTCCAGGTTGTGCAGATGATTTTGTAGCCATATCGTCTTTGCCTACAGAATGGACGCCGAGACATTGTGGGCAAACATTAAAAAACTTTCTTAAGGAAAATCAAAATGAATATAAAAATATTTTGAATTTTTTTAAAGAAAAAGCAGATTTCATTAACAATGATATTAACAACAAGGTACATATGATTGGGGACAATCTGTTGTCGGATATACGTCAGAATCAAAAGGAGATGGAGTGTGTTGCCAGGAATTACTCTCCTCAAGAATATTCTTTTCCATGTGACAATAAAAATGAGGCACTCCAGCAAATTTATACTTTATCTTCCAGACGAATACAAGACTTAGCAGACTTTAAGCAAGAAGCCTTTATGTTGGAAAAACAGCGAGCAGATGGCTTAAGGGATGCTATAAAATTTTATTTCCAACGTCTTATGGCTGTAGGACATAAACCTCCTAAAGATTTGCTTCACGATTTCGACGAAAGTATATACGAAATTAATCAACAATTACTAAGTAATCGTCGAGCTTTTATAGAATTAGAGACACGGCTACGTTTGCAACTTAATGAAAATGAAATGAATGCAATATCGATTTTAAACCAGATGTGTTTTAAGCGACAAAGCGATCCTTCACAAAATATTAAATCTATCAGTGAAATAGAACAATATCCGAATGATGAAAATATTATTAATTCCGAAAAAATTAAAAAAATAACATCGCAACTGATTGATGCATACAATAATGTAATTTCAAAATTACTAAGTACTCATTTGTATTTGCTGGAGAATTTATTTACAAGTATTATAGAAAAGAAACGGTTCTGTGATGACGTTTCAACTATTAGTAATGAAGAGGATGTAAAACAAACTTTTCAATCTTTTACAGATATATATAACCAATTACTTAATTTTATCAACAAAAACATCGGATTCAATATAGTTTCCTTTCTAGATAATATACATCCAAGCATAACATCTTTGAAGAATAGCCTTCAGGAAATATATGCAATGTTTTTTGACCTGAACAATATGTGGCGCAATCACGTGAAACGTTTCAGTCTTGGACAAACATTAGTATTAGCTGGATTAGAGGATTTACAAGGTACCCATGATGCAACAGAACTTGCAAATGAAATCAATATTAATATCGCTTTAGAACATATGAGCAGTGCATCTGATATAGACAAATTAAAGAATCAATTTGATTCGTGTAATAGCCTTGTAAAGAAGGTACCAGAATTATTATTGCTGCATAGGAGAGTAGAACTTAATAAAATGGACGAATTTGTCGATTTGACATCCATTATGGTAAATTTATTACTTTCTGAATGTTACTACTGTTTAGATAAATATCCAAGAACTCTGGTTATTTCAGAAAACGTGACTAATCACGAATCTACTACCAGTAACATAGGTGAAGCCTCTTCAAATCCTGAGTCTACTAGTCACATAGATGAAATTTCAACAATTATGAAACCTTTATTAGAAACTATTTCTAAAACACAAGAGCATGAGCAACTGCTGAACAAATGGAAAAATATATTTTTAGAATCTTTTAGTAACAAGTTACATGAAATTACTGACAGAGTAACTGATGAATCACAAAAATTCGTTAATAAAATTAGTTCAAAAGTAAACATTAGGTACTCTTTAAAATATATGTCTTTTAATGTTCGAGAAGAACGTTTGAAAGCGGCATTTGAAATACGCCTAGCTGAACTTCGGTCACATGACGTACAATTGACCACGCATCTAGATACCATTTCCAATCTTGTCAATGATTTACCATTGGAAGCGTCAAATTTTCTTGCTTTAGATTCACCAGAGTTATATCCGTTTTGTTTTTGGATAGATAATATCCAGTCTAATATAGATAGCTTATTGAATCAGGAAACTATAGATCCTGAGATCAAACGACTAAAAATGATGAGTTACTCACAGCGCTTGTCGAGACATCGGAAACTTTTTGAAGAGTCTCTCAACCCCGCAATAGAGAACTATAAAAAATATATTGAAGAAAAAATACAAGATGCAAGAATTTCAAATGTACAATTTATTTCACGAATAAACCTTTTCAATGAGGGAGGTCAGTATGCAGCTCCAGAGGGTCTCAAGACGTGTGCGTTGTTAGTGAAGGCGGCAGATGCTTTGGACGCTTGTGAACATCGAGCTATAGATGCTTTGTATCACCGGCGCACCCAATTATTGGGTTTGGCAGATCAGAAGATATCTGCCCAGCGCGTGGAGGATGTTCAAAAATACGGTGCCAAAAATACCCTTGATAAAAAGAAGCAAAAAAATAAAAAGTAATAATTTACACTTTCAATATACCAATATTAAAACCGTGAAAACATTTTTAATTCATATATATTTTTAAATAAAATCAAACTTAGCAAATGTAATTTCTATAATTTCGCCAAAATCATGTGTCGGTCAATATTAGCTAAAGTAAATTTAAAAAATCTATAATGTATAATATGTTTTTATATCACTCGGCATTTTTTAATAATATTTTTTTTGACTCTTTTGTATATGGCAACCATTTTTGTACGTAATTTGAATTGTGTAATAAAATTAATTAAGAGGCTATTGTGGCGCAGTTAGCATCTTGCTGTAATTTCGAAGACTGGGTTCGATCTCCACTCGAGGGAATTAATTATTTTCATGTCTTTTTACTGATAGGAAAGCCAGCCACTTTGCCTACAAGCAGCCAGCTCGGCACCCAACGTACATTTTCCCGAATCTGGTCAGAAAATGGAGAACAGAGTGTTTTGACATTTAGTTCTCTCTTCTTTTCCCTACTTTACTATTTGTTTACCCATACTGTATAAAGTAAATATAATTTACTAAATATTCAAACATTATTCACTGAAATTTCAATTTACAATTTAATTTACGTTTAACCGTATAAAACTATTTACATAAATACTCATTTGATATTAATTATTATTCATCATTAATAACATTAAATTAATTATTGCCATTTTGAAATGAGAAAATTTGTATATGTAAATTAACTTCGCAATTAGATGGCTTTTCATATATGAATGTAGTATTTTAACTTTATTTATTAGCTCTTTACTGAGTTGTTGGATTTTGATAATCTATACATCTATACATATAAATAAAACAAGAGTGTCTGTTTGTTATTTCAAAATAATTTAGTATTTTCGAGTGCATATAGTTATTTATACGTTAACCAACATTTTTTAAATGTTTGCTTGTCTGTCTGTTTTTCCGTTTGTCCTGACTAATCTCTGGAATAGCTGAACCGATTTTTATGGCACTTTCCCTAGATGATAGAAGAAGTTGTGGAGCATTACTTAGCTATTTTTATCCCGGAATTCCCGAGGGATCGCGTTTTATGCGTTTTTACAGATAAAATATTTAATAGACAAAGTGACTCGAAAGGGAAAAGTAAAAAAAACTTAATAAGCATACATATTGTAGTAGAGTAAATCCTAGAACATCGGTCAAGCGATCGAAGCCGCGAACGGGTCGCTAGTATATATTATATTTATAAATTATATTATATTTTATATATCACATTTTAATTTTTCATTGAAATATGATATTTTGATAAAAAAAGAAAACTGAAGATGATTGATTTTAATGTATGGTTACGTTTATACGCGCGTATAAGCGTAAGAACTATATACAATAATAATATACAAACATACATACGCGCAATTAGGATATTTTCTTGTCTTCTGATTTTATTATATATTGCTTAGATGTTCTAAGGATTCTAAGGATTGATGCCATATAGATTTAGAATAAATTCCAATAGGAAAATAGTTGATGTCATGTTTACTTATTCTCATTTGATGTTTTAATTTGAATTCAAAAAATAACATTTAAGATATTATATAAAAAAATAATAAACCAGTATTAAAATTACTATACTTTTTTTACAAACGACCGAAAGCAAAAAAGTCTAAAATTAAAAGAAAAAATAAAAGAAATTAGAAATCCAACTTAACATCTTCTGTGAAAAATTAAAAGTCTAAAAAGAAAATGCGTCGACTCCGAATCAAAATATGTTTGAACTTTTAGAGGAGAACGTTACATAGAGTTAGTGCTGGATAGTTAGTAGTACATTTTTATATTAGCTTCACACTGTAGTCCGGATATAGAAGAAAGATGCTCTTTCTTCTATATCCAGAGTACAAAAACACTGCGTCCACTATCCAAACAACACAATAACAAACAACACAATAACCGGCGTTCAAAGATGGGCATCTTTGAACGCCGGTTATTGTGTTGTTTGTTGTACCAATCGGTTTCATAAAGTTATAAAGGCACACTATCACCTTGCATTGAATTGTCTTCTCACAAGAAAGATATGCTTATAACCTCTAAATGTCAAGTTTAGTTATATTTTTTATAACGTAAATAATTGTTTCATGTCAGATAATTAATTTAACGGCTCGCTATAAAAACTGTGACTCGAAACGCCATTACGTAAAAACAGAACACAATAGTAAAACGGGGACCCTCGTAGGTGTATTTGAGTGCATTTACTTGAGTGAATATTTGTGGTAATAACATTCTCTCTCTCTTCTTCTCTGATTTGGTAAAAAAATGTAATTTTATAAAATATCTAAGATCTATGTGTGAGTGACGTTAAAGCATTTTTATTATCTTCACGCTTGATTCCGCACTAAGTAGACAGAGAGATCTAGTGTTAAGACATTACGTTTTGAGTAGGGGAACACATAGCCGCACTACGTCTCACTAAACCAGGAAAATGACACTAAACCAGGACAATGACCAAAACATTGGCGTTGATCAGTCAGTCAGTAAGCAGTGAAATAACAAAGTTCAAGTACCAAATTTATTTTATCGCAGTTATTTAAGCATTCTCTAAGAAGCGCAAATTCTTACAATTTATATTTATTTGAATTCTTTAAGAACGAAATAAGCAACTCTCGCGATGATACTCCCGAGAATGGAAAGTTCGCCTTGTGAAATATATTTTCTTAACAATTGAATTTATGATGTTATTTTGTGCTTCTGTCTCAGTTGACTTCGTTTGTGAAAAGCTTAAATAAAGCTTTTAACATTATCAATAGTTGTAGGTACTTTGATTTTCATTGTTATCTTACTAATCTTATAGCATTTTAATGACAATTGAGGTTTATTACTGTAAGCATTGGTTCGATTATCAATTTTGAAAAAAATTGTATGATTGAAAGATATTTTGTATGTGCAAATATAAGAATTATTATATGTTTTACCTACAGCTATTTTAGTACTTCTTTACTCTCGGCTTTCTTAATTTCATTCAAAAGTAATATTGTCAAATGTAAATATATTTTTGCAGCACAAAAATATAGTTAGATGTACCGAGTTACGAATTAAGCTTGGAGAATATTTTAAACTTTTCCGTCTCGTCTCCATGTCGCGTTTGTACATATATATGTATGTATGTACAATATATATATATATATATATATATATATATATATATATATATATATATATATATATATATATATATATATATATATATATATATATATATATATATATACTAACGTACATACATGACACTATGGAACGTCGTCATGTCTTTAACAAGTTAGAATTTCATTATTAGTTTACAAATACATTTCTTACACTTCTTTATAAATTATAACGTACTAGACATATTTGTAATATATAAGTACATTAAAATTTTTATTATACAAATAAATACAATAATAATCAATGATATTATTGTATTTTACAATTTAATAAAGATAATATTTTTTTTAATTTGTTTAAATATAATGTTGGCTGTATAAATTACTGGCAGTATATGTATCTAATTTGGAAATAGATTGAAATAGCGGGAGCGTTATGTGAAAATGGTTGCTCAGAATGGTTGCTCAGAAATTAAAATACATTATTAATACATTTAAGTTATCTCCCTTACCTTACCTTAGTTACAATATCACAATATTGGGAGTCCGTTGTCCTAATGAAGTCGTCATATGAGCAGGGTAATGAGCTCTTTTGTAAAAAGTGCCAACCCATAATGTGTAACTTTTGAGTGTCTCAATTTTCCATTTTTGAGGTATTCCTTGCAGTGGCTAAGCACTTGGTTACGTAAACGATTGACCATCAGCCAAGTTGGCTTCTGCAAGTTGTTGCCTGGGGATAAGCATTTTTTAATGAGAACTACACCTCGGTGAAGTAGGTGATTTGCCTACCACAACTGTTGCCTGCCACGCCTCGGAAGCATAATGGCTGTTGCTAAAGCTATTGGGTTGAATTACATAAGTTATACAGATGTCACCTAGCGCGAGTTTAAATATTACGGTTAAAATGTTTATATGAAATATCAATAAAATGTTTGGTTTGGAGGTTTGTGTGTAAATAAAATTTTAAAAACGAGTTAATGGTAAAAATAATTAAGAATATGCTTTTATCTAAATCCGTTAAAAATAGTAAAATAGTAAGGATTTCCTCTAAAACTTTTAGAATCAACTATATTACACAATATGTACGATATAAAAGCTTGCGGCGAGTTATAACTACTCGTATTTATTTAGTTTGAAAATTTTATAAACTAAAATCAATCAGAAAAGTTATTTGGTTTACGTACGAGTTGCTTTTAACAGGTACATTTCATATATTGCAAGTTAAATAAAAGCTTTTAACATATTAAAGCTAGAATACATCTAGACTATATAACTATAGTTGATACATTAACAAATTGGATATAGCAGAGAACAAACAAAGTAATATTTACTATAAAAGTACCAAAATTGCTTCCACCAAAAAATATAAAACAAATTTGAGAATAGCTAAGCCTCAAAAACATTGATAATAGATTTTTTCACAATATAAAAGGATTTATTTGCCTTTAAAAGGCAATTCTTGTGAGATTCAGACATCACACGCAGCGGCCCTTTTTTCGAAGGACTTTAGTCGTATTAAGTCGTGCGAAGAATGTGAATGAGAAATGAAGCGTTCACCGTGAAGTCGACGTCGACAGTGGTCGGTATCTATATATATCTTCAAAAATATTAATTAATATATTATGTATAGATATACTTCTTAGTGAAATATATATTTTTTCGTAAAGTAATAAATTTATAAACGTAATTCTTCTCTATATACAGGTGTTTAGTTAGTTAACAAACATTTAGTTATAAGCAATTGTATATTATACTGTCTACGTTTTATAATTTTTAAGGTTAGTTTCCTTTTTTAAATTAAATTATTTAAATAATAAAAATGCTAAATTAAATAGCTTCACATTTTTCCCGCATGTAAAAATATCAGACAAGGTCTTACAACTGGATCAACTTATGCCTTTAAAGATTACTAGAGCAGAGCACCTTAGTATTATATTATATTTAGCCTCACGCTGTATCAGGGTAGGCAGAGGGAACCATAGGTCGAAGGAACCTAGTGGTAGACACGCTGTTTCCCATTTTCTGCCATTCCACGCATTGCGTATGAAGTGGCGGAACTCAACGCCGCGCTTTGCATTGTTACAAGAGCGAAGAAAATTAAAATAATTCATTCTCCCCGAGTGGGAATCGAACCTACAAACCGTCGCTTTTTCAGGCAGACGCTGTGCCTCTGCGCCACGACGCTCCTCAGCACCTTAATATGCTCAATAATTGTTTAAAGATGTATTGAGGATCCTAAACTAATTGTAGTTCCTCTATTTGATGAAACCTTCACCTTCAATGGACCAATGTTAGTCTTGAATTAATTAATTCATTGTTTCCGTCGCAAATACTGAAATCGAACATTTACATGTGACTCCTGTACTGCATACGCTAGTATATTAGGTCGGGTCTATATTAATTTAATCAGCAATTAAATCTGGTTTCTTATAAATTATTTTTATCTTCAGGTTTGTATAAAGGGAATATATAAATATATATCCTATAAGTACTTTTTTTTAGTACAAATTTATTAAATAAATATATATTCCATTTTTTTCTTTTTAATTGGTGTCGCCATCTACATCGCTTTTATTTTTTTATAAAGAAAAGTGGGGAACTAAGTGTTTTACTGAAGATATTGCTTCACGTCAAATGATCACATTTACATTCTTAATTGTGTCATAATGCTGCTATTTTAAGTAATATACATATATACTTAGATTATATAATATCAAATGACGTCATTAACTTAGACATCCTTCACATGTGATTAATGGTTGGCTTTACGACGTATTTAGCTATAATATGGCTATGACAGGCTTATCGTATTCACTTTGGAACGATCTTTTGCACGGTACTAATGTAGGCGATAGCGAGAATGTTCAGTGCGAGAGTTTACTTTCCAAAATTTTCTTTTCTTTCTGTCTTTAAATTATTTTTAATTATAGTTCAAATATTCACTTTATTTAAATTTTGTTATTTTAGAGTAAAATAATAATTTTGACTAATATACAAAAAAAAAACTGGAGCTCATTATTGACACCATTGTGGCACAGTGCGATAGTATTTGATTGTACAAGTGATAGGAACGGGTTCCCCTTGGGGAAAATCTTACGTATTTTCGGAAAATTCTAGAACCAATTTTAGGAGTTAGAGTAAATAAAAGTAGTATTTCAGATTAAAAATAAATAAATTTTTTTTCACCGAAAAGAAACACTCGGAACACTGTGCTTATCGACTCAAAATACAAATACTAATAAGAACAATGTTAACGGCGTCCGCCGGTTTTATAGTAAAAATCAAAAATATACTAATTTTTAAAGATTACTTTTTGTTCTAATAGTCAATTGACTATTTATAGAATCAACTTAGAATAATATTATGTTAAAATATAGTTTGGAATCTCCACCTACCCTCTACTGACGTGGATGACAACTTTATAAAACCAGACAGCTTAGGAGCGCACTGCTCATTATTCCGTTAGATTTCGATTAGGACGGTCGCGGTCGAGTTACCCATGAGATTTTGTAAAAGTTTGACTACATAAATGTTATAATTGCTGGCTTGTTATTTTTTTTTAAAAAAAACCTGCTTCTGAATCCTAAATATATAATGATTAGTTTTAGTCAATTATCCATCTCTGATATCATTTGATATTCCAACACCAATGTACAAAGCGTAGAGGTCATTACGTCACTTAAAAGTGCCCATCCCAGAGTAATCAAGTTACGTTAGGCTCTCTCTGCTTATATACATGGTACATGATGGCAAAACTTAGAGCTAAATAATTAAAGCTTTGTGTTATTTATAATTAAAGTTGTAGTAATATAGAACCTAAATTTAGTAATAGAAGGTTGTATTTAAAGTGGCACATGCTAACGTCGCATTACGTTTAGTCAGACTAGGGAAATTATAAATTAAATTATTAAAAATTAATATTATATGTATTATTATTATTATTATATGTATTTATATATATTTATATAGCTGTTTATCTTATATAAGCAACTACAACTGGTCGACTGGAAGATATTTCTATTAGAAACAAGTCCACCTTTGTAAACTTTTAAGTAATTTAATATTTTATTCAGTAATTTAATATTTTATTATTATTATATTGATCAAGTATAGAACTGTTTTCAGGCTCGTCCTTTTACTCTATGACGTTGCCAAATATAAAACATCTATGCCTGATTATATATTTATAAGAAGAACCTTTCGCTCTTTATTTATTTACGAGAACCTTTGTACGTTAAAAGCTTTATACAGGATAGGGTATAAAAACTAAATTTGCTAACGACACGTGTAAAACGCTTTTTAATATTTTGATAAGATTTAAGATGCAAATTTGAAGTAAGTGTCATTTGAAATGGTGTAATATTGATCATATTATAGTCATATAGATGCGGCATAGCTAATGCCTTTAGTGTTCCCAGATTTGGATCCCAGGTTTCTTTATCGTTAACAATACTTGTTTTGTTTGAATGAACGAATGATGACGTGTGAATCTGTGAACATTTCGACAAAGGTGTAATTTCAACTTCACGGGGTATAGTATGGTTAAAATATAATGTACATATCGATCGAAATTGATACATTACTTCCACCTTGGAACTATAGATAATAACGTGTTTAGTTTATTGAACAGTTTGTTGACTTATCTGTAAGCGCTCATATTTGACTCTTTTACTTGAGATATATATATATATATATATATATATATATATATATATATATATATATATATATATATATATATATATATATATATATATATATATATATATATATATATATATATATAATATATATATATATATATATATATATATATATATATATATATATATATATATATATATATATATATATATATATATATATATAGATTATGCTATGAAATAACATATTTTATTATTCGCGTCTTAAATGTCATAAATAGAATCTTTTGTTTATAAATCTGTTAACAGTACAAGAAGGGATCTGTTACAAAGTCACCGCAGGCTACGTTTCCATAGAGACTCCACTTGTCATAAAATATACTTCGAATTAATGAGATATCTGATTCCGCTCTCAGCGATGTGCTACTTGTATGAATGTTTTCTTATATATACTTAGACGAAAACATATATATATATATATATATATATATATATATATATATATATATATATATATATATATATATATATATATATATATATATATATATATATATATATATATATTCATTCATTCAGTTATGTAATTCATTCATAGGTTATGGTAATGGTGGATGGATCTACGTCATTTATATATGTGTAATTAGTAATAATTCACGTTTTCCTCAAATCTGAAGTTGAATATATGTATTTCAATTTTTCCAATATGGCGGGTTCGGTACATACTAACAGACAAACTTAGTGCTTGGATACACCGTTTCCCACTTACGTAAACGCCGCCCTTTGCTACCGGAGTGAGGAAATGAAATTAATTAAAAAATATATGCCTTCCCTTCTCCCTCTTCTTCTCCTTCTCCCTCTTTTTCTCCTTCTCCCTTTTCTTCTTCTTCTCTTTAGTTATGGTTTCTCAAGCGCGCCAGTTGAGGAAGTGTGAATATCAAACTCGCAAATATCACGCTACTATCAGTCAGACTCACTGCGTCACGACAGTCATTATTTACTTTTGTTTAGGATTTATATGGAGTGTAAATTTTTTTTTGCTTTGTAAAGTAAAATTGTGGGTGTATATTTATTTGTCTACAATAATTATATATAAATATAAGAAGAAATACTACTTTATAGCCATTAAATAAATATGTTCTAAATGTAAAAATCGTTTGAATTGAATATTTCATTATGTATGAATAGAAGGTAGTCTCTCTGCTTTGTTTTTTCAATGTAAGCATTTCTTAGAAGATAAAAATAAATCGTTACATTATCGTCACATTAATTTTCTAGATATATGTGAGCTATATATATATATATATATATATATATATATATATATATATATATATATATATATATATATATATATATATATATATATATATATATATATATATATATATATATATATATATATATATATATATATATATATATATATATATATATATATATATATATTATATATATATATATATATATATATATATATATATATATATATATATATATATATATATATATATATATATATATATATATATATATATATATATATATATATATATATATATATTAAAAAGCAAATACATTATATATTAATTACAAATTACATCGTAGTAGTTATTTTATTAAAGTAAAAGCCTTCAAAGGAGTGCCGGTAACGCTCCTCATTATACGTGAGAAATATTAATGAAGACTTAATTTAATGCTGTATTTCGAGGAACACGGTTGTTTACTTTCTTGTTGCTTCGTCGTCGGAACAAGTTATTGATTAAGTTGTACGAATATGTTTGTTGTCGTTTTACGTATCTTGGTACAGATTTAGGTATATTTTTGTCTTTATTTATATGTGTACTGGTAGAAAAAATGCGGGATTGAGTTATGCTTCACGCTGTATCCCGCACATAGCTCGATAGGCAGTGGAAGTAAAGGCGTAGGTTAAACGTAATTTGGGAATGGAACCCACAAAATCTTCACGTTTACAGGCAGACGTTATCTTTGGTCATTATTATTGTGGATGGAAAGTGGGGAATGGTGTATGTTAACATGAGATACTCTTGCCCTACTTTGGCTAACCTGCTATTCGGGAAAAATGTGAATCTGCTTTTTTTATCTATGTTTCGACATTCCATATTGAATGGTGCAACCAAAATCATACTTTGAATTACTCTTCACGTTAATATTTTTGTCATATTATTACATATTAAAATAAATAACTTCTGACTGAACACTCTGGTTGTGGGTTCGATTTCGACTATTGTAATTGTATATTCTATTTCTCTGCTCTCAAGAAGGCTTTAGATTCTGCCACCCAACACTCAATGTCTCGAAAGCAGGCGGAAAGTCGAAAAGAGAACGTAGTATCAGGACACTTTGTTCTGACGCTGGGTTCTCTCTATTTATGCTGTAGGCAGGGCAGGTTTGTATGCGGGATAAATCGTGTACCTGAAACAAATACCTGTAAAACGAAAAAAAATAACTGTCAGAAGAAGTAATTTACTTGTTTTACTATAAATAGCTAATCTGACCATCTATCTTTTATTCTAAATATATGAAATTTAATTATTGAAGCGAATTTAAAGTCTCTTCGGTGTTGCCAGCTCTAGCTATGGTCACTAATAAAAATGCATAATATATCACTCATTTTGTTTTTATACATAGTTCATATTATACTCGTATCTATATTTATGATTGTTTTCCTTACAGTTGGAGAATGTCCAGATGCTGGATAAATATAATCTTCGGAACCCTTCAAAAGGCACGCTCTACTTCGCTACAACACACCTCATATTCGTTGACCATGAAATGCGTAAGGAGACATGGGTCAGTAGTTATTTGTAATTTATTATAAACAATTTAAGAATTATTTCATATAAATGTCATTTTGAAAGGAACTAAAACGTTAATTTGGGACCGTCACATGATCCAATAGTATTTATGTACGTGAATTAAAATATATAGAAAATTTTATATATTTATGAAAATAACTTATTCTTATTATTATTCTCTATTTTTTGTTACTTAATCCTATTTAAGTTGGTGTGATATTATTATTTATGGGCTCAAGCCAAGTAAATAATAATTAGCATGTGTTTAAAATATATGCTTTTTGTAATGTACAATGTGATTGTTTGTTAAGATTTAGAAGTTTTAGTCTATGATATATACGATTGAACTAAATTCTAGCTTTAATATATTATTGTACCTACAAATTGAATTTACTATATAGCACTAGAGTATAAAATTAAGTTCGCTGCAACGTGACTAGACGTGATGTCGAGGACTGCATACGAAAATGTTGCGGTTATTTTACTTAAAAAGTACCTAGTATCTAAAGTTTATTCACCTCATATTTAATCAAATGTTATGGAAATTATGTTACAAAATCATTATTTGACGAAAAACTTAGTGTGGAAATGCTAACAAAAGTTGCAACCGTGTAAGAATATTGGCGTGGTTCGATAGAAGGTATAACTTAATTGTCTAGAATGCTTGGACATAATTTAACAGGCGAACGTTCACTTTCCGCTTTCACGTTGGACTTTTTAAATAAAATTATAATGTTTTATGTATGAAAAAATTGTTCATTTTATACATTTACAGTGGATCAAGCATAAAGTCTGTGCTGAGACTGCAGCGGTTTGTTGGTTGGTTTAAATGTGCTTGGAAAAAAATTACATGTAATAAAATAATTTTCAGATACTTCTAATGCACATATCGTCTGTAGAGCGTTTGCCGATCACTACAACGGGCTCACCGCTACTCGTGCGCACTAAAACCTTCCAGTCGGTATTCTTTGTGATACCGCGCGAGAGAGACTGTCATGAGATGCATCAAACTTTGACGAGACTGAGTCAACCTGGTGAGTTACGTAAAATATTAATGGAATTACTATAAATATCCATAAAATATGAAAATTAATTTTAGATTTGTGAAAAAAGTTAAAAAATCATAGTTTATTATTAGGTTACAGAAAAGTAATTATAGTAGCATGTGCCGTACTCTCGAATGGAGGAACCGTTAGCTCAAAGCAGGCATAGAGTTAAGATACTCCGATCGCTTTCCGCCTTTCGAGACATTGCGTGTTAAGTGGCGGAACTCAACGCTGCGCATTTGCCTTGTTGCCAGAGCGTAGAAAATGAAAATATCTCATTTTCCCCGAGTGGGAATCGAACGCACAAACTGTCGCGTTTACAGACAGACACTGTGCCTTTGCGCCACGACGGTCTCTCTCTTGCTAATTAATATTACGTACGTTGTAATAAGACATGTCTAGCTAAATATTAGTTTCAGTAATATTTATGTATGCTTAATTTTACACGTAGTCATCATAAGTAATGTATTTCTTCATATTATTTTCTGAAATATGAGGAGTGAATCATTTCCATTTTCACGCTCCGGTTTCAAGACAAAATGCGGCTTTGAATTCTGTCACCCTCACACGAAATCTCATCTTGAAAATTGGACGGAAAGTTGAGAATGGTGTGTTTTAATAATAGGTTCCCTCTATCTACCTCTCTATATGTGGGAAAAACCTAACCTAGTGTACAGCTAAAAAACCTTTTATTTGGCTTATTACATTATATGAAATAATATTATTTTCAGTACATTTAGACGAGTTATACTGTTTTCACTATAAATCAACACCCGACGACCTGCCGAAGTCAGCGGGTTGGAACTTCTTTGACATACAGACCGAGTACCAAAGAATGAATGTGCCGAACGAACACTGGGTGCTCTGTAATGCTAATAAAGATTATGAGGTGAGTTTTTTTTTTAATCTAAACTAATTTTATAAAGTGGAAACATTTGTATGTTTGTTTGTATTGTTATCACACAAATTTGACTGGACTGAACTATAAAATTTCACCATTAGTAAGCTTCTTACTGAGTGATTATATATATATATATATATATATATATATATATATATATATATATATATATATATATATATATATATATATATATATATATATATATATATATATATATATATATATATATATGTATATATATATATATATGTATATATATATATATATATATATATATATATATATATATATATATATATATATATATATATTATATATATATGTATATATATATATATATATATATATATATATATATATATATATATGTATATATATATATATATATATATATATATATATATATGTATATATATATGTTTGTTGGTATTGTTATCACACAAATTTTACTAGACTGGACTTTAAAATTTCACCATTAGTAAGCTTCTTACTGAGTGATTATATATATATATATATATATATATATATATATATATATATATATATATATATATATATATATATATATATATATATATATATTATATATATATATATATATATATATATATATATGTTATATATATATATATATATATATATATATATGTATATATATATATATATATATATATATATATATATATATATATATATATATATATATATATATATATATATATATATATATATATATATATATATATTTTTTAAACAGGGATCCCTAATAAGTATGCAATAGTATAACCCAAGTATCAATATCTAAATAAATCATTGTGCAGTTCAAGCGGGCGAAGCCGCAGGCGGGTCGCTAGTTAATTATATAAGAGGTATAAATTTATAAATATGAATTTATTTGTTTAGTCATAAGTGAATATCGGTAATTACTTTTTTACCTAATTTTGAATGATATTGACACGGAGGTTGTGGGTTCAAAGATCCTAGTCCTAGTTTTGATTGATTGATTTTTTTTTGCATAAGTACAGACCGAGTACCTTATACTGAATGCGCCAATCATAGTATTTATTATATTATATGTTTTAACATTACCTTATTAAATAATAACCCCAATTTCACATATAATATATAACAATGTTTCTTACACAAATAAAAATACATATTTTCTTTAATTTAATTTTCAGCTCTGCGACACTTACCCTAGTGAGATCTATGTACCAGCGAGAGCAACTACCGCGGTATTGCTCGGCAGTGCCAGCTTCAGATCTCGAGGAAGATTGCCTGTCTTAGCTTATTTACATCATAATAAAGCTGCCATAGCCAGATGTAGCCAGCCGTTAAGTGGGTTCTCTGCTAGGTGAGTCGATTTAATTGTCTAATTATTTATGAAGAAAATAATTTGTTTTGACCTAAAAATTGTTATTGTCGATTTGATTTTGAAGAAAACTAAGTCACATCTTTAACATATATAACATACGCCGACTCAAGTTCTTGACTTGACTTGACTTGACTTTGAAACGTTTGACTCATTTTCTTGGCGATGTATGATGTAACAAGCTATAATGATGGTTAAATGTGTGGGTGTGGTTTTTAATTTGATATATGTCTTTTCTTTGAAATAACACAAATGATTTTTTTTGAACAGATCGATAACTTTCACAATATATAATAAAGGAATATATATATATATATATATATATATATATATATATATATATATATATATATATATATATATATATATATATATATATATATATATATATATATATATATATATATATATATATATATATATATATATATATATATATATATATATATATATATTACGTTTTTTTTTGTGTATATATTTATTAGTAAATTCGTTTGTGTTTTTTTCCAATTAGTTATTGTAGACTGTTTTGTATAGAGAATATTTGAATCTGACCTTATATTGTAATTTAATATATTTCAGATGTATGGAAGACGAACAAATGCTAGATTTGATTCGACGAGCGAACCCCAACTGTGGATATATGTATGTAGTGGACACGAGACCCAGGGTAAGTTTAACAAATTATTTAATAATTGTATATGGCTTGCTTTAAAGTTAATAGGAATTTATGTTCAAGGGAGCTATAAAATTTTAATCAATTTTATTTGATGGCCAATTTAATATGAGGATATGTTAAGTAAACCCTATAATATAATATTTCAAAAGAAGTGGTTAAGTCGATGAAAATTTGAAGCTTTTTATCAAAAGCTTTTTGATAAAAAGCTTCCAATTTTCATTCACTAATTTATATTTTTCATTCACTAATTTATACTGTTGAGTATAAATTAGTGAATAAAAAAGCGGCTTCTCGTTTTTTTTTCTGTAGGGATAAGCAAAGGGAATAGTGTTCACACTCCATTCTCTATTTTCTCATTTTTGAGACATTGCGTTATAAGTAGAGAAACTCTACGCCGCGTTTTGTTTTACAAGAACGGCTTCTCCCAAGTGGGATTCGAACCCACAATTGCGCTGCAACGGCCTCATTTCGTGATCATAATAAAATCATTCTTTATATTATAGATAAATGCAATGGTGAACCGCGCCGCCGGTAAAGGGTATGAAAATGAGGCGTTTTACGAAAACATAAAGTTTCAATTCATGGGAATTGGTAATATACATGTTATGAGAAAAAGCTTACAGAAGCTTGTTGAGAGTAAGTATTTAGAAAATAAATAAATCATTTAAAAAAAAATATTTATTGCGTTTTGCTATCGCTCTTTTTCCATTTTTTTTATTTATTTAATACTACTTACTGTTTATATTTTAACCTGTTTTAAAAGCTAGAGAAAGCTGTTTAAAAGCTAGAGAGAGCTAAAGGGCTAAAAAGATTTTGTTAAAACGCCATTTTCTTATACTTATTTCATATTTACTTGCTAGCTTCGCTCGTTTGATCGATGTTCGCGGACTTACTTTAATATAATGTGCACTACTATATATGTATATACATATATACTGTACATTTTATGTAACTTTTATATATTTTTCTTAATATGTCTTCCATGTACAGACAGCGATCAGTTAGATTTTTATTATATGTATTATATGTATAGATATTATCACAGAACTTCGTATATATATATATTTTTTTAAATATATATTAAATAAGAATATATTAAATAAAAGATTTACTTTTATTACAGCATGTGAACAGAACACACCTACAATGTCTTCGTTTTTGAGTGGACTGGAATCTTCTGGCTGGCTCAAACATATCAAGTGAGATCATTTTAATAGCATTATTTTATATATAATATGTGTATATATTGTTTATTAATCACATTATTTTAGTGTAGTTATGACAAAAATATTTCTAAGGATTAGGAGAATTTTCTATATTATAATTATATAAACCGTTGTTGAAACTCAGAAAGTCGCGATTTGGCATGTAGGTGCGTACTCTTAAGTATTTGACTGTCCGCATTTGCCTGAGCGTCTGAGTACTATGAGTGCGTGTGTACTGGCACTGGCACGTCCTCGAGTACTCTGAGCGCGTGTGCACCAGCCTACTAGGGCATATCTTCAACCATTTTGGGATTAGTACATTGATCTAAGTAAACTCTTCAACTTTATTATATTAGTGTATACTCGCCAACGTGACAAGAGTAATACCAGAATACACGCACAGGTCCATCCTGGACACGTCGTGGTGGATAGCGCGCGCCATCGCGTCGGGCGCGAGCGTGTGCGTGCACTGCAGCGACGGCTGGGACCGCACCGCGCAGGCGTGCTCGCTGGCGGCGCTCTGCCTGGAGCCGCACTACCGCACCGTCAACGGGTACCAGGTGACGCCGCGCGATGGGTACTTTTTGTGTAGTCCGACGCTCACTATAGTATGTAATTTTCTTACATACTATAAAGAGCCGTTCTATTTCCATAAAAAAACATATAAAAAAAAAAAAATTTAATATGTTTTCTTTAAGCAACTTGTTTTCATCAAATTATTCAGAATTTCTTCTTAATGACCCTCGCACCACCGCCAGGCGCTGATCGAGAAGGACTGGCTCTCGTTCGGTCACAAGTTCGCGTCCCGCTGCGCGCACGTGGCGGGCGACGCGCGCGAGCGCTCCCCCGTCTTCACGCAGCTCCTGGACTGCACGTGGCAGCTGCTGAGGCAAGCTCCCGAGGTGATATTACATTTTTTTTGCCTGATGACACCATCAGCTACGCCATATATTATAATATTTTCTTGGACATATTGTACTGTGGCTATGCCCTAGTTATATTAAAGCAAGTGAAATGTATGACTAGCATGTACAAGCGTTTATTACGTATTTATTTATATACTTAAAAATTGAAGAGTCAAACATTTTATTTATATAATGTATTATAAATAAAAAATTTGACCTTTCCACTTTAATTTTAATCGTACATAAAGATACAATTTTAATAAGAATTAAATTGAATAAACTGAATATTTCAGGCATTCCAATTCAACGAGAGATTCTTACTGACGCTGCACGACCACGCGCACGCCTGCCAGTACGGCACCTTCATCGGGAACTGTCAGAAGGACAGGCGCGATTTGAGGTTATATCTTCTATTTGTATAGTACTTATATGTTTTAAAAAAATTATGAACCCGTGCCTATTGGAAACCGTCCGAGCGATTTGACCGCTGAGCTATACGTTTTCAACAGTCGGCATCGAAATTTTTATATATTTTATCAAGTTGGTCTAAGAATAATGAGATATAATGAATCTTTTGAAGGATAATTATAAGTTTGAATTCATTACTGGTCCGGCATACAATTGTGACGCTTGTAAATTATTTAATTTAAGTAATTATTTTAATTTTATTATTTTTAAAAACAGCAACCCTTTAAAGCTCCTGAAACTTGACTTAATACATTAAGAATATTTTTCATTTGCAAATAAAAATAAAAACATATATATAAAACGTATGAAAAAATAATGATTACAGATTGTCCGAGCGTACGTTTTCACTTTGGGGCTATATGGCGAGTCACCTCAACGAGTACAAGAATCCTCTATACAACCCCAAAGCGCACCCCGACGTGCTCAAACCAGACTTGAACGCGCAAAGTATAAGGTGCATTTTAAATACTGGTTATTATATGCCACTGTGTGTTTAAAGGGTTACGGGGGTCCGATTTCCACTTCGGGGAATTATTATATACTAACACAAGGTTTATTGAACCAGTAGTAGCAATGAGTGCCAGGGTAGGCAAATGTCTAAATGCCTACCCTGGCACATGCGGGATAAAGCCTGCACTTGCTTAAACTGCGCAACAAAGTGTGTGTGTGTGTGTGCAGGTTCTGGCGCGGCATGTACTGCCGGCACGAGGGCGGCGTGCACCCGCGCGAGGCGCTGGCGGACATCCTGCCCGCGGCCGTGGAGCACTCCGGGGCCCTGACGCATCATATTGACTACCTGGCGAAGGTAACCGCAGTATAAGCAGAGTCCACTTGCGGCAGTGTCACTTGGCCCATTATGTGATTTATAAGTAATAACAATAAAATCTTTTGGACCTCGATATACAAAACTTTTTATTAGAACAACATAAATGTAATAAATTTGTTTATTAAAAAATATGTTTAATTTATTTTAAATTTGATTAACTGGAAGTAAGAATTTTCACCTAAATTAATAGGTTTATTTAATTTTTGATTTAATGTAGTGTACATTCTTTTTTACAGAGAATAACAACATTCAAAAACCTTCTCTCCGGACGTAAAGCGGAGAAAGCCAGAGACACGGCGGTGGTGAACTACCAAAATGGCGGCACTGATACCGTTGAAATCGAAACTAAAACTGAAGGACTACAGATTGATAATAAGTAAGATCTTTTGCTTTATTTTATTGCACTCATACGTTTATCATCTACACGGCCCAGTACTAAAGCACACACATTCAGAGTATTCCATTGTTTTGGTCAAACATATATTTTGGTTTAAAAAGTCTTCTATTAATATATTATAGCATTTTTATAAATTAAACAAATATTTAAGTCTCTTTTTCATTGAATTTACTTAAGTTTTATTTATTTCTAATGAACTGTTATACTATATATAATACATATATGCAGTATGTTACGATATTTTAAACTAAAGCCCCACGTCATTAAAAATCTTTAAATGTTTTCTAAAATATGTTTATTTATTCACAGATTATTATATGAATCCGGAGGCAATCTTTCAGAACTTGAATGTGCTAACCACGACCATCCCTTGAAGGACGCGGCGACCTCACCGTCTAAGCCCAATAAAATACCACTTATTACTGAGGTATGCTCTATATATACGTATATGTTAATATGAGGTATGTTCTATGTACGTATAAGTTAATACGCAATGTCTTGAATTTTAGCGGTGAGTGGAGAACGGAATGTCTTAACACTGGGTTCCTTCTCCATATGCTATTAGCGTAAAGGTAAAAAAAATAATAGCCATACTTATTTCATATAATTTTTCAACAGAAACCAAATTTAAACATTCCATCAAGCTTGTCGCAGTTGGAAGCGGAAATTAACACTGTTGCTCTGGACTGGAAAAGTATCAAAAACGTCACGGAGTGCAGTTGTTCTACGCCGTTGGATCATTTCAGTAGGAAGGTATGAATGAATGCATTGATTGTTTAATAAATGAATAGTTAAAAAAAAATTAAAAATATTTATTTCAGTATCAATATTTTCTTTAACATTTGAAGTAATGAGACCAACCCAGTAAGTTACTAGTATAGCACTAGTAGTTGTGTCAGGAGGCCCCGCTCTTCCATACAACTTCATACATTTGTGGAAATAAATATCTATACAATACACATCTTATATCTAACCTAACTTAATTTAATTTAATTATGAAAGATATGGGCACAAAGAGTGTATTTATTTGTGTGTATGTGTGTGTGTGTGTGTGTGTTTGTGTTGTGTGTGTGTGTATATTAGTGTACCATTAAGACTTCTATGTCATCGTAGTTTAACGTTAGTAGCCAGTTAGTTTACATTAGAAGTAACATGTTTTTGCAATTAATATATTATATGTATTAAAAATCGAAAAAATCGCGTCTATCTCCATTTAAAGGCCGGCAACGCACCTGCAACACCTCTAATTTTGATAGATGACAGGTGATACGAGCTCTCCTTTGAAAAAAGTTTAAATGGAAACAAGAAGTCAATAAATGTTTAATGATAATGAACAAGTGAAGAGTCAACTAGTTTTTGTAAGGGTCAGCTAGGGAGGAAGCCATGTGTAAATGAAAGTTAGCGATGATTGAGTTTCTTGCTTCAACATCAATAGCCGAGTTAAACGTTTCTCATCAATTTTTTTTTCTGATGCTTTTTTTATTTATTTAATAATATGTTCTTAAATAAATAATGTAATATACTGATAGACATACAGACAAACATGACGAATAATAATTCTAAATGTAACAATAAGTTACTGTGGTGGTGTTCGTCTGTCAGTTGATATAATTATTATTTGAAACTGTCTCCAACGGTTTCTGAGTTGCGTCGCGTACTGCCGCGACAGGATATTACTTATGGGCGTTTTGTTCTTTTTGTACAAACAATTTACGTGAACATGGTACTGTTCGCAGACTATATAGATATTTAAGGTTGGCGGAATTTAAGTAAACTATGACGTTGTGAATAGTTCATAATTGCGTGTTCTTTTTCGATAGTAGTTTGTATTACATATCAAAAGCCAAATTTTAGTCTCTCCATTAAAGTTGGTAAACTTTAATTGACGAAGGATGAGTATTCTTACATATAACTAACTTCTTCTTCTTTGTGTGCCTCTTCAATCCTGAAGGTCGGCCGCTAGCTTCCTTAGCTTTTCTCTGTCCAATGCTAGGCGAAATAGTTGTTCCACGAATTTGATACCGGTCCATTCCCTGATGTTATACAACTACGACTTTTTTCTTCGTCCAGCACGCCTTTTGTCGTCCACTTTACCCGTCATTATTAGCTGCAGGAAACTGTATGTGTCATGCCTCAAAATATGGCCTAAGAATTGTATTTTTCGCTTTTTGATGGTTTCTATCATTATTCGGGGCATGTTGACACGGTCGAGCACGGTTTCATTACGGACCTTCTGCGTCCAACTAATGCGAAGTATGCGACGGTAGCACCACATCTCGAACGCCATTATGCGTTTTGTGGTGTCTTGTTTTAAGGTCCTTGCCTCACATACATACAGAATAATAGGCCAGATGTAACATTGGAGAATTCTAGTCCGGAGCTTTATGTGTAATCGCCGGCAGCATAAAACTTTTCTCATTTTGTTAAAAGAAGCACGAGCAACTTCTATCCGGGTTGGAAATTCTTGGCCGGAATCCCATACTGCGTTCAGGCAAGCGCCGAGATATTTGTACTGCCGAACACGCTCCAGACTTTTACCAGCCAGTTATTGTTGGATAACTAACTATAGATTTCAAACTCAAGTGGAATGCCCACCTAGAAACTCACTTCTCACTTCAGACGAATGTTGATACTGCCTCGTCTATTTTAAGTATTTTAGTAGAGCTTGTATTGAGTATAGTTATCGCCTCCAAAAAGTAAATAAATCGTTTAACCCGTAAACGTATACATGAATACTAAAATTCCGTAATATATTCTAAGTTTGCCTCTACAATTATATAAAGAAGTTGCAAATAAAGCCAAGAATATTTAAATGATAAAAATATATGGAATGAATGTCATTCGAATTCAATGCAGAATAGCTACCATTGTATTTAACAATAAAATGACTGCAACTGCTGAGTTTCTCGCCTGGTCTCCTCAGCACAAGTGTCTTACGAACCGGTGATAGCGATATTCATTATAAAGTACGATTTAAAAATGCTCGTATAAGTTTATTTAAGTTAAGATTATTTTGAATTAGGAATAAATTTTGAATTCCCCAGCACCACTGCTGGGGCTGCGGGCGCTGCGTGTGCACGCGCTGCGTGTGCGCGCGCGCGCCCCTCCCCGCGCTGCAGGCCCCGCGCGCCGCGCCCCTCTGCGCCGCCTGCGCGCCCTCCACGCCCGCCTCGCCCCTGTCGCCCCTCTCGCCTCTCTCGCCTCTCTCGGCCCCCTCGCAGCCCGGTAAGTGGGCTTTCCGCCTTTCGAAACTTTGCATTGATTGGCAGAACTCGACGCTGTGCTTGCCAATATATCGAACAGAAAGCGGGAATTTTTTTAACACAATTTTTAGATAATTTTTTTTGATTATGGAAATGCTTTAGTAAGTACCACAGATATAAGAACTAGACAAAAATATAACAATGAAATTTCTATAAACATTTACTGTATAGTTTACTGTTAGTGTTCTTATATATATGATAAACGATATTGGTTGTGTTACACTCGAGGGATGTGGGTTCGATTTCCATATAGGGAAATAACACAAACCGCAACGTTGATCTCCTCTAAAAAAATATAAATGAACACAGCACATTTATTATTGTTGTACATTTGTATATTATTTTCTTTTTCAGGTCTGGTAACACCTGCCAACTAAATAAATAAATATAAACCAAATATCTATATTTAATAATTACTTGTATTGTATCGCCTTCTATATAAATATTTATGTTGAAAATAATTGTAAGGAATAATTAAATACAGTATAGATTATGGTTATAAAAGATAACTTGGTGAATTTTTTTAGACTTACTTTTGCCTTCGGCTTCGATCGCATTGTCAAAAAGTACTTAGTATTAGGTGAGACGTATTAACGTGATGTAATATAGCCTCCAGTAGGCTATAGCCTTCCTCTATAACTGCTACCATTAATTGTTACTAAAATACTTTTTAATTTATACCACCTATTCCTGGGATTAGCGCGTTCGAGTAAACAAACTCATCTACTGCATTATTTTTGTATGGAATAGATAGTTTCCTTCTACAATTTATTTGTATATTTAGATGTAAATGTCGTGTACTGTAAGATTTAAATATGAAATTTTTTAATTTTAGTATGATTTATTGTCTAAGTCTAGAATTTTTGCATTTTTTATTATATTTTTTAATATTTTTTTATCTGTAAATAGGTAAATAGATGCCATTTTAGTATAATGATAGGAGTTATATAAAAATATGGTATAGCCAATATTTATATAATTAACAACTAAATAATATCAATATTTGCCGATAGATGGCGCTAAATCTTGTTAAAAACAGTATATATGTGTCTGACTGTTTATAGAACTATGTGTGTATGAATATTGCGTAAACTTATGATTTTGAAATTGATTTTAATATATTATGGTATATAATACATTGCACCTCCAGATTAAAAGTGACCTAACTTAAAAGCTGCAAGAATTATTATAACTTATTAGAATAATTTAAAATTAAAGTTAGACCACTTTTATACTAAACGAAAATTTTAAAATTAATGTATACATTTTTTTTATCTGTAAAATTAAAAAAAGAACTTGCATATTTCTGTTCACACTAGATTCATCATTTTTTTATGCACAAATTAGAACTAAGCATAGATTATATAATGATAATATCAAATTATGTAAAATAATTATATAAGAACAAATTAATTTAAGGTAAAGGTAGGTTAATAAAAAAAATAAAAAAATAGTATTCTTTCCATTATAAACGCTATCTAAGTGCAGTAGAGATGAGGCTATATACAATCGTTACGGATTCAAATCCAATTCTGTAGGCCGTTTATGATTTTAGAAAGGAGTATGGCATCATTCAATATTTAGCCCTGAAATTATTGATATGCTTGAATGAAGCTTTTGTGTAAACGGAATTTTAAAGTAAAGGCAAATATAGTTTTTTTTAAGATTTAATAGCATTGTCGTTTATTATAAAAAAAAATATGTAATTAAAAGGTAAAAATAAGTAAAAGGTTTATAAAAAAATAAAGTAGGCATTTGTTAAAAATGTTTAATCAAATCGCCAATTTTAAATAGGCTTTTATAAAAAAAATTACTATAAACAATGTTTTCAATTCATTTGGTGAATGAATATGCACATCTTTAGAAGTATATGAAAAAAATGAACGAAGCGGGACTCGAACCCGCGGCTCTTGGATACCATCCAATCGCTTATCGCCAATGAAGCCATACATTTTTACGAGCTACGTCGAAATACACTTACAAATACTATTACACATTGTTATTTTATGCTAAGGCGACGATCATTTTGACGGTATCAAAGAGGCGCGGGTTCGAGTCCCGATACTTTAAATTATTCATAAATACTTTTCTTTCTTTAATATATAACTTTATAAATGTCTATTATTTCACATTTTACGTTGCTACTAGCATCTTAACGTATAGCTTAGCAATAGTATGGGTGACCTTGAAGGTGCAGATTGAAATCATGCTACAATTTTAAAGTGATGTATATCTCTTAATAGATTAAGTTAATATTTTTTTTATACTGTGACTTTATTTCTATATTCATTATTCTAATTAATTTTATATTCTGGATATGTCATATTTAAAAGTATTTTTTTTATCTGTGATCAGTTATTATTATGTACAAATACAAGTATGCTTAATTTAAATAAATGTAAATAAAGTTAATAATCATTTATTAACTTTATTTACATTTATTTACATTTAAATAAATGTAAATAAAGTTAATAAATGATGCTACATTGTTTATTGTTGCTTTTTCAGCTTGCAGAAGGTTAAATCGATTTGGTGCCCAGAGTTAAGCTTTGAAAATAAAATAATATCCCATATACTATAATAAAAAATGAGTTCTTAAACTATAGTTTAAGAACTCATTTGTTATTATGATATATGGGTATGTATTATGATATATGGTAAAGGAAGGTTGGCATTTTTTACTAAAAATGGACCTTTTTATTTAAAAAAATATTTTAAATAATAAATAGGGCCTATATTGGAGGCCAAACTCATTTTGAAAAAATAATCTAGATACGCCTATGCACTCTGTACTGCCTTTTCTGCATTTTTCGAAATTCGAAACATATAGTACGGAATGGCGAAACCTAACGCCACGCTTTAACTTACGAGAGCGAGAATATGAGAATAACTCATTCTACCGAGCCCGAACCCACGACCGTCGCGTTTATGCAGATTTACACACGCCGGCACGAAAGCTCCAGGATATATTGTAGTATGTAAAGCACGATTAATAAAAAAAAAAAAGCAACATTTTTGTATTTTGAGTTTTGTATTTTAACTTTAGTGATGTATTAATATGAAATGGCATATAATTTTACTAAATAAAAGTATTTAAAATAATGCTTGATGTACATGTTATGACATCAGGAGAATTAATGTGGTGGGATATTAAAAAAAACTATCCTAATTTCACATTATGATTAAATATAAGCTTATGATTTAAATAACGATCTGAACTAAATACAAATATTACAACTTATCAATACGAATGTCACAACACCTCTGCTCCTCGCCTCCGGGGTTGTTCCACTGGCTATAACGGAGATGAACAGCCTTTTCAGTTCCTCAAGAACAGGTTTTCCCCCAGCCTTAAGCAGCTCAAAGGCCACTTCATCTTCCCCGGGAGCCTTCCCATTTTTAATCCGTCTGAGTGCTGCCGCGATTTCGTCTATATTAACGTCCGGAAAATAGTCTGTAAAGTGTCGGGAGAGAAATTGGGAATATACAATTAGTCATTGTTGACAATGATTGCTTTGAAATAGACTGGAGCGCGCATTTCACATCAGGTCTCCAACAAACGCCTTTTCATAATTATTTTAAATTGTGATATTGAATTGTGTTTGTTGTGCTTCGAGGTACCTTCTTAGAGACTTAATTGCGTCCTCGACTTAGCAGTAGCAGTAGATACTCCTATATCCTTTAGTATGTCTTTTTATGGCGATAGCAGCGTGTGATGCTGTCGTGTATGACACTCTTGATAGGCTTAGCTTGGATGATAAGTACTGACCTGTATGTTACTCCCTGAGAGTCGTTGATGGTCAAGATGCACCCACTTTCCCCCCCCCTTTTTCGGTTCGAATTCTCTGTTTGCGTATGGACCACGTACAGGGTGTTTTAGAAGTCTGGTGGAACGGCAGCACCAGCATATTCCAATCTTAGGGAACGATTTACGAGTTGAGCCGAATAAAATCTGTCATAAACCTGCTTAAGCGCATAAATTACGTCCAATGGACATCTGTATGATCTGATAGATCTTGAGTGATGATGCCTTAAGATCGCTTAATGGGATTCTTCTTTTAATTCTTTGATCTATGGAATACTTTAAATGTGCTTTCTAAGATACTGACTAATTTTAATAAATAAAACAACATCCATAGGCTTTGCACCCTTTTTAAATCATATTATATATATATATATATATATATATATATATAGATATATATATATATATATATATATATATATATATATATATATATATATATATATATCTAATATTATAATATATATATATAATATCTATATATATATATATATATATATATATATATATATATATATATAGATATATATATATATATATACATAGAATATATATATATACTATATATATATATATATATATATATATATATAATATATATATATAATATATATATATATATATATATATATATATATATATATATATATATATATATATAATATATATATATATATATATATATATATATATATGATATATATATTATATAAAAATTTAAATTTGATTGGGTCGGTTAAAACGTTATGTCGATAGTAGAAGCCAAAAATCCTCAGCTCCTCCAAATTTAGCCTCCAATCACGTCAAAAATTCTGGTCAGAAATTAATGAATTTTTGTATAGTAATAGCTCACAGTCCCGACACACATAAATTTAAGTTTTTATCCCGGTATTCTATGCTGTTCCCGGAAAATAAACGAAAAAGTAATAAAATTAAGATACTAAAATAAATGAAAAAAAGTGAGTTAGATTTGGCATGCTAATACTTCATAGACTTAAACAATATATATAGGATAGTTTTATCCTGATATGCAATGCAAAAGACGAATGTAGAATAAATTACGTCGATTACTTGCAAGTAAAGATCTATTTCAATCTCACTTAGTAACAGTGGCAATTAGTGAAAGATTTTTTATTTAAAATTTAAAAGCATTTGAAATATTTCCATAGTCTAGCTAGATTTCACAGTAATAGTTACAAATCACTTGATTTACAATTATTATAGTGACATTTAGCGATCAGAGGGTAATTTAGTACTTTTTAATAGAATTTTATCTATTGGTAGGTAAATTCAAATAATTATAAATAAATAAAATAAATATAATGTGTTTATAAATTTATAGTAATATTTTATAATATCTGTAAACAGATGTTGTTATTCATTGAAATAAAATTTCCGCAACACGCTGGCGGGATTTTTTTTATTTATATTAATGTCGATATATCTTAAATACATCTGCAGACCATATATGAAATTGACATAGTATTAAAGTATTAGTAGTATGTATTAGTGGGTCGATTTATATATCGTTAATCTATGGTCTGCTCTCTACAACAGAATGAATAAATTTTGACAGCTTAAAACCTAAGTCAATATATGGAATAGTTGTCATCCTGGTATTCAATGGGGTCTCTATAAAAAATATAGACATATTTTAGCTATGTCAATTACTAGCAAGTGAAGCTAAATTAAATAATAGATTTAGTCAAATAAATTACTTAATAATAATATTAATTTTTTTTAAACATTAACAATGTTAAAAATTGTCAAAGTTCAACGTTTGTTCAATGTTTATTATTATTATTATGTGGGATATCCCACATTAAACATTGAACAAACAAAGGAAAAGTCCAAAAAAATAATAATTTTATCTAATGGTTTTTATCTGGGATATATATATATATATATATATATATATATATATATATATATATATATATATATATATATATATATATATATATATATATATATATATATACTATATATACCCTACCCTGTACCCTGTAAGTTTATATATATATATATATATATATATATATATATATATATATATAATATATATATATATATATATATATATATGTACTATAAGCTCTAACTTATTGCCAGATTTCATAACTCTAGGATGACGGGAAGTACCCTGTAAGTTTTGATTATGCGACGACTTTGATACAAAATGCAAAAAATTAAGCATAAACGTTCATATGTTTTGAACGCGTTGACTTAGTAGTTTGATTTTTATTGTGCGTTAAGAGGTCATCGATTTGGATATTTGATATCAATTTTAGCTTGATTCTCCCACGTGATTTGGAGAAAATGGTCTTGACAGACAGACACATAGGCAGATTGACATACAGACAGACGGAAAACCGAATTTTTAAAAAAAAAAATTGTGATCTACAAACATTTAAATTTTTTAAAAATAAATAACTTTTAATTATGGTGTTCCAATAAATAAAAAATAAAAAGGGTTAGTACGATTTTGAGTTTCATTACAATTGTGGGAAGTGGAAAAGATAGAACATAATCTGGTTACAGACTATATGTTAATTACAAATACGTTTACGATGTAATATATACGTGCAATAAACATATAGGTACATTAATCATGATTTTTAATAACATATAAGAGTGAAAAAAGACGACGTGAAAATTAAATTGTATTGTTATGTAGGTATAAAATTTTAAAACGAACGCGATCTAGCTAGATAAGCGGGCGAAGTTGCGAGCGGGTGGCTAGTTAATAATATACAGGAGTCCTTTCAATTATGTGATTGTAAGGTTTGGAGCAGAGCCTTGGTGACGGTGGCATCGCGCATATGAATGGCGGCCTTGAGACACGTGTTCTCTCGCTGACTGTGTGGATCAACAAGCGCAAAGAGAGACTCCCCACTCGAGCACCGCAATCACTTTATTATGTAACTGCAGCAGTCGGTAGGGTGAATCACCCCCTCTCATTCTCGTTGCTCTGCGGCTGCGGGGGATGGACTGTTGGCTGTGTCGTTCGACATAGTCAAAGCCTTTAACTCCATTCCCCACTCCACCATACTAGATGCGCCGGCTCGCTGGTTAACTCGAATCAGTAAAAGATGTATGGCTAAGCGTAACAAAGCTAAACGCTAAACGTAAAAATAAAACCTCTCCTTGTGAGGCGAATCTGTCAGCATACAAAAAACTGCGAAAAATCTGCAACAGAATGTGTAGATATGCTAACCGCTATATTCACAATGCCATTTAGAATCTGTGCCAAGCGTAAGTTTTGAGGTTCTTGGAGTCGCTTGGTGTAGACAAAACCACTAAAAGACATCAGATTTCAGTGGATCTCAATTTTCTAAATTCTCACTTTCCACCACCTATATTAAATATAACTTCCCAAATAAAGACGCAAATACTTGCTTTTTATCTCACATTGCCAAGATCAAGTCAATAGGTATATCCGCTCCATTTCTACCAAAGCCATCGGGAGCGGCCGAGCCTTGAGATGATTTTTCCTGCGTTGGAGGACATTGCACCAGTGCTTACCCACATCATAAATTTTTCACTGTCATGTACATTACTTTCCCACACAGTGAAAGAATGCTTATGTCGTTCCATTGCCTAAAACCTCGAATCCCACCAATGTCAACGATTATCGTCCTATATCCATTCTTAGTACGGTAGCTTCAAGGACTTTGGATAGGATAGGCCTATCCAAAGTCCTTGAAACTACCGTTTACAATCAACTTTATTCCTTCCTTTCCACTAATAATCTTCTATGCCCTTACCAGTCTGGTTTTCGCCCCTTTCATAGTACAGTTACTGCGCTGCTGAATATTACGGAGGTCATTCGTTGCGCTATGGATATTACCAAGCTCACTGCAATAATACTACTGGATTTCAGCAGTGCTTTTAACTCGGTAGATTTTGATATACTTCTTGCTTCTCTCCGTGCAGTTAACATTCCTTCCACAGTTATAAACTGGTTTCACTATTATCTCTTAGATCACCAATGGGTGAAAACCAATGATAATACATCAGCTTGGCAAGATCTCGCAGCTGGTGTTCCTCAAGGCGGCGTCCTTTCTCCACTTCTATTCTCTATTTTTATTAACAATATTTGTATATGCCGATGATTTATAATTGTATCGACATGGCTACTTTAATGAATTACCAGAAACCATCGCGTCATTAAATGAGGATTTAGCTGCGATACAAAGCTGGACTGACGGTCTTTTAGTAAATCCAAAAAAGTCACAAGCAATCATTATCAGCAGTTACAGACTTGGAAACAAAATCAATTGGCATTTAGTACCAAACGTTATAACTCATATTCCGAACTGTGGCAAAGTTAAGAATTTGAGACTAACTATCGATAGCAAATTAACATGGAGATCTCATATTAACTAACTCAGTAAACGCATGCATTTCTCATTTCATTCTCTCAGGCTACGCCAATATTTTCTTCCTCACCAGACCAAGATTATGCTTGCGCAATGTCTGTTTCTACCAATTCTTGATTACGCCGATGTTTGCTACTTGGATGTAAATGAGGACTACTTACCAAAGTATGACCACGTCTCTCAATTTCGCGCTCAGCTTAATTGGCTCTTAATCCGTTTTCACGGTGATATGCACATCCTTTCCTTCCTTTTTAAAATACCTAACTACCAAAATTTTCCTACCTACCTACGTTCCCGTTTCAACATCCTACTCCCACCCGTGCAAGAAGGTCTTATGATAAACCAATTCTTGACATCCCAAAAAGTAACACAAAATTCCTAGAAAAGTCCTTCTCCATATATGCCGTATCGTTTTGGCACGAACTTCCCAAGACAATACAAGAGAGCCATTCATTAACATAATTTAAATCCAGATTGAAAAAACATCTTATTCAACTTGCAGATAGAACTTAAAAAGTAAAATATTGTATATGTCTGTCATGGAGTCCGACTCTGAGAATAGAATAACACCCCACGACACCTCCATTTCCTAGCAATACACGGCAGGAAAAATATAAAATGTCAAGCAAATGTTTATGTCAAGGATTAATAATTTTTTGTAACTAATATGTACAAAAATGCAAGACTACTGGATTCAAAATTCGTAGTAGTAAGGCTATTGGGAAGGAAATTCTCAATTGTACTGCTAACAAAACTACTGGCGATCATCCATTTTTTTTAGTTGGCATTAATTAAAATATTTAAAAAGAAGCAAATAAAGTATATTCGATATATAAATACAATTAAATATTTTATAGTTTGTTAGAACACATAAAAGCGTAATTGGAAGTGTTTATGCAATATAGATGAACACATCAAAAATGAATATCGATAAAAGATATAAAAGGTGTAAAGGGTTTAAAATTTAAATAATCACTTAAATATAAGATTAAAATGAAGTTTTTTTACCTATGATGTGCTTTTTCTAACAGTTGTCAATATTCTAGTATGATTGGCCAAGGCTATTTGAAAATATTTGATAGTAACTTAACGTTCATAAATTTCATCTCTCTTGTATGACAACGTCCAATTATTAAAACCCTTAAACCCTAGCTAAGTTATAGCATTCTATTAAACACTAGTGTAAACTGTTACCAATGCTTTTTCAATTTCTTATTTTACTTTTGACAATTACTTATGTTAGAAATGATCAAATTAAGGAAGACAAAATGGTCGGAGTAAAGGCTTTACACGATATCACAATAAACAAGGACACAATTATTACTAGGAACATGAATTTAAAAAGTAAACACGCGGAAAAAGGTATTTTTTATATATTATAACTTGTCTAAAGAATAACTTATACATAAAAGAATATGATGTTGAAATTTACTTGGCTTAGCATTGGAAGTTCCATCTTCTATTCAACGGGGGTTTTTGCCAAATGTAAAAAATTATTTAGTTTAATTTTAAACTTTTAGATTTTTTACAATTATATAATTTATTATACTTCTTAACAAGAAAGTAGTTATTAATATTTCATTGTATCTTATAAATAAAATATAATTTTTTCTGTTACATAGCAAATGACAAAAATTCACACAGTCAACAGCCAGACTGGTCATACAGTTCTTTCCCAAAAGAAGTCAAAAGTCATGTCCAGCAATTTAAAAGGAACATGTCGGAATGCTTGAAGGAAGTGCAGCTAAATGATAAGCGTCCAATAAAGCGTCTCTCTCCCAGAAAAGAGTCTCCCGTTCACGGTGAATGCCTCATCGCGTGTGTCCTCAAACGAAATGGCGTTATTGAAAATGGGAAAATATATAAAGGTAAATGCTTTTATTTGCTGAAAAATATTGTGCTAGATTGAATCGATACCTTGATCGTGTCAAAAATCAGGTTTACAATTAAATACAAATCGATTTTGTTTTTGGTTTTTAGTCCCTAAAAAGTTATCTCACACTGTCCAATGTAATTTTTTTAGGTTTCTATAAATTTCTATAATTATAATATAAATATTTCTTAAATTACAGACAATTTACTCGCATTAGTCAGAAAGTTTTATGGAAAAGACGAAAAAGTGATGAAGAAATTAGAAAAGAACGTGGATCGTTGTATCGAAGGAAGTGTTAAAAATAAGGACGATTGTACTGTAGCTTCATATCTCAATGAATGCACAAATGATCTTATGGCAAATAACAAACACAAAATTATTGTAAATTACTAATACGAGTATATAAATAAATAAACGTATATCTTGATACATTCAAATCTTTTTAAACGTACTTATCATTTACTTTAAGAATAAAGTACAGAAATAATTCTAAGTCTACTAGTTTTTGACACAATGCATTATAGTTTTTTTTTAAATATTAGTAAAGTACATTTATTTTAAAAAGAAGAAGTAGAAGAAAGATGTCTGCATAAAAAATTTTCAATGATATCTACAATTGCTTAGTTTTTTTTTAATTATATATTTGCTAATTATATATATATATATATATATATATATATATATATATATATATATATATATATATATATATATATATATATATATATATATATATATATATATATATATATATATATATATATATATATATATATATATATATATATCATGCCATGAAAAGGTCAATAAAGCGTAAAGATATGCTCTGTGATCCGAGTTGCGCCCTAGGTTGTCCGGGAATCAGGGTGTGAAATGGGTTACCGGCCATGGGATGGCAGGCAACCAGGCATCCCACGGAAACTATGCAACTGGAAGAACAAAATTCCAACTAAGAAATAATATCAGAGTTGGAACATGGAACGTAAGAGGTCTTACAGACGGAAAGCTCCATGTTGTGGATCATGAACTAGAACGATACAAATGTACAATTACAAGCTTAAGCGAAACACATTAGAAAGAGAGCGGTCATAGAGACTTAGAGAAACATTGTGCTTACTTCTCGGGAGACAAAGCATCAAGTTATGCTGGAGTTGCCATTGTAATACCAAAAATCTGGAATGGCGCTGTTTTAGGCTATAACCCAATAAGCAATAGAATCATATCACTCAAACTCAGTGCATCACCAACACGCCTCAACATAATACAGGTATATGCAGGAGGTATATGCAGGTATCTAAGGAGGAGATTGATGACTTCTATCAAGAACTTGAAGCTAGTATAAATGCCATACCAAAGAGAGAACTATTGGTTGTTATGGGTGACTTCAATGCAAAAGTCGGAAGCACTGCTGTGGATGCAGATTTGCGTGACGTAGTTGGACTTTATGGTCTTGGGGACAGAAACGATAGAGGAGAACGGCTCATTGAGTTTGCAGCAGAGCATAATCTGACCATAATGAACACTGTTTTTAAACATCACCCCAGACGCTTATACACTTGGACATCCCCGGGTGGTGCCTATCGTAACCAAATAGATTACATTCTTATTAGAACTCGATGGAGGAGCTTGATAACAAATGCACATACCCTTCCTGGAGCAGATTGCTCTACAGATCACGAGCTACTTGTAGGCAGTATGAGGATCAAATTGAGAAATACTATTCACAAAAGAACATCTAAAAGATTGGAGATAAAAGACAAAGAGTCATTTACTAGAGTTCTCAGAGAAAACCAGCACTTACTGTCACAAAATGAAAATGAAACAGATATTAACAACATGTGGATAAAAATCAAGAACTATATCAAGGTGTCAGTAGAAAAATCCTAACCAAAAACAAAGATATCAAAGAGACAACACTGGATGACACAGGACACATGGGACTTGGTCGAAGAGAGGAAGAATCTCAAGGCACGTGGTGCTTGTGTGCGGGACCTCAACTTAATGAGCTCCCGTATTCAAGCATCTTGTCGTAAAGATCGGAATTCGGCCCTCAATGTAATATGTGACGAAGTTGAAAAACATTCTCTCAAATCAGAAACTAAAGATCTCCACATGAAAATACGTTTTATTACACGCCAATTCAAACCTAAAACCTGGGCTATAGAGAATGTAGAAGGCAATACCGTGACAGAAATCCGAGAAATTATTACAGTCTGGAAAGATTATTGCTCTTCACTATTCTCTACCGGTTTCTGTTTAGATCAGAATGCTGAGGCTACTAACAATAACTCAGTAGAACTAGAACCGGCTCCATTGGTGGAAGAAATACGATCTGCAATCAAATTACTCAGGAAAGGCAAAGCTGTAGGAGTAGATGAAATCCCTATTGAAATTATTAAAGCAATGGGTGAAACCGGAGTTGAGATAATGCACAGTCTTTGTTGCCGTATATGGGAATCAGGAAATTGGCCATGTGATTGGGCACATTCACTGTTTGTACCTCTGCATAAAAAAGGGTCGACCTAAAAGTGCAATAACTATAGATTGATATCCCTTATAGATATAATGACAGCAAAATACTTCTACGCATTCTTAACAGCAGACTTCAAGCTTTTCTGTCACCTGAAATTGCACCAGAACAGGCAGGTTTCGTAAAGGAAAAGGGAACCAGGAAACAAATACTCGTGCTAAGGCAGATCATTGAAAAAGCGCGAGAGTTCAATGTCTCACTTTACGTGTGTTTCGTAGGCTTCAGCAAAGCTTTTGACACTGTACAATGGAGTAAGCTGTGGAAAGTCCTTCTGGAAATGGGTGTACCCCAACATCTGGTATATCTAATCAGAAGATTATATGAAGATGGCACAGCTACCGTTCGGGTAGATAATTTAGACTCGAATAATTTCAAGGTGGAGGCTGGAGTGAGACAAGGTTGTATACTCTCGCCACTACTTTTTAATATCTATACAGAATACTTGATGCGGATCGTTCTTAAGGATTGGGACATGAGTGTTACTTTGGGAGGTTGCAAAATGTTTAACTTACGGTACGCAGATGATACCACACTCCACACTTGCTACTACCAAGGGAGACATCGAGACTCTTCTTCGACGTCTTGAAGTTACCGGATTGGATTTTGGTCTCGCAATTAACCGTGACAAAACTAAAATGATGATTATAGACCGAGCTGGAAACAACCACCTTGATGTAAGAGCTATCGCAAATTGCGAAGTCGTTCAAAGCTATATTTACCTAGGCTCAAAAATTACAAACACAGGTGGTTGTCAAGAGGAAATTCGCAGTCGTTGTGCAATTACCAAATCGGCAGTTGAAAAGCTTAATAAAATCTGGAAAGATCGCAGAATAACCAAAAACACCAAGGTCCGTTTAATGAAATGCTTGGTCTTTCTTATTTTTCTCTATGGAGCAGAAAATTGGACGCTACGACTACACGATCGACGAAAAATAGATTCTCTAGAAATGTGGTGTTGGAGGTGAATGCTACGAATTCCGTGGAATGCTTTTCGCACCAACGTATCTATTTTGAAGGAATTAAACATCAAAGAAAGGTTGTCAACGACCGTTTGTGGACGAATACTTAAATTCTTCGGTCACATAACGCGCAACGAAAATTCCATGGAACGGCTTGTCGTGCAGGGCAAGATAGAAGGAAGAAGAGCTCGCGGTCGCTCTCCAGCAAGATGGATAGATCTAATAAAATCTGTTACTGACCGCACCATCAACGAATGTTCGCACGAAGCCACGAATAGAGTAAGATGGAGACGCATCGTGATGATATCAACGCAGAAACCGACCAATTCCTGACCACGACCACTCTGCCATGAGTGTACGACTAAGAAGAAGAAGATTTTGAAAAGAAAATCAAATCTTAATACTTGGCAATTATTGTAACCGGATTTGTATTATTAGTAATAATAATAATAATAATAACACTATTTATTGTACACTCATAAAGGAAAACATGACAATCAGAAATATATAACAAATTGAAATGTACAAGAGGCTACCTCATGCAAAGAGGAGGTAAAATAGGTGGAGGGTGTGAACCATAAATATAATGATGTATACTAATAATAATTATATACTATATATACATACTAATACTCAAATAATACTATATTTGTATCAAGTAAATATTAATTAGTTCTATAATTATATAAAATATATAAATGTTTAAATAACATATTACACATACGTACCGTCCTGTTCACATACATACATATAGGCATAAGGCACAGGCAGTAATGAGAAAAAAAAAACTAAAAGAAGTTCAAAGGGCTTGAAGATGAAATTTTAAGAGTATGATTTTGCCCTTATTACATTTTTAGCTGGATGTAGCGTTAAGGTCGTCTGCGACCAGAACCTCCGCCGGACGAAGTCGTTCAACTAATTCCCCCAGTCGGATTAGGAACTATTCGAACTTTGCTAGAGTTCGATTGGGGGAAAAGTAGATGCCGACTATGCCAAGATCGCCGACAAGTGTCGCAACGCATCCCGTACTGTTTTCGACTCGTGAGAAAGGCGGAGAGCCCGCAGCCACCTGGGTGACGCGAGCAACCACCCCGGTATTGTCGACGACCCAATTGTCCCTGGCGGGAACGGTGTATGGCTCCGCAACAACTGCCAAATGTATCGACCATTGCACCAGGCTTTGGACCAATAAGTCTTGGGCTCTGGCACAGTTTTTATATATGATTGTTGATATGTTGAAGATTGTTGATATTGCCCTGTAACCATTGATATTGTTTGTATGGATATGGATTGTTGATATTCCCCATCCATTATTGAGTGAGCATTAGCTAAACAGTGGAGCAGCAGTGTGGAGCATCCGAGCACGTCGCCTGCTTGTGCCCGGGACATCCATATCTGAAACAATGGGAGCTCTGGTCTTCACCGCTACACTACGCCGCCACATGTCCTACCTCGTGGCAGCGGAAGTATCGTAGGACTCTTTGTTGCAGCAATATTACCTTCGCGGATACGAACCCGACCAAGAGACGGCCTCCGCTCACCTTCTTAGCGGCTGCCACTGGGCACCGAACCCAGGCTGTGCCAAGCCCAGCTTTGTCTCGGCGTGTGTCAAGCTCGGCTTTGTCCTCTGTTTTGAGTGCACTGACCTCACAGCTGCCAGCCCTGCTTACAGCTAACGCCACCTCCTCAGAAGTTGCTGATTCATCCATCCATTTAGTGGGCCTAGTGACCTGAACCTCGTTTTTGTCCAGCACTCCACGAAGCTTTTGCGCTAGAGCCTTGGCCTTCTCGCCTGAGTTAGCCCCTGGGAGTTCCAGAAGCCTCGAGCCAGTTGAGGCAACTCTAAAGCGCACATCCGAGATGCCCTCCGCGAGGTCAACCTTATCCTTTAGTTGCGTATGGATTTGGCTAATTGCGTAAGGGGTTGCAACTTGAGTGCAACTACGGCTGACCGAGGCTGTCGAAGTTTTGGCACTTTCGGCTTCGTCGGTGCTTTAGGCCCCGTCTTCTTGTTATGTGGCTGTTGAGCAGCAGCAGCCTTCTTTTTGCCGCCGTTCCTGGCTACCACGTTCCAGTCTTCAGACATGATAGCTGGTGCAGGAGGTAAGGGAAGAGGCTCTGTAACTTTTTCTCCCTGGGTATTTTTACCCTAGCCCTTACCCTTATCAGGCTTTGACCTCTCGTAGGGCCAGGATTTGTGGAGACTCGGAGTGTGGTCGCCGCCACCGCGTTGGATATCGTCTCTTTTGATGAAGCCTTCGACTTAGTCAAAAGAGAGCGCATATTTTGAGCAGGGAGAAGTCTGGTATCCAGGCCTTCAATGCGGGCGCTGACCATGGTTCCGACTTCCAACATGATTGAACGTTTCAGCTCATCATAAACCACTGGTTGGCCAGATTCTATACCCTGGCCCCTTTGCTTTTGCAGGTCAGCCCGTAAGAGACTGACCTCCTTACGCAGCTCATACATTTCAAAGCGTACCCTACTATTATGAGCGCGTAACTGAGCTACCTCCGGTACGGACTGGCCTCTGCCTCTCCTCTTGACCGTAATTTTTGGCGCCGGTCTATCGGACTCTCGTTCGCCAGAGGACCCTGATATTCGAGCTCTTTATTTATTATTATATTTTAATATATTTACAAAGTGTTTTAAGTGACTTATGTGCTAGTAAAATAAATAACCTACCGCTGGTGATATTCCTATAAGAATTTATCACAATAAAAAAAAGAATTATAATATTAAATTTTCTAAACGTATTATAGAATTATAGCATGGATGATATTAAGGGGTCCGTTACTGCTATGGCAGAGATGTTTAACACCAGGTTGTGTGAGTTTCAACAGGAGCTGAACAAATCTGTATTACCAACTACTGTAACAACTTTATCTGCAGATAGACCGCCTAGAGACGTCAAGGACTACCGGTTTCTGTTTAGATCAGAATGTTGAGGCTACTAACAATAACTCAGTAGAACTAGAACCGGCTCCATTGGTGGACGAGGTACGATCTGCAATCAAATTACTCAGGAAAGGCAAAGCTGTAGGAGTAGATGAAATCCCTATTGAAATTACTAAAGCAATGGGTAAAACCGGAGTTGAGATAATGCACAGTCTTTGTTGCCGTATATGGGAATCAGGAAATTGGCCATGTGATTGGGCACATTCACTGTTTGTACCTCTGCATAAAAAAGGGTCGACTAAAAAGTGCAATAACTATAGATTGATATCCCTTATATCTCATCCCATGCCATACTTCTACGCATTCTTAACAGCAGACTTCAAGCCTTTTTGTCACATGAAATTGCACCAGAACAGGCAGGTTTCGTAAAGGGAAAGGGAACTAGGGAACAAATACTTGTGCTAAGGCAGATCATTGAAAAAGCGCGAGAGTTCAATGTCTCACTTTACGTGTGTTTCGTAGACTTCAGCAAAGCTTTTGACACTGTACAATGGAGTAAGCTGTGGAAAGTCCTTCTGGAAATGGGTGTACCCCAACATCTGGTATATCTAATCAGAAGATTATATGAAGATGGCACAGATACCGTTCGGGTAGATAATTTAGACTCGAATAATTTCAAGGTGGAGGCTGGAGTGAGACAAGGTTGTATACTCTCGCCACTACTTTTTAATATCTATACAGAATACTTGATGCGGATCGTTCTTGAGGATTGGGACAAGGGTGTTACTTTGGGAGGTTGCAAAATGTTTAACTTACGGTACGCAGATGATACCACACTCCTTGCTACTACCGGATTGGATTTTGGTCTCGCAATTAACCGTGACAAAACTAAACAAACTAAACGGTCACATAACGCGCAACGAAAATTCCATGGAACGGCTTGTCGTGCAGGGCAAGATAGAAGGCAGAAGAGCTCGCGGTCGCTCTCCAGCAAGATGGATAGATCTAATAAAATCTGTTACTGACCGCACCATCAACGAATGTTCGCACGAAGCCACGAAAAGAGTAAGATGGAGACGCATCGTGATGATATCAACGCAGAAACCGACCAATTCCTGACCACGACCACTCTGCCATGAGTGTACGACTAAGAAGATTTTAAAAAGAAAATCAAATCTTAATACTTGGCGATTATTGTAACCGGCTTTGTATTATTAGTAATAATAATAATAATAATAATAAGCCCCCCCTAAAATCCTACCTTACGTCCTAGCTGAACATCTTGCTAACTTGCTTACACGGCCAACAAGGTTAAGGTAACCCATCAATATGGAGACTCGAAATAGGAAAACACGTATAGGGCCGCTTCTCGGGGGTGATCGCCGGGGCACGTCTGCAGCTGGCCACGGGCGTGACAGTATGCTAGCCAGTGATTCTCGTAGTTCCGACTGGGCGAGAGTCGAGGACAGGGGGCGTGGGGATAGGTCCTCAGAAGTTACAGTCGGGAGACGTAGTAGTAGGAGTAAAGCGGTATCACCAGTTGATGATGTTTTGCAAGAGGCAAGAGCCAATCAAATTGCAACCACTAAGACTGGCAAACCAAGGGAGCGTATGAAATGGGATGATGAAACAAATATGTTTATCATGCGCACATATTACTATGTAACTAAACTTGAGACAGATAAAACTATGTATTGTAGTAAACTTTATGACAATTTTGCACAAAAATACCCACACCTTAAAGTATCTTCCCAAAGAATTGCTGACCAAAGACGAGTTATTATTAGAAATAAACTATTAACTACAAGTGTTCTAGAAAATATAAAGCGTGAAGTAGCGTTACTTTTAAAATCAGAAAAAAGCGAACAACAAAATAATTTAGACTAATCTTACCAGCCATACCTGAAGAAAACCCTGAAACTTCATTGCAAAATTTAAATAGACAAGTATTCAATCGTACAACAAATATTCATACTAATGATATTATATCCAATAAAATTAATAATACTTTTACACATGTCAATACTACACCACAAGCCGCAAATTCTCCAAATATCTCAAGAGAACACGAAGTTACAACAGCCGACAAAGTAGATTCTCAATACGTGGAAAAACTTATAAACGAACTCGAAACTGCACCTACCAAATATAGGGGATCAGATCCAACTTCTAGACCAAAATTACCGCGTTTAAAAGAAAATAAAATTCTTTATAAATTAGTTCATATATTTAATAATGATATTTTAGATAAGTATTGCTCTTTGGACTTAACGTTAACGGAACTACATACTCTAGTATATTGTAGTGCCATAGTCATTTCTCGTAATTTAGGATAAAAAATTAAAACACATGATGAAAAAAAGGATACAATAAAAACTCGTGAAAAGCCAGAGTGGCAGATTAGGATAGAAAAAGATATTGGCAAACTCAGAGCGGATATAGGCAGATTACAACGGTATATACACAACGATAGATCCAGAAAATTAGAAAAAAAAGTAGAATTAATATTTAAAAGGACAAAAATTCACTCAAAATATGAAAAAGATAATGCTAAGCCGGAAGAATTTTTAGACACGTTAAAGCAAAAGTTAGCACTCAAATCCCAAAGATTAGCAAGATATACTAAATCTCTGAAACGTAAATTTGACAACAAATTATTCTTAAGTAACGAAACAGGTTTTTATAGAACTTTAAAAATGAATTACCTATAAACGAAGAGAATACTAGAGAGTTACATACCCCAGAAGCATTTAAAAATTACTGGATGAATGTGTGGAAAAAGCAAGGGAATCACAATGACAAAGCTAATTGGATAGAAAATGAAGAACAAAAATGGAAACATATACAACAAATGGAGTTCTCTCAAATAACAACTGCAGATTTAGAGCATATTTTAACCAAATCAAAAAATTGGAAAGCTGCTGGAGTGGATAATATACACTGCTTTTGGTACAAAAAGCTCTCTACAATTCATAAAACGCTGGCGAGCATTATCACAGATTTAATACGGACCAATGAAAATATGCCTGATTTCATTACCAGAGGGATTACATATATGATACCTAAAATAAAACTCAAGATCCATCTCAATACAGACCTATAACTTGCTTACCAACTATTTACAAGATAATAACTTCATGCTTAACATTAAAGATAAATAACCATGTAACACATAACAACATCCTATCTGAAGAGCAAAAGGGATGCAGACAGAATCATAGAGGGTGCAAGGAACAACTTGTTATAGACAGTGTAATTTTGAAACATGCAACTACGCGCCATAGAAACTTAAATTTAGCATATGTTGATTATAAAAAAGCTTTTGATAGTGTACCTCACTCCTGGCTTATTAAAATTTTGCAAATTTATAAAATCAACCCAGTAATTATAAACTTCTTACAAAACATAATGAAAACATGGAAAACTAATTTGTATATCAATAATAACCAAACCGTAATTAAAACTGATGAAATTGCAATTGAAAACGGCATTTTTCAGGGAGATTCACTGAGTCCCCTATGGTTCTGTCTCGCCTTAAGCCCCTTATCCAATATTCTTAATAACTCTCAAGCGGGCTACGAATTGACACCTAGCACTATTATTACTCACTTAATGTACGTAGATGACATAAAACTTTTTGCTAAATCAGAACAGGATATGAGGAAATTATTAAGTATAACTACATCTTTTAGTAAGGACATTTGTATGACTTTTGGATTAGATAAATGCCGAGAATTACATTTAAAGAGAGGAAAATTAAGTAACGCCCGTAATATTTCAGGTGATGGTCTTCAATTTGATTTAATGGACGAAGGAGATACTTATAAATATCTAGGGATTCAAGAGGCTAAAGGAGTTGCTCATACACAAATTAAAACAGATTTAAAACAAGAATATTTCAAACGTGTCAATAGAATTTGTAAAAAGCAATTATATTCAAAGAACCTTATTAAAGCTATTAATACATATGCTATTCCAGTATTGACATACTCTTTTGGGATAATAAAATGGTCTAAAACAGATATCAATAGAATTGAAATAAAGACTAGAACATTTAAATAGTTTATGGCAAGGACAAATTCACAACTTACGTTTATTCTTTTTTGACAAAGCCAATAGTAGTCATATACATAAAGCAGTAACTGAAACGGATAACAACTTCACCCCTCTAAAACTAAAAGATAAAAATATCCAATTTGATAGTAAAGCTGACAGTCAAAATAGAAAATTAGATTTTTGGAGGAAAAAAGAATTACATGGACGCCATTTGCATGATTTCGAAAACTCAAATATAGACTCTGAGGCTTCAAATAAGTGGTTAAAATTAGGTTCACTCTTTCCAGAAACTGAAAGATTTGCCATAGCTATTCAAGATCAAGTAATTAATACCAAAAATTATAAAAAATATATACTCAAAGACCCAAACTTAATGACTGATTGATGTAGAAAATGTTTTAAGCAATCCGAAACCATACAGCATATTACAGGTGCTTGCTCGTCATTGACTCAGTCCGATTACAGTCACCGTCATAATCAAGTATGCAACATAATTCACCAAAAATTAGCTATTAAACATAAATTAACAGAAAAAAGCCACTTCCTTATTATGAATACACACCTTCACCTGTATTGGAGAGCACCAATCACAAGATGTACTTTGATAGAGCTATATTAACAGATAAGACAATACATAATAATAGACCAGATATAACTTTAATTGATAAAGAAAACAAAATAGTTTACATTATAGATATCGCAGTACCAAATACACACAATTTGCAAAAAAACAATATCGGAGAAAATCCATAAATATACAGAACTAAAGGAAGAAATCATCAGAATCTGGAAAATGAACAAAGTACAGATTGTGCCATTGGTGCTGTCCAGCACAGGTGTTATCCCGAAATATTTACACCAAGCCCTGAAAGTAATAGATTTGTTCGATAACACTTACTACACGATGCAGAAAGCAGCCATTTTAAACACTTGCAGAATTGTCAGAAAGTTTATACAAGATGACACCGATTTTACCTAACAGATTTTCGTGAAGTACTCTTGGCTTAGGCCCGCGGACTTCACTTATTACCAAAACCTAAAAGTTTTGAGCAAGAAAAACCAATAATAAAAACACTATTTATTGTACACTCATAAAGGAAAACATGACAATCAGAAATATATAACAAATTGACATGTACAAGAGGCTACCTCATGCAAAGAGGAGGTAAAATGGGTGGAGGGTGTGAACCATAAATATAATGATGTATAATAATAATAATTATATACTATATATACATACTAATACTCAAATAATACTATATTTGTATCAAGTAAATATTAATTAGTTCTATAATTATATAAAATATATAAATGTTTAAATAACATATTATACATACGTACTGTCCTGTTTACATACATACATATAGGCATAAGGCACAGGCAGTAATGAGAAAAAAAACTATAAAAGAAGTTCAGAGGGCTTGAAGATGAAATTTTAAGAGTATGATTTTGCCCTTATTACATTTTTAGCTGGATTTAGCGTTAAGGTTGTCTGCGACCAGAACCTCCGCCGGATGAAGTCGTTCAACTAATTCCCCCAGTCGGATAAGGAACTATTCGAACTTTGCTAGAGTTCGATTGGGGGAAAAGTAGATGCCGACTATGCCAAGATCGCCGACAAGTGTCGCAACGCATCCCGTACTGTTTTCGACTCGTGAGAAAGGCGGAGAGCCCGCACCTTGCGCCCGGGACATCCATATCTGAAACAATGGCAGCTCTGGTCTTCACCGCTACACTACGCCGCCACATGTCCTACCTCGTGGCAGCGGAAGTATCGTAGGACTCTTTGTTGCAGCAATATTACCTTCGCGGATACGAACCCGACCAAGAGACGGCCTCCGCTCACCTTCTTAGCGGCTGCCACTGGGCACCGAACCCAGGCTGTGCCAAGCCCAGCTTTGTCTCGGCGTGTGCCAAGCTCAGCTTTGTCCTCTGTTTTGAGTGCACTGACCTCATAGCTGCCAGCCCTGCTTACAGCTAACGCCACCTCCTCAGAAGTTGCTGATTCATTCATCCATTTAGTGGGCCTAGTGACCTGGACCTCGTTTTTGTCCAGCACTCCAAGAAGCTTTTGCGCTAGAGCCTTGGCCTTCTCGCCTGAGTTAGCTCCTGGGAGTTCCAGAAGCCTCGAGCCAGTTGAGGCAACTCTAAAGCGCACATCCGAGATGCCCTCCGCGAGGTCAACCTTATCCTTTAGTTGCGCATGGATTTGGCTAATTGCATAAGGGGTTGCAACTTGGATGCAACTACAGCTGATCGAGGCTGTCGAAGTTTTGGCACTTTCGGCTTCGTCGGTGCTTTGGGCCCCGTCTTCTTGTATGTATATTTGTTTATTTGTTATGTTAATTAAATTCTATCAATTATTAGATATTATACCCTAACCCTATATTATTTGCTATTTTTTTGCCCTATGGTTGCCTGGCAGAGATTGCTATTTGAGCAATAAGGCCGTATTTTGTACATATACTTTTTTATTTTTTTATATTTATTTTTTGTATGTTTTCTGGGTGTGCAATAAAGAGTTATTTTTATTATTATTATTTTGTCCACGTCTCTGACCTCCGCGAACTAACAGATATCATATTTTGATCATATCAATCCATACATTTAGATGCTCCCCAAAAACGACCATATGATGACCCAGATCCTCATCGAGATCTTCCACCAACCGACGAGACAACAACCTCTCATCTGTTTGGGGGAAAGTGGTAAATGGCAGAGCAGGCTGGCGCACATCAATAGTCAAAACATGAATAAAATGAAAAATTGGTGGATGGTTTGTCATATGAAAACAATTTCGATAAAACCAAGTCTCAGTGTGCAACTTGCTGTGAGGGAAAGTAGGAAAGATTATCCTTTTCATATGTGGGTGAAAGAAGCACAGAGACGCCACACAGAATCCATACAGACATTTGTGGATCGAAGAAAAGTAGTGCATTGAATGGTGCACGATATTTTATATTGTTTGTGAATTTCTTCAGTAGAATGACATTTATATACTTTCTTAAAAAGAAAAATGAAGCATTTACTCATTTCAAGATCTTTAAAACAATGGTAGAAAATCAGTTAAATAAAAAGATAAAAATACTAAGGTCATATAATGGACTAGAGTACACTAACAAAGAATTTGAAAGTTATTTGAAGCAATATGGTAAAATTCAACAGAGATCAAATAATTATACACCTGAACAGAATGGTCTATGTGAGCGAGCCAACTTTACTGTGCTTGAGAAGGCTAAATGTCTACTGTATGATGCAAAGCTGGATAAAAGATTTTGGTCAGAAGCAGCAAACACTGCTGAATATTTAAAAAATAGATCCATTGCATCGGGACTTCGTTTCGATCCCAAGACACGTCGGTTGAAGTGGGATAAGAAGTCTGCGGAGCACATATTAGTTGGCGATGGTGAAGATGTTAAGGGCTACAGACTATACAATCCTGTCAAGAAGACCCTTGTTACCAGCAGAGATGTTATCTTTATGGAAAAAGAATTAGGTGTTGCAGATAAAAATCAGGAGTCTGCTATTTGGATTCCTAATGAAGAGACTATAGCTGGCATATAGGAGGAAGTGAAAGCGGATTTAGTGGGGGAAGCATCGCAGTATGTTTCAGACTCCGAAGACCGCTACTCTGATCCCTCTGTATATGAGTTTGGGAATGAAACATTGACAGAAACTCCAACTACAGATAAATTATTACAAGAAGCCTAAATGATATCAGCCCCAGAGCAGGATTAAGAATTGGCTAGCAAGCTAGAAAACAACCTAAACGGTATGGGTATATGTGTCTTTTCAGTTCTGTTCCGGAATCCGAGGAGATTGTGTCGCAGAGCCTGAGAGTCTGCAGTGGAAGCGCGCTATGATTGATGAAATACAGTCGTTTGAGTACGACAGTGCTTGAGAGCTTGTTGACAACTCAGGTGACGTGACAATTGTGAAGTGTAGGTGGGTGCTTAATAAGAGGTTTGATGTGGACAATAATGTGCGGTTCCGAGCTAGACTTGTGGCTAAAGGTTGTTCGCAGACACCTGGCATTGACTATACAGGCACTGGCTCTCCTGTTGTAAGACATTCCACGCTTAGATTATTGTTTGCTTTGAGTGTAAAAATGAATATGAGTATTGATCACTTAGATGTAACAACAGCGTTTCTTAATAGTTTTTTAAAAGAAGCTATTTACATGTCATCACCTGACGGTTTTGTGAACAAAAGTGGGGGAGGTGTTGAAATTAAACAGAGCAATCTATGGGTTAAAACTATCTCCTCTTGTATGACAGAGTTAAAGATTTACTTTGTAATCTTCACTTCATAAATATTTGGTTTGTTGTTGAAGTGCTCTGGCTCCAGTTTGTAGAAATTACAAGTAAGCTCTAAATAATATAAAGGTATTAAAACTATTATTTGTTAGTATGAGAAAAAAGTTTGAGCGTGTGAAGCAAAACCACGATAATGATTTTAAGTTGTTAAGAAATAAATACGATAAGGTAAAACGAATGCATGGAAATTGCACTGCGTAACACATACAATAACTGCAAGAAACATTCTGAAAAGTGATTACTGAAACAAGTTTCAACAAGGGAAGGACAGGCGCTTGTTCTACAATTTTAGGTTTAAAAGGTCCTGTAAAAAGAAAACGATCGAAGAAATAGAAAAGTTCTTTATTAGAGAAAATGATATATATGTCACGGTAAATGGTACAAATTGTAGGAATACATGCATGAGTATGAAGCATAGCAACATTAATTTAATAATAAATATATATTTTAAGATATATACTCGTAAATATACTTAAAAAAAAAACATAGATGAACTAATAACGTTGGCTGCTTGTGATATTAAGTCAAATGAGTATGTTTAACAAATGTGATAAGAGCAAAATTGCTATTGATTATGATCCAACAAAATTAGATAACGAATTAACCTGGCTTCAATGGCTCAGAATTAACTATGAATATGAAAAATTCGGCAAGAAATATATCGCAAAAAGAACTACAAAAAGACATATCAGCGAAACTGAGCGCCAATTGTAATTGCATTTGAAAACACAATATTATTGTTTAAAACGCAATATCAAACACAATATCAATACCACGCGTGCATCAATAACATAAAAGATGACGAAATTGTTATTTAATATGACTTCTCCGAAAATTTTAACTGTAAAATTGCAGAAGAGATCCAGGCTGTTCTCTTTAGGGCATCTAAAGCCCTAATTCTGTTAAATAGCCCTACATTTAGAGACTCTTTACTTTAGAAATAAAGCTCAGTCTGATACTGCCACGAACTCCATTCTATATGGACACATTAGATTCTAATCATAAGGTTAAAATAAAAAAGTTAAAATTAAAAAAGTTAAGGGTAAATAGTTTACACATTTTCATATTATTCACTTTTTTTTTCAAATGGACCTAGCAGTCAACACCGCCTAAAAAAGAAATTTTATTTGCTTAATCTGTTCACAGCATAATTTAATCTATTTTACTTAACTTGATCATTCTCGGAATGTGGCCACGGAAAAAGTGTTGCGGACGGAATTGGCGGAACGGTTTAAAAGGCAGTTAGATAAAAAAGTAGCATTCCAGATATAATTTCACCAGTTCCGGGAACACTGAAACTACACCGAATTATATCTCAGCGGCCAAATCAAATATAATACAGACGAATAAGTTGTGCAGTTGCTGTTGCTCCAAAAACCATACTCTTTTCAACAATAATCAATTTCATAATATGTCCTTAGTAATCCTGTCCATAGTAATATACCAAGAATTAAAAGGCTGGTAGTAGAATCTATACATGAGTTTGACAGAAAAATAAATTATTAAAGAAATTACATTATGATAGGGCGATGAAAATTATGGAGAACAATTATAGTGCAATAATGAGGGGTGACAGGGTAAATGAGGTAAAAGTTTTAAAACTGAAGTAAATATAAATGAGAAAATACTAGAAACTTTTTATTTGTATGTCAATGACAGGATAAATTAAATACAAAGCGACAAGTACGTAGACGATGAAAAGAATAAACAGTCTATAATATGTAAGATGACTCTTTATGACTCTTCTTGATTGTATTTAAACCAGAGCGGAATAATGCGATTATAGGAAACACTATGGAAAACATTGAGTATAATGTATATTATTCTACAGATAATATTATTCTACAAATCTTCAATCTTCGGGCGGCAAGCGGGGCTCTGCCGTCTCGTGACCTATCTTTCCCTATCTACTCGTGGGACTTATATTCAGACGAAAAACACAAACATAAACCTAAACCTATGTTTTCCGTCTTGGGATATCCAAGTCAGGATGAACCATCATAAGACAAAGAGGACCGAAAAGAACTCTGGATCGTCTGCGGTACCTTCTACATTGGAGTAGGAAGTCTAGGTCGATGGAGGAAACTCGGCTCGCCTGACGAACAGCTCCAAGCCGAAGGCAATATTACAGGCAACAAGCGAGAGCGGTTGAGCAGTCCTTTGACATGTGCCGGAAGTCTTGGAAGGAAATTCTGATACAGAAGCCGCCCTCTGAAAAAACCTTGAAAATGGTGTGAGATCGGAGGACGAACCTCTCAAGGGGCATATAGTCACAGCCTCGAGGATCTCTGCGGCGGCTACAGGTGGCCTCAATCCACTGAGCTATAAGGAGATAGTTGGAGCCTCCAGAGTGGGGATCCGCAATTCGGAACCCATGACGGAGGACCAAATGTTTTTAGTCCATCGCCAACTGATTCTGTTCATTACAAAATAGACACAGCTGGTGATGGCTAGAATTTGCGGATTTCAGCCACAAGACAGGGTTGGATACTGGTCACCTGTGTAAACAGGACAGAGTCATGACTTACAGATAATTTACGAAGAAATGAATTTTTAAACTACTATTTTTTTATAAATTACTGATATAAACAAATACAAGAAAAAGTATCAGCCATGACCAGAACGCCATTTTATTTAAGAACTGATAATGATAATGAAGAAGTATATTAACGCATGGCTGTTCTGCTCATTTTTACTCTCTAAAGATTTGGATTTCAGAGAGAATAATTACTTTGCTGCCGCAAAATATACCTAAAGGTGGCCGATCCTTTAATGTCCCGAAAGCAGTAAGGTGGATCACATTACTTCGAAGTATATTTATTAGAATGGCAAAAATTCTAACGATATGTGAAGGTAATAGAAAATAGCATACACATATCCCAAAAAGTGACAAACATGATGTTAAACAGGTCAGCCGTAGAATTATTTAAAATCTACAAGCCAGTAGTACAGCAGTGAGAAAACATCACTGTTAAGGAAAATGTCTACTATACTAACACACAAGTAAATAAGACATTATTGTATAAATATGCATGTTGTGTTATGCTATAAATGTGCTTTTGCATTTAAATAAAAACGTTGTAATGCTTACTATCACACATTATAAGATTACTTTTTCGTAGATGGTAGATTCAAATAACAACACTAGACCAAGTACTTCATCTGCTCGTATAAGGACGGCAAATAGAACTTTTGTAGGCCATGAAGATCAAATTTTGGCGTGGTTGGAAGACAAAAATGAAGACGAATCTAATGATATTGATGATGAAGATGATGAGCCGACATTCGAGCCAGAAATCAAACACCTTGACGAAGACATGATCTCATTCTTCAGAACTATAGAGGTAAAAACGTTTAGCTTGGAGTACACAAGATCATCCCAGAACATCACGCAGTGCAGCTCATAACATAATTCGATTAACTGACCGTACTAGAACCACTTTTTTGAACACTATTCGGAACTTTGGTTTAAGTTGATTGACTCTACAATTTTAGAACTTTTCGTGCGATTTAACAACCAAAAACTTTGTTATTACCGTGCAAAGTTTAAAAAATACTATTAGACCGAACTACAGGAGACGAAAACGAGATGAAAGCATTTGTACTATCCATCGGCTTTTAAATGTAACGATGAAGATCTCCGCACAATGTTTTCTACTGAAGGCGCGGGTCGTGAGATATTCTGCCGCGACGCGATGTCCCAATTGCGTTTTTCATTCTTGATCAATTTCCTTAGATTTGATGACTACTACGAGAGACGAACGTCTAAAAAATGATAATATCTCCAATTTTTGAATTATTCAATAAGTTCATATCAAACAGTCAGTCTTAATATACCCCTAGAACATACCTCTGCATCGACGAAATGTTGTTGTCGTTTAGAGGTCGTTGCAAAGTCATCATTTATATGCCTCAGAAACCAGCAAAATATGGTATAAAATATTATATTTAGTAGATGCTGGTACATTCTACATTTATAATGCTAATATATACCACGAGAAGAATTCCGATGGTAAAGGCATAACAGATCAATAAAAAAACGGCAGTACCCACTCAGTCCGTTTTAAGACTTGCAAAAGTGGTCGAAACCTCGGACATTCTATATTGTTCTAATATATATAATGCATATATATAATGCATGTTCGCCTGGAGCCAGCTAGTTACAGAAAGGATTGGCAACATCTTAAGAAAACCTTCTATAAATAATATTTTTAATAGGCTTAAAAGTGAGCCAATTCTTGAGACCAGTTAAATGTAATATTCCTGTGGCTAGATTGTGTGACTGTGTATTAGATTCGTCAAACAAAGAGAAGCAATGGTGTTCAGGTGAAGGATCACATCTCAGATGTCAAGAATGGGCGTGTATTGAAAGCAACGCCTTAAAGTCTAAGCCGCGTGAAAGGTAGCGGTACTTTTTACCCCTCTTGTGGCATTTCTAATTAACTTATTCTATCTTACATAAACATACATACAGTAACATACCGATTATCGAAATTATTCGCCACCTTACCCGGAGATGACGCTACTAGTGTGTTATTGGAAAATTATGTTGCCAGTTCGGTTGCCGCCACAAGTTGGTGCATGTAAAAAAGTTGAATATCATCAAAACATTGGGACTTCCTTATAAGCTAAAACGATTATCTTTTTTGCTAAGTACCTTAAATAAGATATAACACAGTTGATTTCCATGATTTTTATATTTCTGTGAAAAAAGAATACTTAATGGTGTTTTTGACATTTCTATAAGCATGATAAGTGAGAGGAAAAAGGATATTTAGTAATGTTAATGCAAAATTACATTTTTTAGCAATGTTTGCACGAAACCGTTGCCTTCAAAGCGGTGATGAATATAGTGAAGATAGAATGGATTACGATGACGATGATGTGGTAGATCCCGACTTTGAAGGAAAATTTTATCCCCGAGTTATGCGGCTTCAACAAGATGTCTATTATTGACGACCTAGAAAATAATGAGACTGTTCAACAACCCAATGAACCCGATCTACATCAACCCGATCGGTCTGTATGTTTGTATGGTGTATTTATATGTTTGTGAATATTTATGTATTGTAATAAGTAAGTATTTAGTATATATTATAGTTCCATATTTGTATATATCAAGTTTCATTTATGTGTGACATATAATTAATTATATATGTATTTCTAATTTATTATAGAATTAATTGTACTATATTCTTACCCGCTGCTTAAAAACTCATCCACTACCATAGGTTGGCTGGAAGAGATCTCTTATAGGGATAAGTCCACCTTTATGTACTACTTTTTCTTTTTTTAATGTTGTTACTCTTATGTTTTTTTTAGTACAATAAAGAATATTTATTATATTTATTACCTATAGAAGAATACTAAGGAAACTCCTCAAAGATTGGCAAACATACATTACATTCGTTTTAATTTAATATAAATACTATCCCGTGGTATTATTATGCGTGGTTTATGAGATTTAATATAAAAATATGGAGTATGTTAATAAAAACCTGGCAAGCATACTTTGATAGAAACCTTGCACAAAATAATATATATTCGGTACCTAATATGATCTGTAAGTCTTGTATAGAAAAGCTACGATATTGAAGTCCAGATGGATGCAGAGAATTTATTTGAAGGGATGCAGCTTTTTCATTATTGTATTTTTTTTTTAATCAGCAGTGTTAAGTACGTGTTTTTGTTTGAATTGAAGTTCGTAGAGTATGGTATCGTGTTACGTTCCCACACTACCCGGGAATCGCTTAGCCAGATTTCGCGTAACTTGTTTACTGCATTCCATCAAATCTAAGAATTGTAACAGCAAGAAATGTAAAACGTAGTGTCATTTTTCATCCATTGTTTTAGTTCATGTTAGTTTTAATATTAAAATAATTAATTCACTCTTGTTTTCTCACATCGAGCAAGCAGTCACCATTTTAGTTAATAATTTAAATTGTAATTTTTAATAAAATATTTTAAAGATTTGGTTTTTTTTGGATCCTACGCTGCCACCGTACTTAATTGGCGCAGTCGGTAGGATACTCGCGGGCCGGGTCGCGAGCAACGTAATTTAAATTTCTTAAGAAATTAACGTCGCGGTCCACCCGGGTGGCTTTCAAGCACCAACCAGAGTATCCAGAATCTACGAGGCGGCGCAGCGAGGCGTATCCAAACATTGATACACCGAAGAAGACCAGATTTGTATGTAAGTACATTAGAATCTTTCTAGTGATTGCTTACCCGTAGTTTTAGATCCTTTTAATTTTTTTCCATTTCCAAGATTTCCATTCAGAGGCAATCGAAGACCCCTAGGTTTAGTAATTATAGTAGCAGAGCGCGTTCTCAAGACGCTCATCGTAATATAAATTTAGAAAATAGTATTATAGACTCTAAGGAAAATAAAAAATATACAAAAATGGCTGATTTAGATAGTTTCAAGAGTTTTACGATTGTTACCCGAATTTTCAAATCAATTATTCTTAGAATTTTTAAGATTACCCCGAATAATCGATCATAAAATTATAAAAAAAATACCTTATACACTTAACGACAACGGATTAGTAGAAAGGCTTCATTCCACACTGTTAGAACATACAAGAATCCTTAAATTAAGCCAAAAAGTCGTCCATCTCATGCCTTATGCTGTCTTAGCCTATAATACTTCTATCCATAGTTTCATTAAATGCAAACCGATAGATATTATTACCGGACACTTCGATCCTCGTGACCCCGTACACATAGATTTGACAGAGCAATTACTACAACAGTACATACTAGACCATCGTGACCGTATGAAAATAGTTTACGATATTATTAACGACTCGACGAACTCTAATAATTAAAAATTTGAATAAAAATATAGAACCCGAGACTCTTTACTTACCTGACCAACAGATATTCGTTCGAAACCCTAAAATATTTCGACAAAAACCTGCCCCTCGTTTTACACAGGATAATGCTTTAGCTGACCTACCCATATACATTTACACAAAAAAGAAACGACTACCAGTTGCAAAGATTAGACTTAAAGAGTACCTAATAGCGCTCGATTGTTACAGAATTATGATCCTGATATCGACCCTGACAAAAGCATAAGTATTTAGTAATTTTAGTAATTTGGAACCCGCACAAGTCATATCATACTATCATTCTTTTGTCCAATGCGTAGATTTAGTTAAAATTCAATACAGCTTAGATTCTGTTATGTTGCAAATAATGAATACTAAGGTTGGTAAGGTTGAAAATAAATTCTTAGAAATAAAACGCTTTCCCTTTTTCAAATGCATATTCAATACCTTAAAGTTAAATTAGAAACCGCTTCTCGTGTTAAGAGACTCATTGACGGATTAGTTTCAGTAATAAAAAGTATTTCTGGTAATCTCGACTATACGGACGCCATAAAGTATAACAAAGCCATTAATTTACTAGAGCAAAATAATAATTTACTGATTAATGAAATTATTAATCATATTAGTTTGAGTAAAAACTGGATGTCTCAAAATACTGATATCTTAAATAGGTTAGTTAGGAATCAAAAGGAGTTAGAATGTTTAGTTAAGAATTTAACGAATATTAATCATAAATTAGAAAATGACTTTATAACTTTTATGGAATTAACACAAATTTTCTTAATTTTGGGATGAGATAGCATAGAAAATATTTCTAACGAATTATTTCGATTGGAAAATTTACTCGCATTTATTCGTGCTAAAAGTAATCAATACTTTATATTCAATTATTGTATGTACCAGGATATTATAAGTAAATTAAATACACTTTATAAGAAAAATTAACTTTTAAATATTAGTTTCAAAGATTATTTCGATGTAGTACAAGTAGGATATTATTATAGTGCTAGAGATACTATTTTAGTTTACAAATTTCCGATTGTCTATCCTAAAAATTATTTTTTATATCACTTGTCCCCTGTATAAAACGTGAATTATCAAATCCTTATCCCTCCTCAACCTCATATAGCAATTCACGAAAAAGATTTTATGTACATAGAGGCTGAATGCCCGAAGATCGGTGAATCATACTTATGTGATCATAAACTAAACTACAAACAAGAAAACAGCCAGATTGTATCGAGCGCCTCATAACGACACAGCAGCTGCAAAGTTCCTGTCAGTACACATCGATTATCCTTACTACAGAAGCAATCGAACAGTTGGACGACAGACATTATATTATCACCATTCCAGAACCAACTAAATTGAAACTATCGTGCAACCAGCAGAAATACATAAAAATACAGGGAAGCTATCTCGTAATGTTACCAGCAGGATGTTCTATACAAAGTACGCTATTTACTTTAATTAATAGCAATAATAATATAAAAGGACAAGCATTGGAAATTATTGATTTAACAAGTATTAATACAACAAAAAAGGAAAATTCTGAAATAACACTGAAACTTAACTCAATAAATTTGACCGACATCCTTGAAGCAAATAGAAAAATCTCCGCACAACAATCTATTTCAAAAATATCTACAACATCTGATAGCCTTTATCATATAACAATTCCGCTATATGGAATAATTTTGACAGCAACTATAATAACTATCTTCATTATAATTGCTAAAATTCATAAGAAAATTCTTAAACGAAAAGCATCAACCGCAAGGGAAATATCGAAGAAAGAAGCTGGAACCCCAGATCCAGTGGAACATATACTCCAGCACTATTCGAGATCCAAGGACACTGAATAGGTGCTGTTCTTCAGGAGGGAGGTGTTACGTTCCCACACTACCCGGGAATCGCTTAGCCAGATTTCGCGTAACTTGTTTACTGCATTCCATCAAATCTAAGAATTGTAACAGCAAGAAATGTAAAACGTAGTGTCATTTTTCATCCATTGTTTTAGTTCATGTTAGTTTTAATATTAAAATAATTAATTCACTCTTGTTTTCTCACATCGAGCAAGCAGTCACCATTTTAGTTAATAATTTAAATTGTAATTTTTAATAAAATATTTTAAAGATTTGGTTTTTTTGGATCCTACGCTGCCACCGTACTTAATTATCGTAACTAGTTGTGTTATTGTTGTCACAATTACTATAACTGCATTTTACCTAAAGTAGGTATTGGAGACAGTTGAAACATTGTGCCTCCATATCTGCGCCGTGTCATCGGGCTTACATGTAAGGAAGGTTTGTGACCTTCCCGCTCCTGAAGGAGGTCGGGAGAACAACGAAGTGTCAGCCGGTTTTCCACAAAAGGCGGTGTTGGGTCTTGTTTTATATCTCTTGTTTGTTCACGACAGACTTTTGGCGTCGACAATGTGACTGCAGCTTTGTTTGACTGTTTTTGTTTCCAGTTACCTTGTTAGAGACTTTATTGCGTCCTCGTCTCTATAGGAAATAGCAGTTTTGATGTCATGTTCTACCATATCAGTCATGGAACTTTCATTTGCCCGACGAATGAACATTTGTACACAACACATTGGTATATCTTGTTATTGCGACGCCAGAGTGGGATATGTTGTCGTGTGTGATGCTCTTGGTGGTCTTTGCGGACTTGTATGTACTAACATAATTATCAAGTTACACATAACATAGTTAGAATCGGTGTTGGGTTCGATCCTCTGGAACATCGGGTACGACTGGGTGCTGCGAGGCAACACTCTGTGGGAGATAAAGATACTCTGCTGTGTCGATGACACGCTAGTTTTGGCACAACAGAGGACCTATCGAGAGGCGGTGGTCCTCGCGACGGCGGCGGCAGAGGTTTGGTTGGTTAGCTTGGTTTAGAGGTTGCCCTTAACAATTGCGAGGCAATATATGTACTTCCATACTCCGCGGAAGGGCCCACCACCTGATGCCCACATTATCGTCGGCGACGTGAGAATCGCCGTTGCGCGGAGCATGAACTACCTCGTACTTGTTGTGGACAGGAGGAGACATATGACGCGCAGTAAATACATATGAGTTATAAAGCACATAACCGAGTATTTAATGAAAAGTAAGAACAGAGCTTTCAGGAGAATAAGTATTTGATTCGTTGTGTAGATATTTATGTTGGTCTACCTAAGACGTTAAGAAAATTGATCTACAAGCTAACAGTAAAATATAATTTCTCATGACCTCACACTTGGGACGATAACAAGCTAGCTGGTGAATAATGGTTTCGGTCGTTTATGAGGAGAAATCTCGATCTATCTGTACGCGCAGCGCAAGTAACAAGCCTCTCCAGGGCGACTAGCTTTAACAAAGCTAATGCAGATAATATGACTATTGTCATGGACCGTCATAAGTTAGAGCACCAAAATATTTATAACGCGGATGAAACTGGAATAACAACGATTCAAAAGCTCGACAGAGTTGTGGCTAGGCGTGGTGCTCGTCAAGCGGGTTCAGTTACGTCTTAGGAAAGGGGCACATTAGTTACAATTTTCTTTGCGGCGAATGCCATCATCGGAAATGTAATTTCACTATTCTTTGTATTCCCACGAGTGCGCTAGCTAGGACATTTTTATTCGGAATGGGCCCGTATGCAATGCTTGAGCTACCCTCTGGGTGGATGGAGGATGAGACATTTATGCATTTCCTGGAACACTTTAAAAGCATACAAATGTAACTCCATCACATAAGATGTTACTTCTGATAATAATCTCTTCGCACGTCCATATTAACGCACTCGACATTTGCAAAGCCAATGATATTGTCTATCTATACTATAACCAGAACTTAAATCATATTGCTTATATATAGATACATATATGCTTTTTTCAGATTATTAATAACGAAGCTCATATTGTCTATATATGAGCGATTCAACCATACCCAGTCTACCCTATTATAAGTCCAATATATATTATATTGGGTACAGGGTATCCAATGGCAGATTCCAATGTTTGGTACATTGTAAAAAGAAAACTGCACTACTTATACAAAAAACGTTTATTTTATTTGAAAAGAACAAATGCGCAAATTATTTTTTTTAAACTACGCTCTCCAAATGACCGCCTTCGATTCTGACACACTCTTCGAGTCTAGCACGCATATCTTCAAAGACGCGTTTACAGAGAGACTGGGGAATTCTGTTGATTTCAGATCGAATATTTTCTTTCAGTTGTGGCACAGTGCTCGGATTGCTTGTAAACAACAGACTTTAAGTATCCCCATAAGAAAAAGTCACATGGGCTTAAGTCGGGTGATCTAGGTGGCCACGGTATGGTACCGTTTCAGAATATGTTTTTTCTGGAAATAACTACCGCACTGCTTTCATGGACACATTCGCAGTATGAGCCGCAGCCCCATATTGTTGAAACCATGTTTTTCGGTTGAAGTATATACTATTCTGTAGTTCTAGTCTAAAATAGTAATTTATCATCTGGGCATATCTCACTGAATTCCATGTTACAGTTTGGCCACGATCATTTTCAAAGAAATAAGGCCCTATTATTGCAGATGCAGACTGTTACTTTAGGTTTATGTAAAGGCTCTTGATTCATACAATGTCTTGGGTTCTGTACATCCCACTAACGGAAATTCTGTTTATTCACATAGCCTCCGATATGACATTGAGCTTCGTCACTTAATAATATGTAACCTATTCGAATAGCAGTGCGAAATCTCAATAACATCTTCTCTGAATCTCAGAATCATGTAAATCTTGGACAATTTGATGGAACTTGAGTTTTTTTCGCACTATTACATGCAAAATAGATTTTCTAATTCCCAAAATTGATGATTTGATCGATGACAATTGGTTTTCAATTTATTGATGAAACGAAGACCACAAAACAACCACAAAAACCATAACACGCTCGACATTTTCACCCGTGGCTGCCGATGATGCGGGTCCTGGCCTGGTCTGTTCAGTGTTGATCCTGTAGCTCTAAACCTTGCTACCCCTGACTGAATAAGGTTGCATCGATGGTCCATCACGTAATCGACGAATACCGTAACGATTATTTAACCGACGGCGTGCCACAGACAGCCAAAATCCACTAGTAATATACGCCTCGATGGCAAAAGCGCGATGCTCTCCACTCCACTGTTCCGTGGCTACTAAAAATTCCGCCCCGTTTGCGTTGCTAATGACGCCCCCCGCGCCCCTCTACCGTGTTAAGAAACTACGTTCGCTCAAACTTTGAAATATGCCACTGGACACCTTGTATAAGAATGATATTGTAGTTCATTGGTGTTCTTTTATACCACAAACATGTCTCAAATAAATAAGCTTTGGTTTATTTCACCTGATTTAATAGTCACATTTAAACAAAAAAAAATCTATAATAAGTTACTTTTTCCACACATAAAAAACGATTCAACATAATATGTATTTTATAGTATACATAAATACACCTTTATATATGTGTATATAATTATAAATACACTTTTCCTTCCACTGCACTGGTGACTTATCTGTGGCATCTTATGACATTATAATATGCCAATTTCTTTAAAAATATAGAAAATATATAAATATATATTTGCAAATTCCGCATACTTACTGCATAATTCAACTTATTCCTTCATTATTTGGAATGTCATTCAAAATCTTCATAATATCTCGACTAGCACAATCGGCATCCAATTTCCTCATACAATTAAGCCTCTCCACAACATGTCTTCCAAAGAACCAATACTGTTTGTCCTTGTTATTACATACAACTGGATTCATAGCTTTTATTAAATTATCCAAAAGTTTCTTACAATTGTCCTTATTTTTTTTTCTGCCTCTTCGTCTTGGCCTATCTGTTCTTTGACCTCTTTGACGTAAGCCTAGCTCTAAGCTAACTTCTGTATTATTTTCTTCCTTCACTTCTGTATTGGGCAAATCAGGAGTATAGCTTGTTTTGTAATCCTGAAATTAATAAACACTTAAATTGCTGAGAAAAAGCATTTGAAATCAAAAAAAATTGTGTTGTTAACAATAATAAAATCAGAAAATAGAGATTGAACACACAACACCAACTGCACCACAACCCCATATTTAACTTATATTTAAAATGAAATGCAGGTTTGAGTTCCATTACATATTTTTAAATTTTCATAAGTTTGCTAATTATTTTTCTTATTTCATTGTAGGAAAATCTAAATGTAAATGTTATATAAAACAGGGAACCTAGAAACTTGGACTTTAAGGGGAGCATTCAAGTACTCTCTAGTCTAGGCAATCAGGCCATAGATTTTTCATAATTACATTAAATTTTTTTTTTTGTTATGATACAAAAAAATTGTATAATTCCTAAATATTTTCATTCTCTAATATAGTATAGGATAACACTTTTAAATAAGGTTGAAATTATTATATATTTATGGTTCCAATTCCAATTCCAATATGAACAATGCTATACTGATTATTGTAAGTGGCGGAAAGTAGTTCAAATAATGTTTGAACACTGTCTTCTGCATACAACTTGCTTTAAATGAGACATATATATGTGAAGCTAAAGTAAAAGATAATTATCAATGAATACTAACTTTCTAGGTAAGTGATTAAAATTATTTTCTTAATAAAAGAAGTATGAACTTACTTCACAAGTAACACCGTTTTCTTTAGCAGTGCCTTCTTTTAAAAATTGTAATGGTTTCCATAAAGGCCAACATGGTACATACAAATCTGTTGCTGATGGTGCAGTCTCTCTTGATTTATCAATTCTTCTTAAGTTGTGGTTGAAAGTGCTTCTTATATTAACCCATCTATCTCTTACTGTGCGAGCTGTAATTTGGTTACTTTTAGATTTAATAATTTTTTATTACAATTTATATATTCTGTAATACCTATTTTAGTCTTAAGTTTATTATAAATATTCTTTTATTATAAAACTTTAGTACAGTTGTATAATTAGTTATCGAGACAATAAGATTTGTGCTTATGCTATTTTTAACAATTATTAGTAAACAAAAAAAAACAACTTTTGTTTTATCTTGTTTATTAATACCATAATTAAGGAAAAAAAATCAAAGATATATCACATTATTTGCCATGATATAACTGTTAAATAACATGAATGCTAACCTGTAAAGCCACGTCCTAATTTTGCTGCAAATTCCGCATAGGCCTTATATTTTTGCTGAATATGATGATTTGTGTTTCCGAAAGGCTTCCATATAAATTCTCGTTCACGAACAAAATCTACTAATTCTAACTCTAATTTTCGTGTCCAGTAGCATGGTTTCCGTGGCATTTTTACTGTGAATATTTAAAATGTAACTTAAATTAATAATGAAAAAGTCTCAAGAACAATATTACAGTTTAAATATTTAACATTATTTAACTCTTTGGAGAATCAATTCAATAATTAACGGAAGTGGATACTGAATGTAGCAGTTCATTCGGTTAAAAACACAGATTAAAAATATATTTGTATTTAGTTGATAAATTAAATTAATTTAAACAGTTATACAAAATATCGACTTCAAAATAATTAATTATTACCATTTATAATTTACTTTTATATTATTCTACAAATTTAATCTATTTAATATTTATTACTTTTCATTTATAGTTGAGTTCTGACTGTAGATGTGAGGTGGCGCTGTTAGGTATAGTACAATTAATTACATCTACATTATTTATTTATGACATAATTACTTTACCATGTTATATAATTAAGTATATTGGGCCAGAAAGGTAACTTAAATTAAACGTTGGAAGCGTCATACAACAATAGCAAAATTTCAAGGGCATCACGGTGATCAAAGAAGTTTGGAAAACGCAGGTGTAAACTATTACGTGTATATTCGCATCAAAAACAATCTGATAAATAAAAAAACTTTTGTAGTCAAGTTCTTAAATTCTAATTTTCTTTTGATGACTATTTTAGAATACATCAAAAAGTTGCATTTTAACGAAAGCGTAATGTGTCCGAAGCGCTGAGGAAGGGGAAGTAATAAACCATCCGGTGGGTTTCGATAAGCTAATGTCAAGCTCAGCTGTTAATGCGGCCATTACGGCATGCAAATTTTAATGTTGTTTCTACACACAAGTTTCAGCAACGTACACGTATATCATCTCCACTTATATTAAAATAATATTTGATAATATATGGCGTGTGATTTACTCTATTATAATATTTAATTTACGATATTTTTTGTCGATTCTTTTATCAATGTTATGTTATGTGTAGTTTTCTTTTTTTTTTTTATAAAATAACAATTTAGTCTAACCTATATATAGATTTGTGTATTAGAATTCAATTTCATTTATATAATTTTTTACATGATTGTCTAAACTCTAATTACTATCTACAGTTCTCTTAAAATTCAGGAGTATTTTATATGCTCTTCTCAAATTAGGTAAAACTTTTTAATTTTTGAAGCATGCATAAAAAACAATATTGATAAAATTTTATAGAAACCGTATAAAAAAAAATAATATGCGAAATTAATTTACGTAAATTAATAAAAAACATCGCAGATCATACGAATGGATTTAAATGATACCTAAGAGAATTAACTGTACACATTTTAAAATGTAAAACGTAATTAAAGTTTATTTAGTAACATTTTCAAGAAAAAATATACTGACTTTTGTTATTACAGTACTTATATGATGTACTAGCTATCCGCCCACGGCGTCACTCGTTTAAACTACTTACAAAAATATTTATCTAATAAGCTGAATTGCATTTATTTTGTAACAACATGGATATTATTTTGATTTAAAATCATATAATAAGCGTAAAGATGAAAAATATTATTTTAAATGCTAAATTTTATATAATCGGTAGGTACTTGTATGCTGTAAACGCGGTATTTCCGGAAATCCCAAACCCGCGAGAATTGTGTGAAAATGTTGATCCATAACCTCTATCACCCAGTGAAAGTAAAAACAAAAAAATTCAGTTGTTCCAGAGAAACAGTATGCTACGGAAAGATATATATATATATATATATATCTATATATATATATATATTATATATATAGATATATATATATATATATATATATATATATATATATATATATATATATATATATATATATATATATATATATATATATATATATATATAATTAAATCTTACAAATGGCATTCGATATAGACCAGATATACAAAAGTTTGTCGGTTCCGGCAGGCTGTTTGCAGGTCACTGCGGGATGGTTGCTACGTAATTCCGGCATCGCATTGCACGTCGAGCACCGGGTCGCCGGTGATCCATAACTGGGACTAATGCGCCAATACCTAGCAAACACGACTTTGGCCGAATGCACCGCAGGCACCCGGGACGCTGAGGCTTTGATGAAGTAGGAAAGTTGGTTGGTGGCTCTCTCTTTCCAATGTGGTAGGGCCCATGCTGAGATGGTGAGAGAACTGGTCTGCGAGGTTCCTTCTGCGAATTGTAGCGCATTAAAGATGCGGAGTAAGGGGTAGATGACACAATGACTCTTCGACGCGTTTGCCCGCCGCCGGAGGTACGTCTAGTGTCATATGATTCAGCCAGGATGGCACTGGACGCCTTTTTGCCCTCGATTTTGTGGGGCACACAGGAAAGAGTGACTCTGCTTGGCATCCTAGAGGGGAAAATGACCTTTGACTGTGTGAGTAGTGTCTCGTTGGGCACTCGAAAGGCTCCATACCATCTTGTAACTATTCAGAGACAGTAAACGATGGTGGTTGTAGCAGTAGGCCGCACTGGCGACACCCTTCCCAATAATGTAGGTACCAGGCTAGCTCTCCACTTTTGTTTAATGTAGGCTAGACTGTCTGTATCCAGTGTATCGAGCTGTGATGTATGCTGATGATAGTCTCCACAGTCCCCACCAGAACCCGACTAATGGGTGGTGCGTAAAGTGATTCCCGAGGGCGCTTGAGAAGATGAGTTAAAAATGAAAACAGGTATTATTCTTAATGCAGGAACCCAGACTCGAAATTCCTTTCAACTGTATTGAGAATGCCGTGTAATTTTGTATCAGGTACCTGATATTGAGAGTCACAGGGCATACAATCCACGCAGGATCCGCGTATAGGGCACCGATCGGAGTTATGGTGTATCATCAGATCGCAGAATACCCCAAATCAAGGGTGATAAAAGAATGACAACAAGTTTAACTGAGAATGTTTTGACATTATTACAACTCAGAGTCACGTCAAGATGAAGATGTGAGGTGGTGTTAGCTTATCGGGTGACTATACAAACATTCATTAAGTAGTCTTAGGCTACTAGGATAAGTTAAGAGCGTAGTTTAGATGGATGGCACGTTATTGCGCTAAGAATACGTAAGAAATGTCCGATATGCTGCCTGGAGTAGACCCGGGTAGACCTGGGTAAGGCTGAGTCCGCTTTCCCTCATGAGAGCCAATGGACTAACCACTGAGGATGCTCAAGACCGTGCAAAGTGGAGTAGACTAAGTAGGAAAGCAGACCCTGGCAATAGGCCGGGATAATGTTAAGTGGAAGATATATATATATATATATATATATATATATATATATATATATATATATATATATATATATAATATATATATATATATATATATATATATATATATATATATATATATATATATATATATATATATATATATATATATATATATATATATATATATATATATATATATATATATATATATATCCTTAATTTCCTTTTTAAAGACTGTTAAGTTATACCTCTCTATAATGAAATTTTATATTTAATATTATACATTTAATATATTAACAGAAAATTATTTCAACTGTAATTTTAATAATGTAAGTAATGTTTTGTTAGCAAATAACAATAGCTTACCATACGTAAGCTCACCAGGGCATACACAATAAATAAATAATAATCCAAATATAGACACCGATTGTAGTTATAATATTAAATAATAAATGTAATATATATTTTATCACATAAATATATAAGTAAATAAAAAAGTAACTAGAAATTTCTATTTTTGAATATAGTACTAACTCAAAGTCAATCTATATCTATATATCAGAAGAAGAAAATGGAAATAATTTATTCTCCGCGAGTGGGAATCGAACTTACAAACCGTCGCGTTTCCAGGCAGACGCTGTCCCTCTGCGCCACGACGATCTTCAAAAAACATTTTTTAACGTCAAAAAAATTTACCACTTTCTCTATATTTTACCATTCTGTGCCTTCAATCAGCATATGACTCGACACATTGCGGCCGTTACCCTACGATACGATACAGCTTGACAAGTTTGACTTTGGCCAGCTATTAATCACTCGCCAAGTTCGAGGTGCCGTTGACGGTTGACATCTTGGCTACACACTGACCTATTTTAATTTCGCTAATATCACTTTTTTATTGCATGATCATAAATCATATGGTAATGCTAAGAATTATATAAGAAATGTGAATGAGATTCAGAAAATTGGATTAGGTGGCAAAGGTACTATTGTGCTATATATTCCATTCTTGAACAGATAAATGTTTTGACATCATGTAATGTTATCTAAAATTGTGTTTTTTTATCTGTATTTTCAATATGTTTAGAAGATACAGTTGTTTGAATGTTATAAAGACTGTTTCTAATTCCATGGAATAATACTAAAAATATATATTATCTACAGTATATTTTAAATTTTTTTATAATATATTCTAATTTACATAAATATAATAAAAGTGAAAGTAGCTTGGCATAAGTAATTGAACTCGGGCAATTAAACACTAGGTATTTGACCCAGGTGCCACTGTTGTTAGAGAGTTCCTTGTTAATGAGGCTGTATGGAGTACAGTGACTATATTGTTTTGGGTATTTTGAGACTTTTACTAAAATCTCAACATTATTTTTTTCAACAATATCTTGCACATAGTAAGTAGAGAGAAGTAGTAGTAACATAGTGTTTAGAGACTACGTATTTTAATTTCCATTTAAATCTAAGACATTGCAAGTTCAGTGGCAGACCTTAACACCGCTCTCTGTCCTGCAAAAATAAAAAAAAAAACGTAGCATTTGTAGTTAGATGCTGTCTCATTGTGACATGAAGGCTTTAATAATCTATTTGAAATAATAAAATAATCTAATTATTACAACTACAATCATACTATCAATTGTGTTGCCAGTGCAAAAAATAAAAGATAACCCCTAAAAGCATACAGTACAAAATAAAAATAGTTATTTTTAACTTACATTTATTTCATTAAAAAAAAAACAAAACGATCTACTGAAATACTGTCTTATTATTTGTAATTTATTGTACCTTATTAATATTCATCACTATATTAAAATTATTACTTCACAACAAAACGTTCTAGTATAAATATATATAGAAGTGAAGGAATTCCATGTTCGTAGCCCTTACTTTAGCGTGATCAAGAACCATTGATTATTTCTTTATCTCCAAGTAAAATTACTTTTGAATTATAGCTTTGGCTTTATGTAGTAGAACTTTTAAACAGTTTTAATAATTGTTAATGTTAAATAATGAATGTTTTTATGGCAAATATTAATTTTTTTAAGATACAAAAATCATTTTACACCGGTTTTCGAGAACTTGTAAAGAAAATCGATTAATAAGGCATTAAAATGTCTATACATCTATAATACAACACTAAATTTTGCTGTCAATTAGAGTTTACTTCAGAGATAGGCTGACAAGTGCTGAAAATTTAATGAATTGTTTGATCTTGGCCAATAATAGACAATTATTAAACATTATAATAATTAAAAGACCATCGTGGCGCAGAGGTACAGCGGCCGCCTGTAAACGCGTTAGTTTAGGGGTTCGATTCCCACTCGGGGAGAATGAACTATTTCCATTTTCTTCGCTCTGGCAACAAGGCAAAAGCGCGAAGTTGAGTTCCACCACTCAACACACAATGCCTCGAAACTCGGGAAGTGCGGATCGGAGTGTCTTAACACTACGTTCATTGAGACTACCGTTCGTTCCTTCTGCTAATATTGCTATGAGCGAAATATAGCGTGCAGCTAAAAAAAAATTGCAATAATAAATCATTGAACCCATGTTTTAGAATGTTTACATTATTATATTGTTTTTCCAATTTGATAAATAGTGTCACGGCGCTAGGTTTCGCCTCTTATGTAATATTAAATATTTTAAAGTATAAAACGGAGTAATATCTAACTAATTTAAAATGATACTTTAATTAGCTTTATATAAAGAAAAACTAGGCCATATTATAAAGTTTATTGTACACTTAAAGTATGGAACATCTCAACATAGATGCTTCACTAATTTCTGCATAAGCTTAATCGCAAATAAAATTTTTATATATTTATATATTGACATTTTTAATTTTAAAATCATGGTTGAATGAATTTGAATCTTTATCTTCTTAATCAGGCGATTAAGAAGATAATAGATTCAAATTCATTGAGAATGAACGAATGACCTTATAGAGTTTTATATAGTTGTAAAGGTTTATTTATTTTACGGTACTTATTTTCAATTTTATATATGTATATACAATATCGAAGTGTTAAGGACTCCGCGCACCAAGGACCAATTTACCAATTTTATAATAGTATGTTATACAAAATACGGTATAAATATTGTGAATGATAAATTTGCCGCCGTATGTACGAATTATGTATGAAATAAGCATATCTGTAGATATGATATAAGTGTGATGTTTTTCTGTGATAATATTTTTATTTTTTCTTTATTTGTACTGTTTGTAAGTTCTTCAGTTCTCCACTGTTCTGTAAGTTCTCACTTTTTGTCAAATTTCGTAATTCTGGGTCAACGGGAAGCTTTTTTTATGAAATAAACATAAATACGAAAATACAAAGATAAGTACTTTGTGATTGTGTTGAATAGAATTCATTTTTTTTTCTGCTCTAAAGGACTATAGATTTGAATATTTCACATTCATTTTTGCTTGATACCTCGTCTTCACAGACCGACAGACTAAGGTAAGTTATAATACTTTAATAATGCTTATATGAACGGTTCATAGAGCGCTTACTATATGAATTATTATGGATGATGAGTCATTTACATTTGCCTCCTCTACTACCATGGCAAAACGCGGCGTAGAGTTCCGCCACTCAGCTCGCAATGTCACAAATGCAGGTAAAAAGCAGAAAACGGAGAGTCTTCACACCAGACTCGGGTCAGGTTGATCTGCGGATACAAAAATAATATCAATTCCTAAGAAAACATTTTACATACTAGTTTTAATAATTGTATTGTATATTTGCATAAAGGAGTGATTGAGTTCTACATTTTTCTTTTGGAAGAATACAAAATAATGCATCAGAATGCTCACCCTAGCTACATGTGGCCTCGTTTAAAACGTTGCAATAAATGTGCTATAAAATTTTAATTTATAGTTCAAAAATTATAGACAACATATTAACTTGTCAAATTAGCGATAATAGTTTACGAAGTACATAAATTGTTATACAATTTATAATGTATATAAAGCTTTTAGCCGTATAAATGTGTAAATTAACGTTTCAGCTATTTATTTGTTTTGAAAGTTTTCATACAGTGCTTGCGTACCTGCATTGGAGACATTACGTGTGGACTGGCGGAACTCAACGCCGCGGCTTGTATTAATATAGGGGGAAAACGAAATCTTTTGACAATTAAAAGAAAAGGTTTTTTTAAAATTATTTTTTTTTAAAATCATCATTAAAATATATTTATTATAGATAGTAGCCAGAATTCGAACCCGCGCTTCTTGGAAACTGTTCAAAACTTGTGCCTCTTGAACCATTTCTGGACTTGGACTGGTTGAGTCTGGACTGCAACTGCAATTTGGAATGACATTTCAAAACCTGTTCCCCAAACACCAGTACAAAAATGTGAATTTCCGTATATGTATACGTTATATGTATATGTATGTGTTCCGTATATATTATAGGCATATATATGTCACGTTCCGTGTTCAGAATTAGTAAACTGGCGACCCTAATTTAGAAGTCATTATTATTATTTTGGTTCAAACTTTACTCATTAGTAGGCATATAGTTAACTTTAAGATTACATTGACGTTTGTTTACGGATATTTGTATAGATTATTTATTAAATGTGTTATTAATATGCTAATATGACTTTCTTCTTTACTGAACCTGTAAAAGTACCGCAAGTGAGGACCGTCGTGGCGCAGAGGCACAGCGTTTGCCTATACACGAGACCATTTGTAGGTTCGATTACCATTTGGGGAAAATGAATTATTTTCATTTTCTTCGCTCTGGTAACAGGACCAACCGCGGCGTGGACTTCTGCCAGTCAACACGCAATGCCTCAGCAGGCGCCCATTCCAACGGCCTACCCTGTGATCTGCGGGATACAGCGTGTAGCTAAAAAACATAAGTACCTAATAATTGCACTAAAATCGAGCAAAGAAAGTATATATAGATAGAAATTATAGATACTTTCTTATATATACACCGCGCCTTGCATATTGCGTTTACCTTTAAGTGGTACTACATTAATTGTTTTTGGTTAATAAAATTAATGTATTATGCTGATAATAATGTAACAACCGTTGGTAATCTTTAAAAAAAAAAAAAACAATTAATAATATTATATGTGGACTTAACTTTTTTATATATGAATTCAAAAAAAATAAAGTCTATTAAAATTAAGTGGAATGTCACATAATATGCCTTTGATATAGACGGAGCCTGTGTTCTGTGAGTCTAGATAAAAAGATGCTCTACGTTTCATAGTCCACGCAACATTAAAGTCCCGGACTAAATGTTAGAAAATTTGGTCTTTACAAGCAAACAAACAACAAACCACCTGTCAAACACCTTTCAACAATAATCTGCTAAAGTAAGAAAAAAACATTATTTTTTTATCACACATTACGATTTGCAGATGTATGGGATCTACGTAATGGATTCCATGCATTATGCTATCTATGTCACATTACTGTTATCATTCGCTTTATGCCTTCCCTTTCCTGGTGGTAGTCGTGTGTTTTGCGCGTTAGATAAACTCTGATTTACCTCTGTAATATTTTTCATTAAAAATGAATAAAAACTTAACTTGAATTACACTGACATTATTGACGTTGAGTTGATTGAGTTTCAAGCTTTTTTCCGCATCATTCAGCAGGTAAGGCAGAAGACAAATTGTGTTACGATACTCAGTTCTCCACATTTCTTCCAGCTGTGAAGACGTTGTTGAGTGGCGGTATTGTACACTGCGTTTTATCTGCCGGAGCGAAGAAATGAAAATAATTTAAATAACCCTTCACCAGACTGGGGAACGTAGCACCAACCATTACGTACAATCAGAAGCTGTCCCAATATGCCACTACGACGGCTGACTGTATATATTAATATACTATGTTAAACTACCGCTTTTTAGCTTATTTTGAAATCAAACAAAATTGTGTCTGCCGGTTTTTGGATTACCATAAAAAAAACATAACATAGTCCCAAAATATTCAAAAGCTTTACCCGAAAAATTAAAAGCTTTTTTTAATTTAGCAGCGTTCTATAAAAGAAATTACACATTTAATTTTTTTGATTTCTTACATAGTCCAAATGGACCATATTATCAAGCAAGTAACATATGGACGATATTTTAAATTGAAGATATATTTTACGAGTAATTGACGTCTCTACCTGAATAATAGAGATATTTAAAAAAATATATTTTATAGGAACTTCGTCAGATAAATCGTGGTACAAATTTTCTTTTCATTAAATAGTTAGATGATTTTTATATGCTCTCTACATTTCTTACGATTTAATGGATATGTCATGAATGTAGGTCCCATTAATGGCTTCCGTTTCCTGTCGAACGCGAACACCTACGTTAAACGTACAAATTGTTATATTCTAAAAATAAATTTATTTTTTTTATTTGCACCTCATCTGAATAATATAGCATTACTGTCAATATTTATTTCAATAAGTTATTTTTTTATTTATTTTGTCATGCCTTGACTTCCTTGCTCTGGCAAAACAAAGTACAGCAATTCGGGTTATTTTTGTATACGATCGATAATTAATCTTCGATATTTAATATACTACTTACTTTTTGTATTTCATATAAAGTACAATTTAACATGACAATGCGATGCATTGGACGACTCGGTTCTTGCTAGGAGGATTGGCGATCTGGTTGAGGTTGTCGAAAGCCAATTGATGCGGGTAAAGCCAGACCGATCACCGTGAAGATCCGTGGACGATGCCTATGTCCAGTAATGGACGTTGAAAGGTTGATATTAATTTAATTTAACTACACCAGAGAAACTCAAATATTTAAATATGATTAGATTCCCACAACCGGAAACCAAACACAATCGTTACTTGCAATATTTATCAATATCAATACTATTGTAGGGTAGGGTCAGTAGGCCTAATCTTCAAGACATTGCGTCACATAAAATGGCGGAACTCAACGCCACGCTATGTTTTTATCAGAATCAAGAAATAAGACATGTTTACTAATAAAAAAGTCGACAGCAAAAAATATTTTACAATCCTTAAGGTATGAGAAAATAAAAAAAGTAAGCAAAAGCTGTATCTTACTTTCTTAACATGTTTGTTTATAGATATTGTTCTACATCAAGCCCTCGCAATAGCCTTCCTTTTTCCAATAATACACCAATACTAACTAGCGAACCTCGCTTTTAATATTTTATTTAAACTTGATAAAACTTGATCAACCACCTATTAAAATAGACAGAGAGACATGTGGTAAAATATATCACTCTTCACCTCTCCTTCTGAAAAAACTGGGAAACTGAAAATTTACTCCTTAAAAAATATTGTGTTTGTACAATATAGTAATAGAACATGAAATTATGATTTTAAAAATTTTTTGTCTGTTCATTTTGTCTGTTTGTGGCGCATCTGACGCAAAACCAAAGCAGTCCAGCTGGATTATAAGAAATATCGAAATACTGGCAAAAAAAATGAATGAACATGAAAAGCACTGTCCATTGACATAAAAATCAAGGATCTGTAACACCTGATGTAGAAACACAACGGATCAGCTAGACTTGAAAATATGGTTCAAAAATAGTTATTTATTGAACGTTGTAGAGCGTAATGAGCGATTTTCTTTGACATATGAAAATCCAAGATCTAGAACACCTCACTATGACCCATAATGTCCAGCTTAAACACTACGAAATAAGGAAAAGGCGCATAAAGAAAATTTCTTCAGCGTGATTTACATTTTTCATTGATATTTTGATATAAAACTCGAAGTGGAACTACAATGGACAATCCAAATAAAAAAAATTGGAAAAATAATGGTAAATAAAAAGCGAGTGACACAGACCATGAAGTCCACGCTAATGAAGTTGTGGGCATCTACTAGTGTACTATATATTTTACTTAACATACATAAGTTACATCAACTTTAAATTAACGGAACGGAACGATTTCGGATTTCGTTTAAAATTAATGAACTATTCATAAATCTCTGCATCAACGGTAAGGACTTATAGTGATAGGTTAATGATATATATATATATATATATATATATATATATATAATATATATATATATATATATATATATATATATATATATATATATATAATATATATATATATATTATATATATATATATATATATATATATATATATATATATATATATATATATATATATATATATTATATATATATATATATATATATATATATATATAAATAATAACATCACATATCCTATTAGACATATATTCCATAAAAAACATTACCAATTTTCATAAGCTACTCGTTTATAGCTTTAACAGTTGGAGACTTAGCTCAATACATATATAAAAAAGTTTGCTATTTGGAACGATACAGCAGATGATAAGTAAGTTTAGACCGTATTTGGCAGAGTAGGTTATTGGAACCTAGTCCATAGTAATTGTCTTTATATACTATATACACATATAAAGTATATAAAGATATAACTATATCACTATGAATGGGTAAATTTCATGACAAAATGTATTTATCTTTTTCATAGCACAAACTATATAAGAAAATGCAATGATAAATCGTATTAAAATGACAGATTCCAAATTCAAAAGTAATATTTTGTTTATTTTTAATTGTAAAAGCATTTATTGCCATACTAAGTATAAGAAAATAATATTTTTTTTTTTAATTATAACTTATAAAAGTGTCCGATTAATCATGAATAATGTTATTTGTAGTTGAATAAAGTAGATTACTTCGTTCATAATAGTAAACGCGACAGTTGTATGATGAAAGGCGGCAAGCGGGGAACGGATTGTCTCTACACTAAGATCTCTGTGCCAACCTTTTCTTTTTTTTATTACGCTCGGAAATGCGTTTATGCAGATGTACTGTGGGACTCACCGGTAAGTCCGATCCTACCCACTAAAACCCAGCGGAAACCCTCTCCATCTATATAAGACGTCGCAGGATCGCTTGCGCATGCAACTACGACGCCTCGATGGAAGGCCCGCCTATCGCAGGCCACCGTCACTTTTAGGGTTCTCTAGGGCACCCACAGACTTGATGACTTGCAGAAGGGCCAGAATGCTCTTCCTACAGGCGTTCCTTTAAGGTTGGAGTAGCGCATAGCGCATTTTCCTGCTTCCTGGTCTACGGCGGCGAAATGGGTCTGCATTTATGCGGGATTCGCGCACTCGCTCCGCGGTCTCTTTTAGTAAGATGACTGCCTCACAGAAAGAGACCATTGCAGACCAGTTTCCCTTACTATCCAGCATGGCCCTTACTACACTTCATAAAGAAAGATCTTGACCCACCACAGCCATCAAGGCATGGCGCTGTGGGGTCCAAGCGGGGCATTCAGCCAGAGTATGATGTGCCGAGTCGACTGAGGCATCACACTCATGGCAAACCGGTGACATTTCCCGACGCGCAATCTGGTGCAAGTATTTGCCGAAGCAACCATGCCCCGTCAGTACCTGCACCAGCCTGAACGTCAGGATTCCATATTCCCTTTTTACCCAGCGCTCTAGGTAGGGACGGAGTGCCAACCTTGCCATAACCTTGCCATAAATAAATATGGGATTCCCTTGCTTAACCCTAAATTCTACTCGAATATTGATAGTAAAAAAAGCTTAAATACTGTTTATGTTTTTTTTATCGAATGAACGTATAAAAATTACATTCGACCAGTAATCAAATAAACCCATATAAGAAATTACCACTTCCTTTATATATAATTTATTAAGGGGTAAAATTAGACATTCGTTGAGAATTTATACATTATATTAGAAGCTTAAATGACTATTTTCTAATAAGATTTTATGTCTCACTTAGATTTTTCCGTCATTTATTTGGAAGATAAATAAATAGTAATAAAAAAATGCTTCATGCTGAATCTCACTCTCTTGTCTTTCCACATATCGCAGTATACGCAGAGGGAACTTATTGTTAAGACACTCCGTTAACGCTCAATTATCGAGATATTGCGCGTTGAGTGGCCAAACTCAACGTTCTACATTGAAATACATTGATAATAATAACATTTTCTTATCAATGATGCAAATATCTGTTTTAGCTAGAAACCATACCTACGCCATATTTGGCGTAGCGGTCGGGTCTAAAAGGCCATTTAAAAAGTAATAACGAAAGTAGAAGGCATCAATAAATATAAAAGAGTACAGTGTCGGACTACATGATATATGTACCTACGTATTTAATATACTTATTAGATTTTTTGTGACCATTACTCAAAAATAGGAATATATACGCTTGCATATATTTTTTACCAGCGTGTAATCAAGCAAATTAAATTTTACGATTCAATATTTAATATATCAGTGTCATGTTATATCATTGAGATCTAACGCTCAAGAAACAGAAATCGATTGCTTTAAGATATAAGAAAATATAATAGTTGCACTATAAAATATTAAGCAACAAAAAGGTCGTCAAGGACCGTCGTGGCGCAGGGTCACAGCGTGTGTCTGTAAACGCGACGGTTTGTGGGTTCGATTCCCATTCGAGGAGAAAGAATTACGTTCATTAACTTTGTTCTGGCAACAAGGCTAAATGCGGAGTTGAGTAACGCCGCTCAACACGCAACGTTTCGAAAGGCGGAAAGTGGGGAACGGAGTATCTTAATACTAGGGTCCTATACAGCGTACATACGATACAGCGTAGCGATACAGCGTGAAGCTTAAAAAATTTTGTATGGCATTGAACTCCGGAATCCAGCTTATATTATATTATAAATATTAGTCAAATTGGAGAGTGAAAGGAGAACAGAATGGTCAATCTCTCTGCCTAGTATTCGCACAATAATAACAATTTTACTTGAGCCAACAGTTTACTGAAGATACGGCGAGTATCTACGTGGTATTAATATTTAATAAAACTACGGTGCAGTGTGCGTAGCAAATATTGTTAGCGTAGCATGTGTAGAGTGTAGTATACATACACATGCTACGAGGTTACGAGGCTACGAAGCTACGAAAAATATTTTCTTGAATTGGAAATGTCCTTTTCTTATCGAAATTTAGTGACAGAGAATTCAGATTTATGTCACTTTAGTAGAATAAATTTATGTACTTTATTAAAACTAGACATTTGTTGTACTTTCTTATGTTTGACCTTCGTGATCACAACATTGATGATATGGAAGAAAGGTCACGTAAAAATCACGAGAATCCTTGAAAATTATGCAGTACTTCATTTTAAGGTTCTGTACTAAAAAAGGAAAAAAAATAAGCCCTTATAGTCTGTCTGTCTGTCTGTCTGCCAATACCATTTTCTCAAAAACACGTGAAGTAATTAAAATCAAACACCCAAGTCGATGACCTCTTGAAAAATTCACTCCTTAGTGAACACAATCTAACTACTAACTCATTACTAAATACCCTAGACTTATGAAATTTGACAAGAAGTGAGAAATTACAGTATAATTTATATATTTATCATAGAAAGAAACCGTTACAAAGTAAATGCAAATTAAAGTTTATCATTTTTATAAGTAATATTTTCGTCAGTGGAATACCTACTAATTATGAAATAGGTACGGAACCCAGTGCGCGAGTACTACTCGTATTTGACCGATACTGTCTCTAAGTACCCCGCTAGGGATAAAGCGTGCAAAAAATCATTAATATTTGTGTGTGTTCAATGAATCTAAATTACAAATATTTCAAGTATTTTGGGATTACGCCCATTTGCTCATTTCCTTTGTATATATTTATATTAATTTTATCAATTCATCGCATTTTTCTCATATAGATGGCTAAATGGAAAGATTTAAGTGTTAAATCACTCTGTTGTCGATATATCGTCGAAATGACACGTTGTAATACTATTAAATGTTTTTGGATTTACTTTTTCATCTGGAACATTTTTGTTATAAGGTGCAAATGGTAAAAAAAATATCATTATACTATCAAAGTAGACGCTAACAAGTTTTGATTCTTCGTTTTAAAGTACAACAGTTATCATACTTTTGTACTCTTAGTCTGTTGGATATTGCATGAAACGTATAGATTATACTATAAAATATCTTCGTATTAATTTAGTTTGTTTCTAAGTATGTATATTCTATATATGTATGTATGTATATTTAATAAGAAAGGTAAAAGGCATGTCGAAAGGTTGAAAATAGGAGGTAAATAAAACAATATCAAAATAGCGGTCGTTTTAGTAACAGTGGCTATTATCGTTGGGACTAAATCCGTTTATTCATATGCGATTGCCTCAAATCCTGTATTTGCCGAATGAATGGGCTCAGACCTGAATTACTTTATGTAATGGCGTTATAGACTGTTTCCCTTTTGGTTTTTTTTTACACTTATATTGTTATTTGTACGTTAAGCTTTATTAGTTCAGAGGTTATTTACATTTGACTTGTTATGTTTATCAATTTCTCACTTTGTTAAGAAGATAAAGCGCAGCGTTGAGTTCCGCCACCCGATATGAAATGTTTGAGATGGAAAATAGTGAACGAAAATTCTTCACAATAGGTTAGGTTAATATTAAGACTTAACTCGAAACCATGCTTAAGTAGAGTCGATATTATATAGCGGCCACCCGCGACTTCGTCCGCGTGCGTGGATAGCACTTTGTGCTCCACTCGTATTAGTCATAGCGTGATGTTATATAGGCTATAGCCTTCCTCAATTGTGGAGTATTTTATACTAATAATATAAAAATACTTTTTTCAATTTCATCCAGTATGGAGATTAGCACGTTCAAACAAACAAACAAACTCTCCAGCTTTATATTATTAGTATACATGAATTCTCTTCAATTTTAGCTTTATTTGAACCTGTAATTACCGTAAACCTTAAACGGCATGCCTCATGGTTAATTTTATGGCTAGTCAAAATAAACGCCGTGGAACGTTATAGTGGCCGCCTTTAGTAGATTATACACTATACTCGCTTTTTTTATTATTATATATCTCGATATGAGATTTATTTATTTATCTAACCTTTTTATTATGAATTGCAAGTTAATTGAAGGTATTCAAATCTATACTAATGTAAGGAAGCTGAAAACATTCTTCAATTGAACGCATTCATTATGAATAAACTGAATAAATGAAAAAATTAGAGAATATGTCACAACACTTATCTATCTCTATCTGAACGTGCGGGCGAAGCAGCATGTTAAAGTTATATATACTTAATTATATAGCTTCACGCTGTATCAGAGACAGAGGGAACCGTAGGCTCAAGGAACATTTTTTGTTTGTCGCTGGGAAATTATTTTACGCAGACCATCCCTGAGTAGGACAATTGTGCCCTACAGATGGATACCGAAGATACCGAAGCAACCATGCCCCGTCAATACCTGCACCAGCCTGAACGTCAGGACGCCAAACCTTCTTGTCAACCAGCGGTCTAAGTTGAGGCGAACCGCCTCCACTGTCGCCAGTCCTGCCATCGGTGACCCCAAGTCCTCCCTCCATCACCGGATCAGGCCTTCATCCGCTCTCCTCCTGATCCACCTGATAACCTCACTCGATAGTTGCTCACCTCGCGACAGCTCACTTACACGGAATGCGTGAACTCTGGCGATCACTGCCGCCTGTAAGTCCTAAGGGGGATCGCCCGCCAGGAGGTGTAGCCGCCGTCCACGACACTGTTCGGTATCCTCGAATAGCTCTAACCGCTGTGACCCGCTGTGCTTTACGCAATTGGGCCTTGTTATGAGCGGAGAGAGCGTCGGCCCACACAGGAACGCCGTAATGTGCCATGGATAAATGACGACGTACAAATGTCGACATGTAGAATCAGGCCCTCCGACATTTGACAGTAATCTGCCGAGGGCCCCGGCGGCCTTCACAAGCTTAGGTGCAAGCTGAGCAAAGTGTGACTTTTTTAATCATCAACTATCCAGGATCAGTCCCAGATATTTCATCTGGGGCCGTAACTCCATCTCTTAACCCTGGATGCACAGAGTAGTCCTACATGGGGGCCCTTTACGAGGACCATGAAAATGAGGGCCTCAGTTTTAAGCATAGAGACCGTCAGACCCAGTGGTTCGATGCGGCCAATAACAAGACGCTTGTCGATTTCAGCCAAGCGTGCCGCCTCCTGGTAAGATGGACCGCGAGCTGTGACCAAAGTATCATCTGCATAGCAGATGACACTCATCCCAGGAGGAAGATGACAGCGCAGGAGCCAATCGTAACCGATGTTCCACAGTAACGGGGCTAGAACCGCGCCTTGTGGAGCCCCTCAACCGACACTTTGTTGACTGATCCGGCCATTGCCCCCAATCCATATGACTACTCTATCTTGAAGGTAGTCATCTAACAGCCGCCGGAGATAGAGAGGCACCCCATGGTACCGCAGTGCCTCTCTTAGCGTCTCAAACGGCAGACTGTTAAAGGCATTGACCACATCCAATGAGACGGCGAGAAGAGGATCTGTCTCTGTTGTCGCAGCCAACGACCGGGTTTTCAAGGCTTTCAGGGCACCCATGGTTGACCGACCGGCCCTAAACCCGAACTGAGCCTCTGAAAGGTCGGGACCTACCCTCTCTAGGTGTTGAATAAGACGGAAGGCGATGATCTTCTCTAGAAGCTTGCCTATATTGTTCAGCAGCAAAATTGGCCTATATGCGGAAGGAGAGCCCAGAGGACTTCCCTTCTTGAGTAGCAGGCACAATCCTCCTACATTCAAAGTCTTTGGAAACTGTCCAGTTAATAAACACTGACTGAATAGCTTCCGAAGTTTGTCACTAAGGTGTTCCAGGGTGATGCTTCAAACTCTACCTGGAATACTATCTGGTCCAGAAGCCGTGGTCTTGGCCCTAAATCTCCTGAGCGTCAATTTCATCTCCTCGTCAGTTATCGAGGGAACCATCGACACCTCCTCATGTTCGGAAATTGGGGCCATTCTAGGGGAGATATACCTTGGCGGCTCTGGAAATAGAATTCTTGTGGGGACAAAGTATAGAAGAAAAATTGGTGACAGCGTTTCTGTTAGAGGAGCACTCTGCACGCGGAGTTTTTTCCGTGCGGCGAGATATGGGCGTCCCCATGGAACTCTACTTCCTGGGCTCAAGAAACCTAGTGATAAGACACTCGGTTCCCGGTTTTACGCCTTTCGAAGCATTGCGTGTTGAGTGGCGGAACTTAACGCCGCGCTTTTGTCTTGTTGGCAGAGCGAAGAATATGAAAATATTTAGTCTACCCGAGTGGGAGTCAAACCTACACACCGTCGCGTTCACAGGCAGAGATTGCGTCTCTGCGCCACCAAGGTCCATAATTATCCATTTCAATCTATTAGCGATATTATCTATTGGATGATGACACTCAATATCTTACTTTATTTTGCCCTACTAGAGTTATTTATAGTATGGAAAAATTAAATACGATTAATGTAAAGCGATTATAATATTCATAATATATAATTCGTATGAACATAATAATCACAGCATCGTTTGCAACGCGATGGTTCTGGATTCGATTCCTTCTCGGAGACATGAATTAGTTTCATTTTCTCACCCTATTAGCAAGACTTTGAGTTTAGCCACTTAATACACAATATCTCGAAAATAACGTGGAAAGTGGGAAAGTACACTAAGTTCCCTTTACCTACCGTTCTGCATACTATAAAATACTTTAAAAAATATTTTAATAAGTAGCCTATATTAACATAACACCAGTTGAGGCTATCTTCAAAATTAAATAATATCAACTAAACTGATTAACTTCTAAATTAGCAGAAAATAGATGACTATTTTAAATTAATATAATAGTCCGCCTTTATTTTGTGAGTTCAAATTTAGTTTACATCATCATGATTTCAGCCTGGAGATGTTCACCACTAGACAAAGACCCCCCCTTCCCCCATTGGGCGCCATAAAGACCGAAAGTGATAATATAAAATGTAATAAATATTTTCAATTAAAATATATTTTAAATTTCGACATTGAAATCTGTTTTCCTTATTTTAGCATAGCCTTCCACCCATTCATTCTAAACAGGCTAAACGGGCTATAAACGGACTCAAATTCAAATTCAAATTCAAATAATTTTATTCAAAGTAAGAATACATGAGTCATTTTTTGAACGTCAAATACATTACCATCGGTTCACTAAAGTTAATGCCTCTGGCCTGAGAAGAACCGGCGCAAGAAATTCAGCGGGACCTTTTTTCTTATATAGCAAGACTAGAGTCTAGTATAGTATATAAATAACAAGATAACTTAAAACACAATCGAGTAGGAGAGCATCTATTTTTATTTATATTCAATAATAATTTTTAACTCAGCCAACTAAAACTTTATAATTTATTCGAAATTGTTTCGTAACTCCACTTTGCAAGCTCCAAGTTCGAGATCAGACGTTATTCCGTCTTCGCGAATAGAAGGTATGTTGTATCATTATTTTCGGCACGATATATATATTTTTAATAAAACAATTTGTTTTGTATTGAAAAAAAAAATAACGGTCAAGTGTGAATCAGATTTGTGCACCGATGATTCCGTACCAATTTCATGATTGTACGTCAACGGGAAGTTAAACTTACATTTTCGGGTGTTCCACTATTATTATTTGAAATGAACAACAAATACAATTTTGAGGTACGGAACCTTAAATCTCCAAAAAATATTAAATTCCTCAATTCTATAATTGGTAAATGCCTATAATATATATCTAATAGAAATATCTGTGTTTTCGGAAATTTCGTGTAGAGTGGTGGATCTCAAGGCCTCGCTTTGTTTTGAAATCGAAATTAAAATATTATTTATTCGAATAGGCTATACAAGCACTTTCGTTTTGTTACTAGAGCGAGGAAGTTGATATAACTTATTCTCCCAGAGTGATTGACGCCGCGTTTACGCCAGACGCTGAGCCGCTACGCCACTACTACGCCTCTATTCTGGCGGAATGTGAAGAGCGAAAAGTCTTAAAAGATCTTTTCTTTGCCTATCCTGTTATATATACAATAAAGTGTGAAGTTAAAATATATATATATATATATATATATATATATATATATATATATATATATATATATATATATATATATAATATATATATATATATATATATATATATATATATATATATATATATAATTGCAATCTTATATGGAATCACATTAAAATTATTTACAACTTTTGTTGTTAGCAATACCTTCATCTATTTTTTTAATTTTATACACAAATAATAATTTGGCAAGAGAGACTTTTATTTATTTCAAATGTTGTTATTTTTATATTTCTTTACAATATTTTATTTAGAGCCGTGATTACGAACTATGCTTCAATTTGAAATAGCCAGTTCTTCAAATTTATACGCTTATTCCGCATATAGCAGGTTAGATAGAGGGGGCTTAGTGATAAGACAGTTCTCTATTTTCCGCCAAATTTTTTTTCAAAACATTGTGTGTCGATTAGTGATACTCAATACATTCAATACCTATAAGCTGAACCAGAAAAAATACGCAATAAATATATATAAATAAAGCCAATTAAAAAAACCTTTGTTTCGAATCAAAAAGAACGGAACTATGAAAAAAATGGAATTGAAAAACACTTTGCGAGTTAAAAACGAAATCTTTTATTCCATGATCGCTAAAGCGGCTCAACGGAATGCATTTTAAATGAGTTTTAAAAACCAACCGGATATACCCTTGTGGAACACTTAAACAATTAAACTTTCCACATTCGACTGCGGTAAGGTCAGTAATAAACGAACTTCCGGTTGCAACTACTTGAGTTATTTCCAAAATTAAAATTGGTATAATTGGTCTTATTGTAGTAGCTTTTTTATTTTTTTGTAGTGATCCTAACCAGGGAATCGAACCCAGGCTAGTTATATATAATTTTGTTCTGTTCTGTTCTATGGTTGATCACAGTTCACTTCGCCAATGTCACGTTGTATGGAAAATACACGAAAGGGAATGTTCAGTACCGTAAAAAACCGTACCGTAATATATATATATATATATATATATATATATATATATATATATATATATATATATATATATATATATATATATATATATATATATATATATATATATATATATATATATATATATATATATATATATACATATATTATTATTTTGAGTATGTGTTTGTCACCTAAACCTCCTAAGTGGCTGGACAGATTTGAATCAAATTCTTGTCTTTGACACGCGGTAACATGACAATATTAATTTTAAATAATTCTAAAAGTACTACTCAGAGACTGTAATTAATGTTAAGCGATACTTAAGCGTAGTGTAGGACGACTTCCAGCTAGGTGAAGTGACGGCATACGCAAAGTGGCTGGCAGTGGTTGGATGCGAAGCGCCGAAGATTGAGCTCAGTGGCGTGCCATTGGACTCTCCTCTCCGTAAGCCTCTGCTTATGTCCAGCAGTGGACAAGGACAGGCTGACGATGATGATATTTAAATCTTACAAATGTTGTATATACTTGTACAGATGTAATGTAATGGTTGTGACAAACGTTTTTCATTTCCTATAATACAGTATATACAATACAAATGTGTTTACACATTGTTTTCGAGCCCAAAAAACATTCTTATGTTTATTTTTTTTAATTTGAAAAATCTTATTCAAACAACAACGTTTGCTTAGGATCAATTACGATTTCCATATTTAGGCGTGTTGTTAATATTGTCATTTATACACGAGTAAGTATTATTATACTGTGCTAATTTGTGGGGTTATAGGCGTTTGAGGCGTAGTCTGTGACCGTAAGCGATGGTTAACGGTTCGATTTCTAATAGGGGTATTGAATTATGCTTATGTTGCCGATCAGATAAGACAAAGTACTCAAAGCCTTGAAAACAGACTATTCCATTAGAATATGACATTACCTGTGGAATAGAGGGGACTCTCCTTCATGTATTACCAAAGCGAGAAAATATTTTCTCGCTTTGGTAAGTTATTGAAAATGATTATCCCCTTGTCAGGATTGGGATCTACGGCCATTACTTTAACAGTCGAACACTGTATCGCTGCGCCACGTTGGTGATTGTATTACAAATCTATAAACATGGCGATTGGTATCACAAAAAAAACAAACAATTTTACTTTGCTCAGCTAGTATTATTTTACACTTTTTTTTTTAACACAGTGAATTCAAAAATAGCCTAAGTTCTAAGGTTTTCCCTCTTTCAGCAGATGAATGCAAGGTATCCCTCTGTATACTTTGCCTGTAATAACTTAGTGATAACGCACTCCGTCCCCCACTTTCCCCCAATTTTCGAGACATTTGCATAGTACCAGAAAACTACTCAGTCTTACGAGAGCGAGAAAATTAAATAATTTATTCCACCTCTCACGGGAATCGAACCAACAACCGCCACGTTTACAGTCAGACGCTGTACCGCGTAAGCTTATAAACTTAGCTGTGGACGTTCATAATACCTTAATCACATTCACGAGTTAATAACGTACTTAAACAGATACTACGGAAATACCGAATAGATTTATGAAGTATTTTAGTTTCAACAAAGCTTTACTTTTATAATAGTAAATATATTAGTATTATAGTAGTATTGTTTCATCATATTGTTAAAATACAATCCTGACGTATATCCTATATAGAGGGTGCAGGTTCAATTCTATCTACGTAAACTATTTTATGGAAATTTTATTAGTCCTCTTGGTTTGGTCTAGTAGTGTGGAATGAGTGGTCTCGTCAATATATATTTATACACAATGTCGTTGTTTTCAGCAAAAAAAAAAGGCTCAGAACAGTGGTAATAAGTTCATTCGTAGATATTAGGAAATACTGAGAACGTCTCTACATATGTAAATAATAAGCATAATATCTATATTCATTATTATTTTCATACAAAGTACGTAAAAATATATGTATATGACGTTTCATTGTAACTAAATATCTACGTTAGATATTATTTTAACAAAGTTTTCTAATATAGACACTTGGGACAAATCGAAATCCTTTGATGCAATATTAAATATCATGAAGCACAACTCTAACGACTCTATCATTCATTTGTGAAATTCCCCAGACGTACGTAGATATTAGGAAATGGTAGGAACGTCTCTACAATTATAATATTATATATTTCATATAAAGTACAAAAACAAATATGTATCAGATTTTTAAGAGTATGTAGATCTCTCTACATATAAAATTAAGAAGGACTATCGTCATACATCTACCACTTTTTATTTAAAATAGTAGAAAATTTTGTGTTGAAACACTATTCTCTCCACATTGACTATTTAAGTAAAAACTCCATCATATTTCCGTGAAAAAAGTAATTAATTAAAATTGTTTCACATTATACGCGCGGTGTAAACGCCAGTCAGTCGATAGCAACAGAGCGGGGAGGACGTGTCGCGGCTACAAAATTTTATTCGAAATAACTTCCTTTTAAAGTGTATTCTAAACTTTACGTGGAATGCTAGTGATGTGCCAGTGTTAGTGATGTGCTTGTGGAGTGATATGGTTTTTGTATGACTTTGAAGGTATGTTGTTCTTTCCTTTGACATCACTAAAGTTAGCAAGTAAGTCGTACAAAATTTTGAAGGTTTCTGTAATACTCGTATTACAAGTTAGTAGGGTTTTGTGTTTTTAAATTAGTGACGAGGAGCTTAGTTTTTTTTATTAATTTTCAGGTATTTAAATTTTAGCGTCGAATCTCTTTCAGAAAAAGGTTTTAAAGTAATAAAATGCCTTAAATGTATAAAATTATGTTTTATACATTTAAGGCAGATAATAATTTTGCGTTATAAAAAATATTCAATGTTGACCATAAATAGTTGTTTATATCAAAAAAAAATTTTTTTAATCGTTACACTTTATCTCTGTACACATCCCGTCATGGGGAACGGGACGTGGTAAAGTGATATCTCTGAAACATTTATATTTATTTATTTATTCGGTGCCATGTCCTATTTAATTTTTTTTTGTAAATTGCCTTCAATGTTCTCATCGACATAATATATGTACATATTGTTCACTAGTAAATAGGCAAGTAAGTGGTAAGTGGGCAAGTTAGAAATTTATTCTATAATTTTATTTGTTTTTTTTTTTTGTTTGAATTGTTATAGACTTATAGTAGTTTCGATAGAATCAATCCTCCATTTCTTAGTTCTAAGAAGATAACGAAGCCCGGCGTTGCTCCGCTAAAGCTCCGCCATCGCTACTAGACACGTAATATCTCAAAATTACATGGAAAATGATATATATATATATAATATATATATATATATATATATATATATATATATATATATATATATATATATATATATATATATATATATATATATATATATATATATATATATATATATATATATATTTTACCCTGTTATAACTACTGAATTATATGAGAAAAAGGTGTGAAGCTGAAAAAAAAGTTACCCTCTTTTCCCTCTCTCTCTCTCTCACACATATCCCTCAGTTATGTCTGTATTTAGATTAATTATAATTACTAAAAGTTTTAACATGACTTTGCATAACTTCGAGTGGCCATTATATCTCATGTGCGAGTAGAGACCTGTTCGTCAAATTTAAGCAATCACTAGTGTCAATTTTAAATTAAGAATTATGTAGGTCAAATGTATAGAATATATAATGTAAGAATTATGGAACTTATCACTACTACTACGCTTACTTACTAGATTAGGAAAATATATGTTGACGTGGACGACGATGACATCAGTTTTTACTTTTATAATATTATTTATAAAATAACTATCATAATACAATTATCTTTAATAATTGTAATTCTTAATTTGTATAATGAATTAATTTAAAAGGCTTACGTTAATAATTCCAGCGAAATGCGACGAGGCGGAGATAGAGTTTTCAATTTTGGTTCAGATTATATTATTTTATAATTGGTATATTATTTTATAATCTGTGTATTGATGTGATCCAAATACGGGCAAAATGTGGAGAATTTAGTCTCGAACTCTCCGTTGCCGTGGCGGAACTCAACGCCGCACTGTGTCTCACCAGAGAGAGAATAGAAATAATTTAAATCATTAAATAATATTCATAAGGTCGCCTTTGCATGCCATGTTTCTATGATTTTGGTTTTTTTTTTTACTTGTATCTTTTGTATGCAATAAGTAATTTTATCTATCTATCTCTCTATCTGATCACTCGCCTTAGTGGGATTCGAACCACAACCATTCACCAGTTAAACGCAGTTGTACTTAATCACAATGGACTATATGATAAAAAAATAACATATTGGTATATAAAATAATAACTACAACGAGTTCCACATAAAATTTTTCATTTTGTAATTAAAGTTAAGACTCGTATGTTCGATATGATTTCATCGTAACTATTGCTCTCTTTAAAATGGCACAAAAAAATTTCAAATTTTATAAATAAAAAAAATGACAATCTATTCATACCCTAATTTCTAGACTGATTTAATAAAAATCTAATCTTAGATTTTATCACTTAATATGATATGTTATTTAAATAAGTATTATTGAGTAAATAATGTATTTTAAAATATTAAATTTCTAAAGTTAATTTTATTGTTAAATAATAAAATCAAATTTTTATATTAAAAAGGGAAACTGTTAAGGTACTTGCTGGATCGTCTCAACAGAACTGCCTTCCGTTGCTTGTGAAAGTCTATTCGAAAAAATTATAAATTTGCATTTACCTCGACTTCGACTTCATTGTAGTCGTCGTTTAAATATGGTATTTAAAAGCCCCAGATGTTTGGTGTTATAACCAATGCCAGGTACCTGTTATTTCTTAACTTTTAATACATATAATAATAATATACTTTATTGTACACCACAAACAAAATATACAAAAACAAAAAAAAACATATAAAAAAAGAAGAATGTACAGTAGGCGACATTATCGCTATAAGCAATCTCTAGCCTGCCAGACAACCTTAAGGCGTAAGAATATTCCAAAACCGTAGGCGATGTACTTGCTTGATATTAATATACATATGTAGACATATATACCTACATACACAATTAATAATAAACATATATAAAACATTATAAATATGTTCGTCCATATGAAAATAAATATTTTCCGCATATAGTAAGGTAGTATGAGAAAACATAGTGTTAAATCACTCCGTCATTCACTATCCAATTTTTGAGACATTGTATGCGAGGAAATGAAACAAATAATTCCCCCGAGTGGGAATCGAACCGACAACTATCCCGTCTCTCCCTACTATATTAAACCTTTTAACTTAATATATTTTATTATTCAAAAGAGCGCACCAAGAAATATATAAAAAATTGAAGTAATTAGTTCGTTAAGTGGGATGACTTAACACAAACACACGAAAGAGCGATACGCTGGTTATTTTGAAGGAAAGCTCTTTAGCTACTGAAAATCTTATTCGAGTAAATGTTTTTAGCAAGAGTATTATGTAATTTGTGTGTTTCAAGCTTTATTATAATAATTTTTTGACATTTTTTCTTTCATTATATGTAAATAATAGCAGGGTAGATCATGTGAACTTAGTGTTAAGACACTCCGTTCCCCGCTTTCAGCACAGTTTTGCGTATTGAGTGGCGGAACTCAACGCCGCGTTTTGTCTTGATACCAGAGCGAGGAAAAGAATATAGTGAATTTCCTCCTATGGAAATCTGACAACCGTCACTTTTACTGTCAGATGATGTGCCGCTGTGGGATGTGACACGGCCGTTTATATATCTCTATATATACTTGTAGTTAATTCTGTTATACTAATCACACACACACACATCACATTTTTGTTATAATTATATAAATATTATTATATAATTATAACAAAAAATAGCGTAATATACTCCACGCTTTATCTCTAGCCTGAGGAAACGGAGAGCCAAACGTACGGTCCCTACATACCTCTTATGCCTCGTCCTCTGTGATTAACCTCTTCATACACGCCCTCCATGGAATTCTCATGCTGTTTACGTGACCTTTCTCCTATATCTTCGACATTGTATTTTTCAAAGTCAACCAAGGCCCCCCTACCTCTTTTAATACTGTCATAGCTGTAATTTAAGCGCAATTCGCCTTTGACGCTTCGATCATCTGGGGGGACTCAGCTTTCCCTCTTAATCTCCACTGTCTTACAATTGAGTTGAAAGAGGAACAGAGTGTTTTGATACTCTAGTTCCCTCTATGTATCCTATATAATTAGAATAAAGCCTGAAGCTAAATAAAAAAATATCTCAAACAAAGCCAAATAGTACGATAGTCGCTAGCGTAGCGGAAAGTCAGTCAGTTATTTAATTTCCATTTGTTTCACATTTCATACGAGACTTCAAACCACAGACAATGTGTAGACTAGGTCATTGACAGGTCTTGAATGTCTCGATGAAACCTATACGTTTTTGGCTCCACTCATTCCGCCAGAGCTAATTTTATGTTATAATAAATCCGTTTTACTTCAAGACGATGAGTATTGAGTGGCGGAACTCAGCACTGCACTCTAGAGCAAGGAGCAAGAGCAAGTAAATCTCGAGTGGGAAAGAAGTGAGAAGCTTACTCCAGAGGGCCCTTTTCAATTCAATAAATTTGTTTTATATTAGCTTTAAAATTATATATTGTTAATGAGCTAAGTTCTCAAGTCAGTGATTATTGTAATCTTTTTGAGAATAAACGTCTTTAAGCCCAGTAGACCACAGTAGCATCCCATCATCTAATAAAAAAGTCATTTTTACTGTGAAATTCCATAAAATGAACTCAATATATTATATTTATGAAGAAGATTTTTTTCCTAAACACCGCTCTGTAACAGTTGCGGCTATCCACGCGTCGGGAATGCACACCCGTGCTTAATTATTCTTTAATTTACACGTTTTCACATTTTGCGGGAAGCTTCATTCTGCCGTCATTAGACTTTTTATGGAACATAATACTAATTACATGTTAATAAAGTCACAATTGTATTTTAAAAGCTGAATTAAGAAAATGCATTTTTTTCTTACCTTTAGGTATAATAATAGTGAACCTATTATTAAAACACTCTGTCATTTAATGCCTTTTAAAGCAATGTGAGTTCTGTGGTGGAATTTGGGCGTACTACCAGAGTGAGGACAATAATAATGAATTTCACCGACTGGGAATCGAACCTGCAACCGTGTCGTTTACAGTTAGACACAGTTGTGGCACACCGCTGTTGTGGCGCAGCGGTATTTTAATTGTATGCAAACATATATGGAAAATTCGTGCTTTTTTATTATTAAACCTACATGTATTTGACACGTGAAGGGGAATTTTTTATAAGGTTTAAATTTGTCGACATTTATACAGGATACTCTTTCAAAAAAAATACAATGTAGGTGAATAATAAATTATATATAAAAAAACAGATCAAAGCTTTATAACACTTAGCTTTATTATAGCTTAACAGATCAAAGCTTTATAACACTTAGCTTTATTTTAGCTTTATTATTAAAATACTATGTTCTCCACTTTTCATCTGAAGACATCGTGCGTTGAGTCGGCGGAGCTTATTCCGCCGCTTATACGCCGACCTTATTCATTTTAGATGGAGGAAATGGAAATAATATATATACTATTCCGCTGAACTAGCGTCGAACCATCAACCATTGTATTTATACCCAAACGCTTGATAAAAAAATGAAATTCCATTTATGTATGGTCCTAAAATAAAATATTAATGCTTGCTTTTTTGAACTTACCGTTCTAATCTTAGAAAGGAAAAATTTCCATGTAGAACAAACTTGACAGATGTATTATATACATTCAAAGCTATACGAAATAAAACCTGTCAAGTGTGAGCCGGACTCGTATACAGAGGGTTTCGTACCAATTTCATAATTGTATGTCGACGAGAAGTACAACTTTTTAAAGTTGGAAAGCTGGTGTATGCGCTTATTTTGTATATATGTATATATATATATATATATATTTATATATATATTATATATATATATATATTATATATATATTATATATATATATATCATATATTATATATATATATATATATATATATTTATATATATATATATATATATATATATATATATATAATATATATATATATATATTATATTATATATATATATATATATACTATATATATATATATATATTAATTTATATATATATTATATATATATATATATATATGGTTGGTTGTAAAGGCGTTTTTAGATCATATATCGTCAGTTTAAAGCGTAAATCTGCTAATATATTTAATTAGCTGCATACGCTGGTAGCAAGTTTACATTCTAAGCCGACAATAATTCTATGAACTCATTTGTTTGTGTTTGATTTTCTCTTTATATGGTCTGTAAATCATTTGAAATTTCATTTATATATAACAAAATTATAACTAACTATTCCATACTATACATTATTAGGCGCTTTATTCCGTACATAGCAATGTAGGGAGAGGGAGAGCACCTACTAGTGCGACACTCCGTTCTCCGCTTTCCTCCTTGAGACATCACATGAGGAGTGGTGGAAATCAGCGCTGCGCTTTGTCTCAATTTAAAAAGAAATAAAAATAATTACTTTCCCCCAGGGGGAATCGAACCCAAAACCCTCGTATTTACATTAAGACGCTGCGCCGCTGCGCCATCATATATCTACATATTATATAAAGCTTAAAATAAAGCAAATTACACATTTTATCATTTGCTTTCACAAATTAAAATTAGTTTATTCAAAATCAATAGTGAAATTGTATGTATTTGTATAGAAGGGCATTAGCGTTGTATATTTTTTCGTGAAAAACTTATTTTCGTAATTTGATGTCGCGTGACGGCACGAAACAAGACTGTTATTGCGCTTAGCCCAATATAACGCTGAACGAACGCTAGCGGCTAGACTAGTGGGTATACTGTCTGGATTTTTGGATCGAGTGTGAAAGTATTATTTTGCATACGTATTATTATATTATATATGTTATATATTTATATTTACTCGTAGCTTCACGCTGTATCCCGCACATGGCAGGGTAGACAGAGGGAACCGTAGGTTGAAGGAACCTAGTTTTAAGACACTCCGTTCCCTACTTTCCGCCATTCGAGGCATTGCGTGTTGAGTGACGTAACTCAACGATGCGCTTTGTCTGGTTGCCAGAGCGAAGAAAATTAAAATACTTCATTCCCTCGAATCGAACCCACAAACGCTATTTACAAGCAGGCTCAGCATTGGTGGAAATTTTGTACCTAACATGTGTTATAAGCGTTCTTTATTTCCACATAGATGCTAACATTGTGTTAGCATCTTGACGTTAGGTCTATTCCCGTTCGGGGGAATATTTCATTTGATAATTTGAGTTATACATTTGGGCAGAAAGCGGAGAACGGAGTGTCTAGACACAATGTTCTCCCAGCCTACCCATTAGGCCCATATAATAACATGTACAAACAATAAAAACAAATATTTTCTAAAATCTTACACATTTTATTTAAAAAATAAATATAATCATAACCATAAATCGAATCCCAAACACCTAACTAAAGAATTATCTAACGTCTATAGAAAAAAAACTAAGTAAAGTAGCGTGCCACATGCAGTCATAATTATTGATAAGAGCGCTTGTAAATAACAAATAAACGAGAATTAAACGCGATTTAACGGTTCCACTATGGAGTTCTATGGAAAATAATTATATGTACACAGCTACATATATTTTTATTACATATAAGATAAATTTTGTATGTAAAAGTTTTTTTGTTTCACGTCCCTTCATCCAGCAGAGGGAATATAGTGTTAAGGCTCTCCGTATCCCTTTTTCTATCTAAATTTCGAGACATGGTCTATAATAGAGTGGTGAAATTCCGGGTTTTGTCTTCTTTCTAGAATTGAACCCACAACTGTCCTGTGTAAAGTCAGATGCCGCTATAAGGCTAGACCATGCTGGTCTCTACATGTGTACTAATATGTAATATATAAAAAAGTCATGTTCAAAATAGTGTTTTTTATATGTTATTTACATAATATCTATCTTTTGCCTCAAAGTTATTATCTTGCAGATTAATAATGTGATTTTTTTACATTTATGCATATTTTTCAGTGGGACAAAGAAGTCAGTGTCAGGACACCACCAGTGTGTTTTCACCACTAAAGATAGTGATCTAACACTCTCTACAAGTTTATTTTTTTTAAAGTATAAATCCACACTAAGGACAAACAATATTTTTATACTACAAATGGTTTTTAAAAGATTAAAAAAAAAAAACTATACTATATTAGAAAGTGTATTCCATTCACACATACTCACACTATTATTACATACAATTGAAACGATATAGAGATATTTTCTATGTAACGACCACGCGATTTGGCTATTACATTTTTTGATTGGTTTCAGATTATACCCTGGATACAATATACTACTATTGAGAATCTCATATATATTTTTATTGATTTACTACAATTGTAGAGGGTTTGTGAGGTGAGTACTGTTAGCCCTCTGGGCCTTAACAGCGACATCGGTTGGGGAGGGAAGCTGGTACTCTCTCCTTGAGAAATAGCAAGCACAACGTGACTCTTTGAGAGGAGATTAAAGAACATACTAAAAATACACAATGTACAGTGGAATAGTGTCTAAAAAACTCCGCCTTACTTTCCTTTAACAACATAACAATACTATTATTTATGCGGAATAAAGCGAGCTGAATGTATTTAGTGGGAGAAACCAAGGAAACGCTTTTCAAAAAAGGAATCCTTAAAGAAAATCATAAAACCACTATTGTACTGAACCACTATCTATATTTTAAAATAATATAAAAATGATATTTCCAAAAAAAAAAAATAGCTTCTATATGTACAATGTTATATATAACAATGGCATAACGACGATATAGTGTATGAATATTTAAAGGAATGTATCGTTTTTTTCTGTCTGTACGTTTTCCTTATTACTTTCGGTTTAATTTCTTTCCCCAATATAGCCGTATACCATGCGACTTACATATATAGTCTAGGTATGTTTAGATAGCTTAATATCTATTGATAACCTACTAGTAAGCCAAGTAATATCAATTTCTTGCAATAATGTTTGCACTTTTAGGGTTCCGTATTTCAAAAGAATAAAAACTGTACTCTTATAAGATCAGATTCTTGGTTGTCCATCTATCTGTTTGCTTGGGTTTCCTTCATAATTATTGATACTATTGATTGATTACATTGGAATTGATACTAAAAACATTCAGGTCTATAAACCAAATGGTTGAAAAGAATAACGTTTACGCTTTGCTTTTGTCCCATTTGTAATGAAATTTGCAGCGTATTGAAAACTTATACGATACTTTTTGTTGACCTGGAAATATGAATATGGTACTCTCGGAGTTCCTCACTTGTCTACCAATTTTAGAGATATTGCGTGTTGCGTGGCGGAACTCGACGCCTCACTTTGTCTTGATACCAGAGCGAGGAAATGAAAATAGCCTATTTAATTCTGCGGCGGTGGTCTGCGGCACCAGGTCTGTTAAAATAAATCCATATTTATTAATATACATTTTATTTTATTATGATAAATTGGGTTATCAATTTTTATTACAAAACTAATGAGGAGAGTGGGAATAGAGAATTCATCATATTAAATTGAAAGCCATAACAGACCGATACCGAGGCAGCATTTATATATATATATATATATATATATATATATATATATATATATATATATATATATATATATATATATATATATATATATATATATATATATATATATATATATATATATATATATATATATATATAATATTAACTTTAAGGAGGTTAAAATATATGTATAGGATATATTTATTATAAGGTGGAAGTTTCATTTACACTAGAAAGTAATTAATTATTAACAGTTTCCTGCTTCAATTGTTTTTAGCTTCACGCTGTAGCCCGCACATCACAGGGTAGGCAGAGGGTAACCTAGTGTTAAAACACTCCGTCTCCCGCTTTCCGTCTTCCGAGACATTGTGTATTGAGTGGCAGAACTCAATACTGCGCTGTCTTGTTACCAGAGCGTAAAAAAAAGAAAATAATCATTTCTCCCCGTGTGGGAACCGAACCTATATTAAGTTATATAAGTAGTCGTCTAGTCTTAAAATGAACGCCCCTCCACAATGCCTACTAGCGCATACAAAATATATGTTTAAATGACATTTAATGACACGAAATATTGTCATTGGTCAACTTACTAGTTTTGATGGCAAAAAATACGATCAACAATATATATATATATATATATATATATATATATATATATATATATATATATATATATATATATATATATATATATATATATATATATATATATATATATAAATATATATATACATATACATATATATATACATACATATATATATAAATATATATATATATATATATATATATATATATATATATATATATATATATATATATATATATATATATATATATATATATATATATATATATATATATATATATATATTAAAAAGTAACCTATAAGTCATTTATTTCAAAGTCATAATAAACTATTTAAAGTAACAAAAATAGAACATTCAATTGAAATTTCTAATTTATATAAGTAATTAAAAGTTTTACTTCGTTGTAATATTTTATTATATTTAAAACAAACAAAATTTCATTCAATTTTAATTGCCTGATATTTTACTTAACTAAATTACGTCTTTTTATTTTAGTTCAAAATTTTGGAGCTTCTGAGGTGAATATCAAGGTGAAGTTTTTTTGGTAGTTAATAACAAGCTCAGAAGCATGAATACTAGTGAGTCGCTCGCGGCTTCGCCTGATTTCGTCATACTGTAATGGCTTGTATTTTAGCTAGCAAGGGCACAAAAGAATGTATAAATATAAAAAAAAAATTCTAAAATTTTACGATTTTATATACAAATCTGATAGCTTTTAGACGAATCGAGCCATCGTCTTGTCAACATTCGACATAAAAATGTTTTTAATTTACATTTCAGATACTGTTGTTATACATATAAATTTCCATTTGGAAGAATTTTGTCTATAAGTAAAAGCTACACACACTTTCAAAATCAGTTTAATTGAAAGCTCGAAGCTTAGATCCGTGCAAACAACTTTTATACATTTTTTCAAAATTAGATAAAGAAGACTTATACGATAAATATAATAACGATAAATATAAGTTATATAAGTTCTATATATAAGTTAATATAAGTTATATATAAGTTCTTTTAAAACAGATTTTTTTTATTTGAATGATTTTTAAAGTGTTAATCCACACTAAAGATAAAAAAAAATACTTAAAGGAAGCATGAAATTATTAACGTAGCGGGATTTGTACGCGTCTCATTGAAGCCGTTCAAGATAATAAACCTTAACAAAAATATTTGTAACTAACATTTTTTAATTGCTTACTGCCTAAGCTCTTAAATCTCAAATATAAACATTTTATTATTACTGGAAAGTGTAGGTTATATTTAATTTCCCCATCAGCAAAACGTATGTTTGTTTTGCTTACATACATATATACATACATACATACATACATAAATATTCTTTCATATTTTAAATAAATGATTAAGAAATTATTGTAGTTAAATATAAATAATGAAAGTAATATATAATAATAGATACGAGTATATGTACCAATATAAATAATTAAAAAAATAATATTATAATATGCTTTTTTTATTATTTTAAAATTACAACACTACAGAATCTTGGGCATTACCCTTTTAAACCTGAAAAAAAAAAATTAAACATGTGTTTACTAAGCATCTACTAATTTCTTTCAAATATATCGTTACTTTAAAACAGTATATAACTATATAATAATAACAGTAGTAGTAAGTCCTTATTAGTATATACCAATAAATAATAAAAACAAATGAGAAAACCGAACCTTTTTAAGGATAGCTCTAGGCTTTTTACAACACGTTAATCGTTACAGTGTAGCCTACTCTACCAGTCAGCTACTTCTGGCACTTACAATATCACCTATATAATCTATATATGATTTAAAAATGAAACTGATCGTTGTCTGTACATGGAGGATATATAAAAAAATATTGTCAGGGCACGTAATGGAACCCAAAACAATGATTTTTTAAATTTTTGTCTGTTTGTTTGTACGTTTGTGCACGCTAACCTCAGGAACGGTTTAACCGATTCAAATGCAATTTAAAGTCTATTTTATTTTGACTGAATATTGACCGAATATAATGCATATTATATTAGTTTAAATTCGGGAACATCTATCAAACGGATATATATATATATATATATATATAAATATATATATATATATATATATATATATATATATATATATATATATATATATATATATATATATATATATATATATATATATATATATATATATATATATATATATATATATATATAAATATATATATATATATATATATATATATATATATATATATATATATATATATATATATATATATATATATATATATATATATATATATATATATATATATATATATAGCAACTCATTATTAACCGCAGTTAATACCGCAATAAATCCATACATATCGAAATACCTTGTTATTACCGAGTAAACACATGCATACAACAGTAGTACTCAATATATGTTCATTTAAGACCCAGATAGCCGAGTTTTGTGTGTCAAGGTTTTTGTAATTGCGCTCTTGCCTCAGGCGACGGATACGGGGAGAAAAAAAATGAAAGAGCTCCACCGATTTTGCAGAATGTGCACGCGATACGATGTTTTTATTTATTTTCTTTTATCTGTTATGCCGTATTTTTTTTTGTTCGATCCTGTTCTGTTGTGTTGGTACTATTGATGTATGTAAATGTGCATACAGTAAGAATTTGTATTACATACGGCCTCATTTAAAAACGATTGTGATTTGAACAGATTTAATGTTGATTAAACGCTAATGATTGATTCTGAGTACAGTTTTGTGTGATGAGTTGGTTCACACACATTTGAACGAGATAGAAAGCAAAGAAGAAGTGTCTTAAGACTATTTTCTCTCTGACCACAAAGCAATTTCCATGTTTATCATTAGTTCCCGTTCAAGTAAATATATTTTTTGTTCCAGTTTTATAATAAAAGTATATAGATGTATAAAATCTGCAAATGACTTTACCCAACCAAAAATCGAACTTGATATCTCTGCCATAAGAACGTGGTACATCACTTACCAAAAATATGAAGACATTGCTAATTGAATGCGAAGAATGGCACCTAAGATAAGACACTTTATAGAGGCTGATTACTGGCAAAATTTGGTTTACGAACATTTACATAAAACCAGGGGAGGGCCGCAGTATTAAAAGATTATTTAACGATAAGGGGCCTTTGAAGTTAGCTTACTATTATGTTAATGTAATAACGATGTTGCTGTCTTCTAGTAGCACTGAGATAGGTGCAGGTTCTTCATTAAGTTTCATACAAAAAATAACAGTTTTTATCGTGTCAAATTTCAAAGTAATGATTGGTGATTTTCCTTGGGATTTCAACATCAGACCCTGACATCATCACTTCGGAAGTACGCTATCTCATACAAAAATAATAAATAAACCTGTTCATAACAGACTGAAACATAGAGGGACATGTATTAAAAGTATATAGTTGTCCAATCGTAGTAATTTTTTATTCTTTTTATATATTTGTAATTTTTTTAATAGAACGTCTCAATTGCATTGTGGTAGCTTCCTGAAAGACTGACTCTATTGACACTTCAATGTAAATTGATAATTAAATAGTGCTAAAAACCAATTGTTTAATCCATTGATTGATAAATAATGTTTAGATTATGAGCGGAGAGTTTTAACACTAGGTTCCCTCGTATATCCTGCTATATGCGGGAAAAAGCGTGAAGCTATAAAAAATATATAATTTCTACAATAAATAATAAATGACAAAGCGGAAACGTTGGTATGTTTACAATTTAAAGGCAAAACAGTTAATCCTCGTCACGAACTATTTCGAGTCAAATTAGACAGGAAAATGTCCTAAAATCGTTTTGAGACTCCCGAAGTAGTTAATTAAAGGAAGATGGATTTCTAAAGCCTGTGCCGTATAGAGTATAGCATGCGATATTAGCTATATAGAAAGTAAGAGAAAGGAATAAATATATAAATAGATCATTTGGTGTCTCTACTCTCCGCTTTTCAACAGTTTAATGAAATCTTTTGTAGAGTTACTGAATTTTATCTTCCAAGAGAAGTGAAGGAAATACAACATAGTGATTAGACATTTTGAATTTTTGAATGATTTTTTTTTGAATACTTTAAACGTATATCATTTCCCTAAGTAGGAATCAAATCCAAAACAACCTCAGATACTATATACCAATACAAACTATGCTCTCACGCCTTAAAAAAAAAACATATATTTTGTTCTAAACATTCTGGAAATCCATGTAATGTTTGAAAATAGCCTTAAAATACAATATTTGCTCTCACATCTTAAAAAAAAATGCTCTAAACATTCTGGAAATCCATGTAATGTTTGAAAATAGCCTTAAATAGTTTCCGTCTATCCCTTTCAAAGTCAGCATCGTCATGTTGCAGATACCGCTCGCAACACAACGCTCGTATCTTGTGAAATATGACTACGAGTTGAAGCAGTAATTATTTCATCAGAGTTATAAAATCATAGAGTCTGTAGAGTTCTTCATGATAGCAATTTCATAAAATTAAATTACAAATTTTATTACAAAATCTTCTTTATTTTATTCTGAAGTACATTGCAACTTTTTTATTATTTACAAAAGTAGTTTTAAAGAATTATATTACAATTTGCTTTTTTTTTTAATATTGTGCAACAAACAGCGTTTACAATATGTAAAGATAAGATGAAGTTTCCACATATACTTCATGTATACATAGAGTGAGTACTTCATGTATACATATACATATTTTTTTGTACTACAAAAATGGCGTTTAAAAAAATCGCTCGAAGGATACCCTGCTACCAACTGCCATCAAATCCACCTTGCCACCAAATTTATATAATAAGACACGTGAAATAAAAATAATTACCCAACATTGATCAAATACGTATTATGACAGACCTTTGGACATCTCGAGCTAATGATTTATACTTAGCTGTTACAGGACACTATATAAATAAAAAAAAATTAAATGAAAATGCTGCCATCAAAATGGGCAGTATTCACAGGTCCACACAGTAATATAAATATCAACAAATTCCTACTAGAAACCAGTGAAGAATGGAATGTTACCAGTAAAATTAATTTTGTTACCAGTGACAATGCACCTAATGTAAAAAAAGCAATAACAGACTTAGGTTGGAAGTATTACGGCTGCTATGGACACACTTTAAACTTGATAGTCCAGGTTATTCTGAACGTTGTACAAACTGGTCTCAATAAGGTAAAATGTGTTGTCTGCCATTTTAAAACCTGTACTTGTGCCCTAGAAAAGTTAATGAAGGCACAAACTCAAATAAATCAGACTTGATGTAACAAGATGGGATTCCACATATTACATGCTGAGATTTGTAGAGCTTGAAAGTTATATACGTGCCACAGAAGCAATTTAAAAAAAAAGATTTGCCAGTATGTCGAACGAGCAGCGGTCTATGCTTTCGGAGTTTTGTAAAGTACATATACTTTTATTTAAATATTTTTTTAAATGTTTTTTAATAAAATAACAAATTGTTGTATTTGTTCACAACTATTTGGTAAATAAAAAATAATAAAATATTATTTACATTTTTATCGAGAATTTTCGTAGGCAATTTTTATTTCTATCCAGTACTTAACGGAAGTTATTAAAGCAAAGACCCGTACGTTTAAAGCCAAAGTGAATGTAATATGAAGCTTTTGAATGTAAGAGGTATATAATATATGGCAAGGAATCTAACAAAGGACTACCTTGTCTTGCCTTTCTACTAAGTTTAAGTTGTTTTAGACAATATACGAATATATTATAATATGCGTAGTAAAATCACTATGCGAACTATTTTTCTATAATTAATTCTTACTTTGATACATATATATATATATATATATATATATATATATATATATATATATATATATATATATATATATATATATATATATATATATATATATATATATATATATATACATATATATACAAACGATGTCCACGCCCGGGTTAGCGCTGCTTGGGCCAAATGGCGGGAGGTCACTGGTGTGGTCTGCGATCGCAGAATACCGCCCAAACTCAAGGGGCTGATATACAAGAGCATGATCCGACCAGTTCTTCTATACGGCAGCGAATGTTGGCCAGCATTATCTCGGCACACTCAGGAGCTTCACGTAACGGAGATGAAGATGCTGAGGTGGATGTGTGGCGTTACTCGGGCTGACCGCATACGCAACACATTCATTCGAGGTAGTCTTGGGGTCCGTGACGTAGCGGATAAGCTCCAAGAGCGTCGTCTGAGATGGTATGGCCACGTTTTGCGTCGGCCTAAGAACTACGTCGGAAGAAAATGCCTTGATATGTCTGTCCCTGGAGTAAGACCCCCGGACGTCCAAGGAAGCGATGGCTGGACGTCGTGACGCACGACATGAGAGCCAATGGACTAACCACTGAGGATGCTCAAGACCGTGCAAAGTGGAGTAGACTAAGTAGGAATATATATATATATATATATATATATATATATATATATATATATATATATATATATATATATATATATATCACCACTTCGCCACTCATATGGACCGATTGGTCTTAGTCGGAAGGCAGACCCTGGCAAAAAGCCGGGACTAATGCCAGGAAGAAGAAGATATATATATATATATATATATATATATATATATATATATATATATATATATATATATATATATATATATATATATATATATATATATATATTTATGATTATTATATATATTTTTTATCCCATTTATTAAAAATATGCTTAAAAGCTATATAGTAGTTGGTTTCTATATGTTGTATGAGAGCAGATTTTTCTGTATTGTTTAAAACATTACAGATAATTATTATATTGGAGAGCTAATTAGTGAAAGGCAAAGTGCAGCGTTGAGCGCCACTAAAGAGCAATGCCTCAAAAGGCGGGAAGCGGGACGGAGTGTTTCAACACTAGGTTCCTACAATTCCCTCTGCTTATCTTTTTATTATCTTATATATTTTTATTATTATTATTATTATTATATTTAATTATATTTTAATTATTAAAATTTATGTATTATTACTTAACTTATTTTAAATGTTGTATACTATATAGTTTAAAGGAAATAATTATTGATATAGCTTATCAAGGTGAACTATGAACCATAAGAATATATGTATATCTATATATATTCTTATATATCTTATATATATGCTTTATTGCACTAAATATACAAATAAAAAAAAACAAGCATAAATTTAATTTATAACGATATACTTTTCTGTAGAAGAGATCTCCTCAGTCAATCCGTGGAAGTAGTTAAGTGCCAATCAGCGGGAGAGATAATACTAATAGCATATATATATAAATATAAGTACGTAATTTATATAATAAACATAAATGTAAATATTTTAATAATATATGTAATTTTATGGAATAATAATAATGTTATATATAAATTCTCAAATTTAAGCTATTAAAGCTTCAAATTTTATCCGGCATATAGCAGGGCATACGGAACCTAGTCAAAAGATTTGAATTTTTGAAACAATGTGGAACACAACTCAAAATTAATTCATTTCCCCAAGTGGTAATCGAACTGTGGGTTCGATTACCACTTGGTACCACTTTCGCGTTTACAGTCAGACGCTGTTCCACGACCGGTACAATAACAATATATATGTTTATATAGCATATTTTTATATTATAATGTTGATATTATTGAATTAATTTTATGACATATTTCAAAATGGTAAGTCGCAAGTATGCTGTGAACCTCTCTCTCTCTACAGCGCGATAGGCACTCGCATGGTGAATCCATGGGATGCTAAGTAGTTCCTTTTTATGAAATATTCTTTATTCAAAAATTAAGCACTTTCGAGTCGTCAATTAACATAAGTGTCAGTATTGTCAGTCCCACTAAAAGCTACCACCAGCTCTGAGGGCAGCTCTGCTGAGTAGAGCTGGCGAGAAACTCCACAGTTGCTCTTTTTAATGTAAATTTACAATATATTTACAACTGTGGTTAGCTTCCCAAATGAGGGTCAGCAGTAGTTAACCCCACACACTAACATCCGGATAATATATATATATATATATATATATATATATATATATATATATATATATATATATATATATATATATATATATATATATATATATATATATATATATATATATATATATATATATATATATATATATATATATATATATATTACCAAAATGCGGTGATACAGAAAATCAATTAAAGCGTAAAACTCTATATACGTGTCACGAAAACTATTCTGTACATCTGTTCTATCTGTCCAGACTGACGAGGGAACTGATGGTGGGATGTTGCACGTTCACGCGATAAACGGGCAGAAGTGGTATAGTTGGTATTGGTTACAAAGAATTGGCTTCATATATTTTTATGATTTATTTTTGAGTATTTGTTGTATGGAGCTATTCTATTCCATACTTATAAGTTATTTGCTTTGTATTGCATTATGTTATGTGAACACGCTTGTTAGCAACATTTTAACAAAACAATAATATATTAATATATAATTATCTAATATATACTAATATAAAATTTTAAATGAAAACTTATTCAATAATATTAGAATGTCAATAGTGATTTATTTTATAGTTATAGACGAAAATGTAGTGGAAAATGGTCAATTTTATATATATTTATATATTTTTTAAAATATATTACATGAACGCTCGTATTACACCTTTGTTATAATATTAGCCAGTGTCTGACTGGAAACGATGAGCGATATATAGATTGATTATTACTCTTTATATTCACCCATATACACCAGTAGATCCCAAGGGGAAAGTTGTGTAAGAGTTTTCTTGAATACTCCGCGAACAAATACATAATTGTACACAAAAACTTTAAACAATAAATATACACATAGCACTTCTGTTGACTAGTTCATCTATGCTCTTCTATTATTTGACAAGTCGATTAGGGTCATTCGGTTTCGCGATCCTCTTATAATGGAGTGTTAGGAAATTGCCTTTCGTTTCTTTTTTTTTACGAATTGAAATGTGTGACGTTTATATTGTTATTGTAATATTATTATACTACTAGCCGACCGTGTTTAAATGTTAAAATTATTACTCACTAGCGGCCCGATCGCGGATTCGCTCGCTTTATAATATATATATATATATATATATATATATATATATATATATATATATATATATATATATATATATATATATATATATATATATATATGCATATTACTAAACGGAACGAACGGAACGGTTGGAGGGTACTTGCGCTCCAGCAAAAATTCCACAAAAATATGTTCAGCTGTTCTGGAGAGTTGGCTGGACAAACGAATAGACAGACCGACAGTTAAAAGAAGATTCTTTTTTGTGTTTTAGTCACGTGTAAATAACACACAAATTTATTAATAAATATTTAGTCACAATAAATATCTAATTTTACGTATTTTTTAAATAAGTTAATAGCTTTAGGCTGTATCCCACATATAAATAAGTAAGTAAGTAAGTAAGTAAGCGGAATGTACCTAAAGTTAAGTTACTCTGTTACCATCCCTCGAGGACTACTTTATCTCCATTTCCTCTCTTTCACAGAATGGCTTTGATTCTGGAAAGTATTACAGAGGGTCCCGACACTAGGCCCTCTCTCTGCCCATGGGGTCATACTCATGGGGCGTGATACTCTATTATAAAAGAGTATGAAACTTCCATAGTGGAATTTAAATCTGTGACTTTCATTACAAAAGGAGTTGCTTACTGTTTTAACTTACAATAGTATTACCAGCGATTTAATTTGAATTCTTCTCGCAAACTTAACTCTAAGCTGCTGTTACAAAGAATGTCTAGAGCAACGTCTTGGGCAAAACTGCGCTATAATAGAAACTCATTATTAAGGTCGACTGAACCTTTTTTTTATACATTTATTTTATTAGCAACAATTCTATATAGTTGTAATTTTATTAATAATTGTACGTACGTACAACAGTAGTCGTATGTAATTTTCCAATGTCTCAAAATTCGACTGAAAATGCGAGAACGGAGTGTCTTAGCACTCTAATAAAGTTTCTTGCTTTGCTTTGCTAGATATGGGTGTAACTAATATAGGTGGCTAATGTATGGGTGGGGTACTCTCTTTCATAGTGACTACGGACACCGGAAACAGAATATTATATAGCGAAGATAAACCTTCTAGGCTTAACAAGACCAACTTACACAATGGGTCCCATCTGACTGTAAACGCGATGAGTGTGGGGTTTGATTTTAGTGAGGGGGAAAAGTATTTTCATTATAGGTCTTAACTATATCTCGAGTTCCGGTGGCAAACGAAGAAAGTAGTGTCTTGACGCTGAATTTTCTGCTGATAACATATGAATATTGAGATTTGAATTAAAGTTTTCTGTACTAAAAATATAAAAGTAATACATAACATAATAGTGAACACTTCGCGTGAAGCAAGCGAGGGCGGAAATACAAAACATTCTTAATAGGGCAGGCGGTCTCATTAAAAACAGTAGTAGAGTAAAAGCTTGAATAGTAATATGTAAATATATATATATATATATATATATATATATATATATATATATATATATATATATATATATATATATATATATAATTATATAATGACCTTGCGATACGCATGTTTAACCTTGATATATATGTGTAGTTCTGAAGCAATATATGCTCTTTTTTAACTTTACGTATACTCTGTATATCTGTGGAATGTGATTGACATACACAATATATATATATAAATAAAATTCAAATTCAAAATATTTTTTATCCAAATAAACTTTTACAAGCATTTTTGAATCTTCGAATGAAATTAATGGCTTTAAGGTGACAAGTATATCTACATATATATACATATAAAAAAAGTTAAAGTAATAAACATGAACAAGCTATTCTAATAGTGAATGCTACATCAGTATTTTTCTACAACAACAAATTTTCAACAGTAGCTTGTATGAAAAATTCTCATACAGTATCTAAATATATATATTTCCAAAAAGTAAACATTTACGCGGTTTCACTTTGTGACATACATCCATGTGTGTGCATAATTGAAGAGTGCCTGTGCTTTGACAAAAGTGTACATGTCCATCATTGAAATTTACAAGTAAAAATGTATAGAATAGTATATATATTCTATAACGACTCGCCCATGACTTTTAGTAAGTTGAATATTAGTCTATTTGATTTTGTAAGTTAAAAAACATACATAACAACAATAAAATTAAACAAAAAAATACTTAGTTTATGAGACAAAATTTTCACTTGAGCGTAATTTGAATATGTGTCATTTTCGGTTTCTTACAGAAAAAAATATCTAATTGAAAATTCAATTCAATTCGATTGCAATAATTTTTACACTATATATATAATTTATACTAATAAAGCTATATACATACATATATATATATATATATATATATATATATATATATATATATATATATATATATATATATATATATATATATATACACATATATATATATATATATATATATATATATATATATATATATATATATATATATATATATATATATATATATATATATATATATATATATATATATATATATATATATATATATATATATATATATATATATATATATATATATATATATATATATATATATATATATAATGAACAATTTTTCTTACAAGAAATGTATTGAATATTAACCATTTAGCATGTTGATACAGACTAAGTTATAACTATACAAATAATAATATTTAATTTCCGTCTTTCGTATTTGAGTGATTCGCATATAAAACAGACAGACAAACAAAAAATATACTGAGTGATTTTAGCTTTTTAGCTTATTGATTTATAATAGAAGTATAATAGTAGTCGTTTTGTAGTTTTTTTTACTAGTAATATATCTATATCTAGTTATATAAGATAAATTAAGATAAACTTCTATTTCTATTCAAGGTTTTAACTGTTTCTAATACATTATTGTGATTTAAAAAGAAACACAAAACACGTAACCCTCTTTAATATGAAAATATTATGAAGAATATGTAAGAGGACCGTCGTGGCACAGAGACCTAGCGTCTGCTTGTAAACGCGTCGGTTTGTGGGTCCGGCTCCTACTCGGAGAGAATGGAGATATTTTCATTTTCTTCGCGCTAGTAATACGATAAAAGCGCGGCGTTGAGTTCCGCTACTCAATACACAATGCCTCAAAAGGCGGAAAGCGGGGAACCAAGTGTCTTAACACTAGGTTCCGTGTGCCTATGGTACCCTCTGCCTACCCTGCTATGTGTGTGAAGCTAAAAAGTATACGTATCTATATTTATTTGTTAGTTATTATATAAAACACACCTTTATTGCGCAACTAAGGCGTCTATAAATATAATACGAGCATAATCTACCAGTAGAAGCTATTAACTTTTTTCATCATTCCCTAGTGCGTCAGAGGTCACTGGTTCGGAAATTTATAACAAGGGCAATTTATAAAGTCACGTTTCATATAAACACTAGTGACCCGCCAGGGCTTCGCCCGTTTGAACTACACAAATGTTTATCTAATATAATGAATTGGGTTTGTTGAAGTTGAAAATAGTTATCATTAGTTAGTTATAATGAGTATATATATATATATATATATATATATATATATATATATATATATATATATATATATATATATATATATATATATATATATATATATATATATATATATATATATATATATATAAATATACATAATTTTCTTACGAAACCTTCTGCGGAAATTCCGGAATGAAAATGGTTATCTATATAGAAAATAGTTATATATGTTGCTCCACAGCCACTATGTTCTAGTGAAAGTCCGAAATCAGTCAAGCTGTTTCTAAGATTGACCCAGACAAGCGGAATGATTGACAGACTAAAACTTTTAAAAGCGTTTATTTTGGGTAATTTTTGGGTAACGGAAATATGAAAAAAAAAATGTAATAATCTCCCTACATAGTTTCCAAAAACCTAAATAAGTTATTACAACAATAAAATAATCTTAATAAAGCTTGAAAAGAACGTATGGCTTAGTGGTTAGAGCGCGCGCTCCAAGGAGCGTGGGTTGACATCCGTTACGTTCAAATTTTTATACTTATACGAAACATATATTTTCCTATCCTTAGTATGAACTTAGCATTACGAAACAATTAAATAACGTAATTAGTTATTAATATTTCATATAAAGACATATTTCTTTTGTTGTCTCAATATCTAAGTATACCAGACCATGTCTTCCCCAACGATTATCTGCTCTTCAACAAAAGTGACTGCCACTTCACCTTGCTTGAAGCTATTTGGTACTGCTACTTATCGTTTGGTCTCCAGACTTGGAATTCAAATTCAGAACTTGATACAATATTAGCGGTATTTATAATACAACCACTTGTCCGAAAATATTTTAATATAATACAGAATTAAAGTAAATATTTTTATTATGAAGCCAATTTTATTTTGTATACATTTACATTTATATTATAAGTAACACTTCAAGCTTTTCCATTGCTCAATCGACCCATTTCTATATTACGCTATATCGTAAAAGTTGCAGTAGTTTTTTTTATCAAATGTAAATATTTAAATAAACGCAATTGAATAATCACAAGAAAAGTGTGCAATATTAAAATTGTTTCTTTTTGTGTATGTGTGTGTGTGTGTGTGTAAATTAACGTATGTGTGCGTCTACACAAATATTTATCTCTCTCGGGTTTACATTTCTTATCTTACATTACTTTCCTATTTGTATAAGATTATTATTTACGAGATATATACTATTAATTTAGACGTTGTGTTTAACATGAAGGAATGTAACATCTTCAAACAGAAGAAGCAATAAATAAATATGTATCTTTTAAATAATAATTCCAAATATTTCAAGAAAAGGTATTAAACAATTTTTTTTTGAATTTATAAAATTTCCCATGTTCACATCTACTGCTGCTGCCCTTGAAGCTTTGCTAAACCTGTTGACCTTCACCTGAAAAAGGGGGTGAAGGTAAACATGTACAGGGTCTCCAGTGCGGGGCCAAAAACTTGGCTTTCACAGAATCTGAGATCTTTACAGGACTCAGCACATAATATACCAATCCTGGGGATGCCGATTGGCACCATACCCCCTCACGCTAACTCCACAAAGGTCATACTCTGTGTAAATACCCACGAGGGACGATTGCCTAAACAGTCAAACGAAGTAAAAAATAGAAGCTTGAAGTGGTACACCGAAGTTCCTGAGGTAGGATGCGGAATATGTGAAGAATCCCCAAAAAAGAACAAAAAGTGTAAACATGGATATGTACTCCTCGATTTTCCCGTTAGAGGAGTACTCGAATTTAAAATGTGCGGTAGCCATGGCGTAATACCATCCTGTGGAAACATGTACCTGTGGAAAAGGTGAAGGCCCTCACAGCCAAGATAATACTACAATTTTTTGTAGAAACTAACCTTGGCTTGAACTGTAGTATTTAGAGATCACAACAGATCAGCAATGGTTACAATAATACTGGGCTGTACAGCCGTAACTTGAAAGAATAAGAATATAATTTTTTTAACGTAGCTGGACTGGACCCCGCTCCTCTTAGATACCGTACTGAACATATGGCTGAGGCAGAGCGCGTGGACAGATAATTTGGCCAAGTGCCTACCAGAAATGTCGTAAAAGCTTTAATTAAAAACTTTAATATTCAATAAAATAATTAAAAAAGTTCGAAGTATATAGAAACAAAATAAGTTAAGTCACGCGACTATAATAAGAAATGTCATTACCATATTTCTGAAGGTTGTCATTTTGTCATGACCTTGTTTGTGAAAATAAATTATAAAATTGAAGAAGACGACGTCGTAGGACAGTGGAGTTATATAATTTTTTTTATGAAAAACATAAAACGCAACGTTTAATTTCACCATACAATAGAAATTGCTGTCGCAAATTCGCTGTAAGGCGGCACTTATTAAAACCAAACTAAAGTCCCAAACCCATCACACTAGAATGCAGGATACAGTCAGCTCATTCTTCAGGAATCCAGGGCGAGGCAACTCAGAAACCGTTGGCGGTAGTTTGATATAATAATTATATCAACTGACAGACGAATGCCACCTCAGTCTACCTGTCACTCGTGACCACGGACTGCTGCAAAGTGTTCGAAACGTCAGGTTTTCAAAAAGAAATATAATGTCAATATACGCGATTAATCCGGTTAAATTGTTTCATATAAAATATGTAAAAATCGCGGAAATCCTTAGAACTTATTCGATTTTCACTTTTGTTCCCCATTTCTTGTACATTTCGAGATATTTCCTCCACCAAGATTATTTCAAAGAAATAGTCACAAAAAAAAAAAAAACAATAAAGCCGCAGGTACTTACTAGTTCAACTTAGCTGAGCAATTTCAAAGGCAATAAAATATTTAAACGACGACGTTTCATTCCAAACAGACATACACATATATGGGTCTGGACACCAGCTTAAATAGTAATAAATCTTTTTATTACATATCCACAAGTTACTACTGTACATATTGTATACACATATATATATATATATATATATATATATATATATATATATATATATATATATATATATATATATATATATATATATATATATATATATATATATACATATATATATATATATATATATATATATATATATATATATATATATATATATATATATATATATATATATATATATATATATATATATATCAGTCAGTCGTTAGTTAGGGCTGTGCCGCTGTGCCGCGACGTCTAGTTGATTGATACTTATTTTAAAAACTATCTTAAGTAATTTATTAATATTTTAATAATATATATGAAATAATAAGCCAGAAATAATAACAATATCTCTTTCACTTAAGTCACAATTTATGTAAAACTCCAGAAAAGTGTCATTCCAAACAGTCATACTCTTACATAACATTTCTATGTTATTATAAACAAACATTCTTCAGAACAATTGTACTAAGAGAGTCTAGTCTCTAGGAACATGCTTTTTCTAATTAAATATGAGCATAAAGCTCCGGCGAAGGCTAATTTGTATGAATTGTCGAGATATACAGTGTGTTCATTAAATCTGATGTAGAAATACATTTCAATTTGAAACAGTAGTTGTTTTAGTTTATTTATTAAGTTTGCTTATAACAGGGTGTAGTGGCATAGCGTCTGATAGTGTACACGATGGTCGCCGGTTCTATTCCAATTTGGGTTTTTTTTCTTTTAATAAGTCTTAGTGCGGCTTAGAGTTTCGCCTCTCAACACCCAATAACTCGAAAATTGGACACAATACTAGATTTTCAAGAACGCTCCTTCTGCCTATGTATTATATGCGGAAAATAATAAGGCATTTATTTTGCCATATATGTAAATTATTTAAAACATATATTAGACTTAATTATATATATATAGTTGTATGAGAGATAGTGTTGTTATGTATAATGAATGTATATATTTATATATATATATATATATATATATATATATATATATATATATATATATATATATATATATATATATATATATATATATATATATATATATATATATATATACATTCATTATACATAACAACACTATCTCTCATACAAGTCTTTCTCTTATTTCGTATTTGACAAAGAAAGCAGTATATATTTATTAAGGCATCACTTGGAAATGAAGGAAATGAAAATAAATCGTTCCCCAAATGAGTATCGAACCCGCATCCGTCGCGCTTACAGTCTGATACTGTACCACTGAGCCACGACGGATTCTTGGATAGATCGTAGTGTGATATCTTAAATGAAAAAAAATATAGCTAAAATATATAAATCAAATTTAGTTTTTGACATTTTACCTTACATTGTCAATATCAATTGCGTTAGTAATATAATGATTCAGATGGGTATGTCCCACAGTTATTTATTATTTTTATTTTTAGCTTTACATTTTCCCCTTTCTTTATATATATTATTATAAAGAAATTTACTATGTTCGCTATTATATGTATATGTAAACGAGTACTGGAGCTTGGACTCAAATAATAATCGGAAATCGAACTCATTTCGAAGCATATTATATTATATACTATACAGTGACACTGTTCCTCTGTGGGACGATTGCGGTATAAAAGACGAGAAATAAAAAAAAAAAAAAAAAAAAAAAAAAAAAATAATATATATATATATATATATATATATATATATATATATATATATATATATATATATATATATATATATATATATATATCTCTTCTTCTTGGCATTAGTCCCGGCTTTTGCCAGGGTCTGCCATCCGACTAAGCCTACTCCACTTTGCACGGTCTTTAACATCCTCAGTGGACAATCTATTGGCTCTCTTATCTTGTGTCACGACATCCAGCCATCGCTTCCTTGGGCGTCCGGGTGGTCTAACAGACATGTCAAGGCACTTCCTTCCGACATAGTTCTCAGATCAGCGCATAACATGGCCATACCATCTCAGGCGACGCTCTTGGAGCTTATCCGCTACGTCACGGACCCCAAGACTACCTCGAATGAATGTGTTGCGTATGCGGTCGGACCGCGTAACGCCACACATCCATCTCAGCATCTTCATCTCCGTGACGTGAAGCTCCTGAGTGTGCCGAGATAATGTTGGCCAACATTCGCTGCCGTATAAAAGAACCGGTCGGATAATGCTCTTGTATATCAGTCTCTTGAGCTTGGGCGGTATTCTGCTATCACAGACTACACCAGTGACCTCCCGCCATTTGGCCCAGGCAGCGTTTATACGGGCATGGATGTCGTGGTCGATGCCTCCAGACTCATGCATAACGGCTCCAAGGTACCTGAACTTCTCCGACTTAACGGCTGGCTCAGGCCCAATATGGATGGTGCTCGAGTCCGGGTTCCCGCAAGCCATGTACTCGGTCTTCGACACATTCAGTTTGAGACCACCGTTCTCAAGCGCACCCTTCCAGGCGTTCACTTTACGCTCCAGCATCAGTCGGTTCTCGTCGATGAGTACTATGTCATCGGCATACATCATCAGCCACGGGGGCTGGCATTGGATGTGAGCCGAGACAGTATCCAGCACTACATTGAATAAGAACGGACTAAGAGCTGAGCCCTGGTGAACCCCTACTGTAATCGGGAAGGGCTTGGTGTCGCCAACAGCGGTTCTAACCACTGAAGCGGAGTCGTTGTACATATCTCTGATAACCTCAATATAGGCTTCAGGGATCCCCTTGGATCGCAATGCCCACCAGATACACTGACGTGGCACACAGTCAAAGGCCTTCTGAAAGTCCAAAAAGGCCACATGCAGAGCTCTCCTTTTTCCCTGTAAGCCTCCATCAAAGTTCTGAGGGCAAAAATGGCGTCCATAGTGCCTGATCCTGGTTGAAACCCATACTGGGACTCAGAGACAGAACATTCTTGGCGGAGCCTGAGGCGGATCATGCGCTCGAAGAGCTTCATGGTATGGCTCATAATCTTAATGCCTCTATAACTACCGCAATCTTGAACACTGCCCCTTCCTTTGTAAATAGGGATAATAAAGCTTTGCCGCCACTGATGTGGCATCTTTCCAGTATTCAAGATACGGTTAAACAGGTCAGTAAGTATAAGCACACCAAGAGAGCCCAACGATTTCCACGCCTCGATTGGGATGTCGTCAGGTCCTACCGCTTTTCCGTCCTTCATGCATCGAAGACAGGAGATAATTCAGGAGATAATTCAGGAGGAAGACTACAAGACTGCTGAGTGTTCAGCAGCTCCTTAAAGTAGCTTCTCCATCTCTCCTTCACAGAGGCATGACTACAAAGCAACGTGCCCCGAGAATCTTTGACGCAAAGACATTTTGTAATATCCTGCGTCGCTTTATCTCGAGCACGAGCCAGTTTGTATATGAGCTTCTGCCCCTCCACAGTTTCAAGTTTATCGTACAATGGCGACAAACTTTCTCTGCGGGCTCTGGCTACAGCTCTTTTGCTGGCCCGTTTCGCTGCTATGTACTCCAGTCTGTCTTCAGGAGAGTTGGAATGCTGCCATTCTTTAAATGCAGCCTTCTTTTCCCGAATCACCCCCTGCACCTGGTCATTCCACCACCATGTCTCCCTGTCGATGACACGCCCACCCTTAGTAACGCCAAGAACTTCGCTTGCCCGCCGCAATGATTGTTGAATGAGCTCGATCCCATGCAGTCTGAGCGGTCTCGGTGTTAGTCAGTAGATTTTGACTCTCCACCTCCGCCAAGAAGTCTGTCTGCATCGGCCCATTTAACAACCACCACTTAATCCTAGGCTTGCGTTTCTCAGCTACTTTCTTTTTCGGGGGTAACATTATAGTCCATGACAAGGAGGCGATGTTGGGTCCGTCAGGCTTTCGCCGGGAATGACCTTACAGTTGGTCACCCTGCCTATATGACACCGTCTAGTCAGCAAATAATCAATTTGAGTTGAGTGGGACCCGTTCTTATACGTTATAAGGTGCTGAGGTTTCTTTTAGAAGAAAGTGTTCACGATGGCCAGATCAGACGCAATGCAGGTTCTTAGAATATTTTCTCCCTCTGCATTGCGAAGACCATATCCAAAACCCCCGTGAACACGTTCATACACCTCAGCGACCCTACCCACGTGACCGTTCAAGTTCCCCCCCAACTAAGATTGCTTCGGTAGACGGTATAGCGAGTAGGACCTCTTCACACTGCTCCCAGAAAGTCTCCTTTTCAGCCGCGCTACAACCCGCCTGGGGAGCATAAGCACTG